>VZTA01005829.1:0-12499 GCA_013398855.1 Mohoua ochrocephala | reverse complement strand
TTGTGCCCCCTTTTTTTCCCCCCCCCCCCCCCCTTTTTTTTTTTTTTTTTTTGGTAAAGGTTTGCATGTATTCTGGAGTTGTCAGGGTGTATTTATGTTTTACCAGGTCTTTAAAAAAATTAATGTGAGTGAACAGAAAATGCTGGAGGAGCATGTTTAACTGTTCCCAAGGTGATAAAAGCAGATTGAGTTGAATCCTAGGGGTGAGTATTTTCAGGTCGATTTCAAATAGAATCAGCCTTTAGCAGCATAGAATATACTGACGTGTGTAAACCATGTGGTCCCACCAGGCATTTCCTCAGCATTTCCAATTCCTCTTCTCTTCCACAGCATTAATGACATGCCAGACTTCCCACCGGGTCAACAGAGCTGTCCTTCCCTTCTGGCCCCTCAACTATCCTTCCTCCCCAAAGCCTGAATGCATCTTAAGGATATTCCTTTCATAACCAGTGGAGGGGAATGGAAGTCTAAGGACTAGTGCATGGCATTTTGCAATTCTAGGAACAGAATTTCATCTCATGACACATTTCATGGGCTTCAGTTCCATGTAAAAAGATGGAATAATACCTAAATGTAACATTATATTAGGTATAAATCTGTGCCTGTAATGAAAGTAAAACAACTTCAAATTTAAGGTTATAATCGGAAAGTTTTCGTTAAGAATTTATTGCTATTTTTTTCTCCCAAAGTAGAAATCCAGATGTTGTAATTTTACCCTCAGTTATTGTTTTCTATGTCTTGTGTTTTTTCTGTATATTTTCCTTGTACTCTGTGTATTACAACCTCAAGTCTTTCATTTTCAATATGCATCTTAATTTTAGGCTTTCATTTTCTAAAGCCAGTGCTTGCTACAGCCAGCCTTTTCATTTACTAAGAATATAGTAAAGAGGTGACTACAGAGGATGAAAATGAGGATGCAGTCAGGCTTTCTACAGTGATATCAAAGGAGTTTATATGGAATGGAACTAGTGCTTGTCAGATTGTGTGAATCTAAACTGAGCTAGTGGTTCAGAATTTTTATATATATCACAGAATCACAGAATCAGCTGAGTTGGAAGGGACCCACAAGGGTCATCGAGTCCAGCTCCCAGCCCTGCACAGGACAATCCTCAAGAGTCCCACTATGTGCCTTAGAGTACTCAAATGCTTCTTGAACTCTACCAGGCTTGGTGCTGTGACACACTCACATTCTTTAGAGCAGGTTTGAGCTTTGGAGGTTTGCAAAAGTTGCTATAAAAAAAGCTCATCAACTTTGTGCTTCTCTTAGCTTCATCACAACACAATACTGTGCTTGTTTTTTTCTGGTTGGTGGGGGGTTTTTTTGGTCTCAGTATTTAGTAATGTTGTGCATTGTCTCATGAATTATTAGTAAAATTCTTGGTTATACTGTTTAATTGAAATACTTCTGTTAAGACATCTTCATTGGGGTCTCAGCTGCAACTACATCTGTGTCAACTATTGGCCATGGACTAGAATTTCCAGGAAGGACACAAAGGTAGCGGAGATGTGGGAACAAGATGTGCTTTTGCGGAATGCTTGACTACAGGCTCTGATTTATTATTTAGCTGTGAGCTATGTTCAGTTCAGCAGGGGAGCTTTTCTTCCCGCAGTTCCATTGAGATCTCTGTGTGTCAAGTTACTCTTGTGCAGTGACTTGGACATTGTTCCTACTCGTATGCTGCTACTGCTTCAACAGAATGTATTTTCAGTGGCCTCAATGCCTAGAAAAGACTGTTCTACATTTGTTTCTATCCTCTCTGATACCTAGTATGTTCACACAAACATTAAACTGCTGATATTTTCTTTACTGACAACCATTGGTCAGCTCGAAAGCTACAGAATTCCATTCTGTTTTATATAATTAGATTACTGATAGTAAATAACAGTATAATTAGAAACTCTTTTACCATGTCAGGATAAACTCCTGTCCTTTCAAATTGCGTCTAATCTCAGGAAAGTTTTCTGGTACATTTTTGATGTGTTTCAGTAAGGGTCAGGCAGGTGAGTGGAGAAGATAATAGACGTTGATGGAAGCAAGTTTTCATTTGTTTCCTTTAAGCAGAGTGTTTGCATGGAGCAATGATATATAACAACATATATTAGATGGATTTCTGCATCTGTGAAAGTCTCCTATGTTTTGAATTTAAAAAAATAATAGTAATCTAGCTAGCTTTGTAAGGCACTTAATGCAAGGGAAAATGCTAGTAAATACTCTATACATAGAAATGCAAAGTTTAAGAAGTACGGAAGTTAAACTTTTTTTGATCTGCAGTGAGAATCATTACAGCATCTACATAAAAGTCTGGCTCTGAAATATTCCCAAGCTGTCTTTTAATCTGCAGCTGTAATGGCCATGATAAAAATAAGCACTACACTAAAAGACATTGGAAAACTTTTGTGATCAGCAAATCAGTTCCATCGGCAAAGGCTTGGCAACTGCTTAGAAACTGTCTCTAGCTGCTTTCTCAGCCCCATAAGCAGTTTTGTGAGAAAGCATTTCACAGCAACCCACAGCATATTGAAGGTAGGGGACTTAGATAACCTGACAGAGAGGAAGATTACAGATACTTTTCAATTTCTCACATTTCTCAAAATGAATCCTGATGTGCCACCCGTGTCAGTACTTGTGCTCCTGCTGAACCATTGCTATGTCATGGAGTCCGAGTGTGATGTATCTGTTGCCTCTGCAATACATTTTAGAGCAGCATGAAAGAAAGTATAAATCGCTAACACAGTACATGCAAGTAACAGGTTCATTTTTACAGCACTGCCCATAAGATATCCTTGAGGTCACTATGGTTTTGCTATCTCTGAAATGCTAAACACAAAATGATAAAAAAGCCCATTGCATGATTCATTTTGCTTACATTAAGCTTCATAAGAGAAAATTATGTAGTTTAAGCTAGGAGTCTACCCTAGGCTTCCTCTGTGCCTGTTGGAAAATAGGCTCTGCCACAATGGAGTGAAGATTCATTTCACTCTCTTTCAGTCTCTTTGGTGTTATTTCCTCTTTTGCAGCAAAGGAAAACATATGATCCTTTTACATTTCTTCACAGCTTGACTCCTTCTTGGTCATCTACCTTCTGAATTACTTTTTTAATGCCAGCTGTGACCTGCAACCCTTTTGTACCCCTTACAAACCCTTACTCTCTTTGAAAAGTGCAAGCTCATATGTTCAAGTATAAATACAAATTCTTTCATTTATTTGATGGATTTTCCAAATTGTCAAACATTTGCAACACTGGATTAGTTTTCATTTGCATCTTGATAGGTAGTGGGCATCATTTACATCTGTATAACCTCCCTATGCTCAGCAGGTTTTCCACAATTATATTTTCCCCTATCAATTGAGAATGAAAGCTGTAAAGTCCTGCCCATCACAGATCAATTCTCTCCCTGGCAGAACCAAAGGAAGCATTCTCTTGCGTCCTTCCCTATTGACTAATAAAGATGGTGCCAATTACAGCAGATTTCTCATCTGTTATTGGCTTAACGTGAATGTGCTTCTTATGTGTAGGTCTGGCTCAAGACATTTTTATGACATCTTTAGATTTCTTCAGAGGTTTTTTTGGTATGTATTTATATGAAGTCAACCATTTGAGGTGAACTTAGAAGACTGAAAAAAATAGCTCAGTTAACTTCTTTGTAAGCTGCCAAAATTATACAATATGTCATGGAATGGTTTGGGTTGGAAGGGACCTTAAAGATCTAGTTCCAAACCTCCTGCCATGGGCAGGGACACCTTCCACTAGATCAAGTAATACGGATTTTATTTGGCAATCCCCTACACATTGTTTTCAAGAGATTTTCATGGAAGAGCATTCACCTGCAGAGGCTAAAAAGAAGGGCCAAAAGCCTTTTACCAAGATAAAACGGTCACATATGCAAGAAGTTACAGAATGGGATTTTTAAAGCACTGAAGACAATTAGACCCTGAGTGTCCTCCTTTTCAGTTGGAGGATGGCATCCAAGCTCTTCTTACATTTGTGTATGTATCATCAGATGTTACTCTTCAGAATCGCTAATCTTGAAAATCCGATGCAAGCTACTTCCCAGGAAGAAGTTGTGGTCACAAAACAGGGAGAGCTTATTCTCATTTTGGAAATAATAACAGTTTTCAGCAATTTGCAGTTGCATGTTAATTAAGTGCATGGAGCCATTGGATGTATTGTAATCCACTGGTACTACCTGTGGCGTGTGTTACCGTTTGAGAGGCAGGGTTACGTCGTGATGAGTATTTTGGTTTTCAATCCCTCCTGAAGCATGCAATCCACCATGTGGATGGTGCAGGGAAGCACCTTGAACAGATGTTCTGGTCTGAAAAGGCAGCAAACGCACACAGAAACACAAACAAGGAGTGTTCAGCAGGGATTTCAGCTATTTGAACTGGAATGGATGAAAACATCCATGGGGCAAACACAGTAACAACTGCTTCATATTGAGCAACAACAACAACAACAACAAAAAATCTTGTCTGGTTCTGCCTGCTTTATAGGAACTTAGCTAATAGCAAATTAGGCTCTTTAAATGTACCATGGACAATCTAGCTATGGCAGGGACACAGGAAATCAGAGAGGGCTGCACAGCTATACACTAATTGATGTGCTCGTCAGACCCCGGGGACTTGCTCTTGAGGCCACGTTCTGGAAGCTGAAAGATGTATCCATGCTTATTGTGGGTGTCCTCAGATGAAGGTGGTATTTTAGCGAAAAAGAAAAAAAATGGTGTGTAAAGGACAGGCTTAGTAAGTAGCAAATGAGTTGTAAATTAGTTGACATTTTGATGTTTTTGCCCTTCTCTCTCCCAGTTAGCCAGGCTGTCACCGCTATATCCCCGTGCGGCCCTGCGAGCCGGATGTGCTGTGCTCTGCTGTGGCACCTGTAGGTTGGTCAGATTGCCCCAAATTAGCCTAAGGGATATCATGCCATCCTTTTTTGGAGGGAGGGGAGGAAGGATTGATCTCCGTGTTCAAAATCAGAGCACGTATTTCTAGCCATTTTTTTTCTCCTCGTTATTTTTCTCTCTGTTTTTCTTTCTTTTTCTCCTCTGTCTTGGAGGGTTTTTTTGGGTGTTTTTTTTATCCTATGGTGGCTCTGACAACACTCAAATGGATATTATCCAGCCTGAGGACTGTATTTCTGTCCTACACCATTTGTATTTTTCAGATTGCTCAAAATAACTTTAGAGAGTGGATATGGGGTAAATTAGCTAATATTGTCATTTGGATGTTTCTCTTTATTTTAGGGAATAGAAAGAGAAATGGCATGTTCCCCTAAATGCGCACATGGATTATATTTTTTCTCTGTGTGTCTAGTATGAGCTTATACAATGAGATATTGTTGAAGAGGAGCAATACTTTTCACTCCTGTAAATGATTTCTGTGGTTTCTGAAAGCCCCTAATACGACGAGCTGCTAATTGATTAAAAAAAACCCCAAACAACAAAGTCGTTACCACTACAGCAATTCATGCTCACTTTTGGCAATCTTATATAAAAGTAAAAACCTTGAATGTTGCTTAATTGAAGCAAAGATCTGGGTTCTGGGAATAAAACAGACCTTTACAGCAACACCAGAGACCTTCAGGTAATTTGTTTACCTTCTGTTCATGGAAGTCAAGGAGCAGCATTATCATTAAAAGGATGAAGTGCATTCAGACAACTGAAACAACGGTAAGATGCTAATTAAAGAAATTACAGAAAAGTATCATGCTGTGTTCTTTTGTTCTATAGAGGGATTCAACCTGTAGTCTTTTTTTTTCAAAAGTAAAAGTCACATAAGAAATTTATTTTATTAACATAGGCATTAAGCAAATAGAGAATCCTGTGGCAGAACGGCAGAACACCTGACTCTTACGCAACAGTGGTTTTATATATCAATCTCAAATTAAATATAATTACAATTTGTCTCAAGGGTCTGCAAACTACCAGAAAGGTAGAGAAAATAAGCAGAAGAGAAGCCAGAAACATGGACTGAAAACAAAGAAGAAATTACAAAAGGAGGTTGGCAGCAGTGGTGGATTTGGGTAGAAACAACAGTTAATTGGTGTGCAAGGAGAGCAAGATGAGACTTGAAATAGGAAAGATCAAACCGAAAAGATGAAAGAAAAAGAAGAAAACGCATAGAAATTGATTATTTTGTCCGTGTTCATAGTTCTCTTGATCTTCATGTTCTGTCTTTTATAACTGATCAGTAGATGATTCTTTATTAACTTTTGATTGCAGGCTTAAAGATTTTATGAATAGCTTTGGGATCTTGAACTTAGAAAGAAAGCAGACTTGGGGCTGTGTACATAAACCTTAGTGAGATGGGCTTGAGATAGGTGAGAACAGACTATAAAGTAATTTCTTTGTGGCATGGGGGAAGGTTGGTGGTGGTTTACCTGCAGATTAGCAACCAAGGGATTTCTGAAGACTGCAGATCAGAGAATGCAGATCAGAAAACAGTTGAAAATCTGGTATTGACGAACTGGTGCCTGAAAAAACTGCTTTGCACACCAGAAAGACAGGGGGCCCCATGACCTGCTGGTTGACTTGACTGATGTAGTCTTCATGGAGGAAGATGGACGATGGATCAGGGAATTACGTGGTTTCTGTTGGCGTAGAGTAGATATTGTCTGTATTGGTCTTTCTTGGTTAGAAATTGAGGAATAAACTCCGTTTTATACCCTATAGGTTATGGATTTTTTATTTAGTTCACCATAATTTGATACGACTAAACACTAAATCTGAGTGTGTTCTGAATACAGACCAAAACCTTAATCTGTCATGCAGAATAAGTGGCATGGCGGTACTTAGTTGATGGAACAGTAAATCTCATTAACTTTAACAGTGAGTGAGCCTTTAGCACGTTAATTAGTTTTTGATCCCTTTAACAACAGACATCAAACACCCAGCAAGCTCTTTCTTGCAGTAAACATATTTTGAAGAGGAAGGATATTTTGAAGAGGTAAGAACTGGAAGTCTTATTTGTCATCTACTAGGCAGGACTTTGATAGACTCTTCTCTACTGCAGCTTAGATGAAGGCTGCACCAGAAACCAAAATAATGCTTTAGATCCTGTCGTTGGCTTATCTGGATTTTGTGATTTACCAAAAGCTAGTAACTCATTCAAACTGGGGAAAATCACTACTAGAAAAAGCAGTAAAATATTAAACATCATAGTTTCTTACTGATTTTTGAAGCGAGGACTGATGCTGTAAGACTTCAGTTCCTACTGAAATGTTACTGTGATTTGGCATTTCGTAAGAGTGGGCATATTGGTCCCTCAAGGGAGAATGTATTGTAGGGAAACATAATTACTCCAGCTCATTTCTTTCATTCTTTTATGGTTTTTTTTGGTTTTGTTTTGTTTTGTTTTGTTTTCTGAATTCAGGGAAACAAAAGGTCTTGCTGGGTTCAGAGCTGAAGTTAAAAATCTGTCAGAAAATTTAAAATGCAGAAACACAGAAATGTGTTAGCAGTATTATGAAGACAAAAACCATCAAAGGTTGTCAGTGGAAATTCCAGCAAGGAGTTTGTATATATTCTGTTTCAATGTCCATTTAATGCCCACATAGTGAGATTTGTACTTCAGTGTTTTCCTTATGGTTAACTGAATGACCCTTCTCAGTGTGGTCCAGGATCTAAAGTGCATATGCCAGTGCAGAGCATCATTTCTTAGGGAGATTGGGACTGTGTGCTTACACTTTCTTGTGAAGAAATTCTGTTTTCTGTTATATAGTTGTCTACTTGTGAGCTAGTTGTATACACAAACTTTGCAAGCCGTAGAGAGAGATAGCCTTTTCTAGAACATGATACATTTGGTCCAGTTTAGATACTTACCTATAGAGGAGATAAAATCAGGACTGCCTCAAGTGTAGCTCCGTGGTGAGATGAATATCACGTTCCCTTTTTGTGTCCTCCCTTTATCCATTCTCTCCTCTACTAGCAGACTGTAAATCAGGAAGATGGGGAGATATTGATGGGACACTACTGCAGGCCAAAAGTCTAGGAACTGACTCTAGCTTCTGCTCCTTTTCTTTGTCCACATAGAGGAGTGGTTATAGCAACAATAGATGAGCCAGCAGGTAAGTCTGAGTGTCTTTCCATACTAAAACTCCTCATGAGAGTTTACGGGGAAAGGGATGATTTATCAGGCAATGAAAGTCATATTTTATTTTTTTAGGACTATGGGAACTTGCCTTCTCTGTTTGGTACTGCTTTTTAATGCAGTGGGTACTGCTTTATAAAGGGTGAAATATGAGGTGTTGGAGTGAGGGTCTTGGCAAAGAAACACTGACAAAAATGTGACTGGTTTGTTTAGACTGCTGTGTTGGGCATGTGCTCATGTTGTATCTTCTAAACCCACTGTATTGGTTTGGTCCTTGTGTGCAGTCTGATTGAATGCCATCTGAGGAAATTCCAGGTTTTTTTTTTTTTTTTAGGGCAAACCCTATTTTATCATAGGAGCATAGAACCATAGAGAGTAATTTTCCAGGGAAGGGACCTTTAAAGGTCATCCAGTCCAAGCCCTTTGCAATGGGCAGGGACATCTTCAAACTAGATCAGGTTGCTCAGAGCCCTGTCCAACTTGACCTTGAATGTCCTAGGGTTAAGCCATGCATCACCTGTCTGGGCAACCTGTGCCGGTATTTTACTGCCATCATTGTAAAAGTTTTCTGTCTTATATCTAGTCTTAATCTACCCTCTTTTAGTTTTAGATGGTTTCTTCTTTGACTAATTGCAACATGCCCTGCTGTAAAACTTCCCTCCATCTTTAAGTACTATTTTTCCATGTTTAAGTACTGAAAGATCACAATAGGATGTCCTCAGAGTCTTTTCTTCTCCAGGCTGAGCAACCACAACCCTCTCAGCCTTTCCTCATAGGAGAGGTGCTTCAGCCCTTTGATCATTTTTGTGGCCCTCCTCTGGACCCACTCCAACCGGTCCACATGATTCCTATGTTGTGGGCCGCCACACAGCTGGACACAGCACTCCAGGTGGAGTGTCTCCAGAGGGGAGTAGAGGGGAAGAATCACCTGTCTTGACTGCTGGCCCCACTGCTTTTACCTTCTCTTATTCTACCCTAGATAATGCCATCATAGTTTACCATGGTATGGCTGTAGGGTTCAAAACATTTTCTGTTGGAGGAAGTAGCTCTTTTTCAGTAGTCTCTAAACTAGTATTTTTGTTCTCAAAGTGAAAGACGTCTAAACCTGATGCAATTTATTTCCCATCATAAGACAGAGAATGTACTGCTGTGTGTTCCTGGAATTTGTATTGTAATTTTCTATTAATTAGGATGATCCTAATAAATATTAATCTCCTATAGACTTCACCTTTCATCTGCAGTTCCCACTGCTGATGGCAAGAGCGGTCCAGCGGGTCTGGAGCAGTAAAGGTTCCTAAAGGTTCCTACAGCATTATGAGAAAATTGTCAGACTTGCCTTGGACATTTAGCTGTATATTAAAAGAGTGAGTAGAGTAGAACTGATTAAATAAGTGAAATGCGTTTACAGAGCCGGAGTCGCAGAAAAGCATTAAACTTCAGTCCTGAGCAAACGTCATTAAATGCTGCGTCTTTATGTGAATCAGCCCTGACGAGATATTCCCCTTGCTGTCTGTGACTTGTCACTTTGTGCCATTGAGAGTCTTTGTCCTTTCATCAGTTAAACAGACTGAAGTGTCGCCTTTGGAAGATAATTACAGGTTCTCAACAAAAATGGCAGAGTTAAATCCTGCTAGATGGTACTTGTCTCGCTGGAGAGAGCACAAAAAACACACACAGGCCATGGTGTTCTCTGCACAAGGGCCCCTCCCCGGGATAATGATACAGCTCTGCGTAGGAACGATGGATCTGGTTAGGAATCTGGTGTGGGATGTGCAGTTTTACCTTATGTGACTGGCTGTGTGAGCCTTTCCAGGGAGCAGCAGGATTGAAAAGGCAATGCTGAACAACAGGCAGCCTGTACCAGCTCCTCCTTTTGGGGGGATCTTTGCATTCCAAAAAACTCTCATGAAAAGGGATTTGTCGGCTTGGAGATGCTCTGGGAAGTATCCAAAAGTGTTACATTCTCCACTTTCAGAAAGCTGCTCTGAGAGATACAAGTCTCTTGCTGGAGGTCCTTTGTAAATTCTCATGTTTAATTAACGTGGTAGGGTTTACATTGCCGCTTAATTGGTCTTGCCATTGAGAGATGTCTGCTTGGTGGCTAGAACGGTGTGTAGTGCTTGTGTCTGAGTATATGACATTGTTAAAGCCCGATTTGTTATTGTTAGCGTGATCACACTGCAGGGATATAGTTACCGAGCCAAATCTTCAGCTGATGAATATCGGGATAAATTCAAACGAAATTAATGGAACTTTCTGGACTTGACCCATAAATTGCAGGGGATATTAGAGTCCACGTGCAGAGGACTTACTACTTTCAAAGTTGCACGAAAGCCTTTCTGTATTTCTTATTATCACATCAGGAATTGCATCCTCAAATCAAAAAAGCTGCAAATACTCCATTTTTGAATTTAAGATTAAACTTCATTTTATGTTTTCAGTATTTCTTACAATTTTATGAGTAGAGGATACAGAATTGTGTTGAAAACTTCTTGTTGCCACAAATGCAGAGACTTAGAAAAACTGTCAAGCTGCAAGTGCGTAGCTTTTATTCTGTAAAATTCTCTTTAGGATGGAGCATTTTTCTACAGATTAATATATCTCAGTCATTTACCAGCTCTGTTTGCTTTCAGAAAGCATATGTGAATTTAATATTAAAGAGGAATGAATCAGTACAGAAATTACGAGTATACAAGTAGAGAATTTGAGAGCCAGTGATTAAGCACTTTTTTTTTTTTTTCCAAAGAATCTGTTACAATTCAGGAAGGACGAGAAAAAAAAAAACAAACAACCTGAGCAATGAAATCAAAAGAATCACTGCCAGGATGAGTTGGTTGCACATTTCTGGTATGAATGCTGGCAAAGGACTTCTCAGTTCTGGGGAGGAAGACTAAAAATTCCCTTTGTGAGAGTATATGAGATGGTAGCAAAATCAGAAGCAATCTTATTAGTTCGACAAGTTGTCAATTTTCACAGACTCTCTCTTCAGGCAGGGAGCATTGATGGGTTTTGTGTGTGGAAGACAGATGTTCCATTTACAGTCTGTACACAAGATAATAAAAGTTCCCTGTCTTGCCAACCTGCATTTGAGCAAACCCAAAGAGAGATAATAATGTGTTGCTGCTGGTTCTTTTGTACCAGATGAGGGAAGGCACAAGAAAAGGGAATCTAATAGCAGTTGCAAAGGCCTTTGTGCTACGTATCTGTGCTTGTGCTATAGAAACCTTGGCTTCTTTTGTTTATTTTGTGATATTGCCTATCTCACTAATGCTTATTTTGAAGGAAGTGTGAAAAAAATATTCATTATGGACTGCTGTACGGGAGTAGGTGTCAGGAGAAGAAGACTGGGCAGTAAGAACAATCTCCACCCTAATCTTCTCATGAATTGTTTGGCAAGGTTTTTCAAATGATAAGATGTCAGGTCAACCAAAATAACAAAAGTACATATGACAAGAGGAGGGGAGAGAACAGGCAGCATTTAGAGCCAGCCAGTGCTAATTGGTTTGAAATGGCAGTGGAATATTTGTATTCAGTAAAGAATCAATGCCATCGCAGATCCATACCTAATGCTAGCTCAACTCAACCCTTGAATCTAATTACGTTAGAATATTTTTGGTTGAATTCATATCTGATCCTCCAGCATTAGGATCTATTTCTGTAGATTTACGTTTCAGTTGGAGCCTAAACAACAGGGAATATATGGTCCTGGCTCTCGTCTAGATGCACGCTGCAGCTCCCAAGAGCAGCTGTTTTGCAAAATGCGCATCTCAGGTTTTCAAAACTTTGGTGTAAAGATGTGATTGTATGCAGTAGTTGTTGTTTGGGGCTGAAATGTTAATATTAAATGAGTTCTTAAATTAGCAAAAAGCTTAAGATTCCTCAATTCAGTACTACCTTAAGCTTCTTGTCAAAAAAGAGGAATAGGCACTAAAGCACTGTTCCAAGCAATGGGAAAAAAAACCTTTCAGAATTGAAGAATAAAATTAAATGGAAATCACTGGACATATGAGATGTCATTTGATGCTAATTCAGGCCTTTCCATTTCTTGCCTCTTGTGTAGCTTCTCTAGACTTCAGACCGTCACATCAGCTCAAGGACACAGGAGGTAGATAAAAAAAAAAAAAAGATGATTGAAAAGTTGCAGACACAATGCTCTGCTACTGGAATTCCTATGAGGCTGAAGGAATCCAACAAAAGGAAAAATAAAAGCGAAATCTGTAGGGTTTATTTCATCACAGCAGAAGANCAGAAGAATGAAAAAAAAACGAAAGGAGAAAGAGGTCTCCAACACCACATTATCAAAGACCTTCACAATGCATTAGCACATGGCACTGTGCCCCTGAAAATAGCGAAGGCACTTTTGGGGACATTCTGTGGTAAATTTCTCAACAATACTTAAATCTTGTGTGT
>VZTA01005828.1:22575-34263 GCA_013398855.1 Mohoua ochrocephala | reverse complement strand
GGTGACGGCTCAGTGTCCCCTACGGGCTGGGGTGTCGCAGGCCACGGGCTAAAACCGCGGGGGTGATGGGGAACACGTGGCAGGGGCATCGTGCCCGGGGTGACGCTGTCCGGGCTGTCCGGGCTGTCCTCCATCCCCGGGAGCATCACCCACTGCGGGACAGAGCAGGACACACACGTGGATGTCCCACCTTGCCCTGTGTCTGTGTGTGACCTGGAGTGATCCTGGCGAGCCTCCAGGGCCTCATGGAAACACGGAATGGGTCGGATCGGGAGGCACCTTAAAGCTCACCCCGTTCCTCCCCCGCCACGGGCAGGGACACCTCTCACACATCACTGCCCACGAGGTCGGGCTCCTGCAGCTTCTCCTGGTGCTCCTCAGAGCAGCTGTGGCAGCAGCCAGTCCCGGGGCTGCTCAGCTCCTTGGATCCCACTCCTCGTTCCCAAAGGCAGCAAACCCCGGCCCTGGTCCCACCGTGTCCCCCTCCCGGCCACCCCGGGTTCCCTGGGGCAGCCGCTGCCACCCGCGGCCCCGGGGCAGGCCTGACGATGGCACGGCAGTGACACGGTGGCTTCACAGCTCTGGCTGGGTGAGGTCAGCACCTCGCTCTTCCAGCTCTGTGGAATCTGCCTGGCAGCAGAGAGGGAGAGCATTTATAGGAGCTGGAAGAGGATCACAGGAGGGTTTATGCCAGCAGCGAGCTCTCCAGGCTGTTCCATGGGGATAATCCCCTGGCACTGATGACCTCTCCTCTCCCCCCCGCTGGTGGAGGAATTCCTGCTCTGGGGATGCTCTGGGGATGCTCCCAGTCTCTCCCACTCTCTCCATCTCCGAGTGGGAACTGAAATTAGGCCCAGAAAAGTTTTGCTCCACCAACATTTTTGCAGTGCTCGAAGCGGGCATCCTCTGGTTCCATGTTGCCCAGGGAAGCTGTGGCTGCCCCTGGATCCCTGGCAGTGCCCAAGGCCAGGTTGGACATTGGGGCTTGGGGCACCCTGGGACAGTGGGAGGTGTCCCTGCCATGGCAGGGTGTGGATGGGATGAGATTTAAGGTCCCTTCCCACCCAATCCAGGGATTCTGATCTCGGGTGACATGGGGGGTGTCCAGTGTCAGCTGGGACAGGGACGGCTTCTGGGAGGCAGGGGATGGGAATTTGTCTCCCAGGAGATCCACAGTAGCACAAGACAGGAATTTTTTGTCATAACAGAGAGTTCTCTCCATTCTTGATGTTCCTGAAAAACACCAGGGTTCTGAGGGGCACAAAGGAACTGGAAAAGCCCGGGAAGAGTCGAGCCCTTCTGTACAAACTACAGCCCTTCCTTCCCCAAAAGGCAAGTGTGGAGAGGCACAAACACAGGGATGTGCCGGGGGGAGCTGCAGGAGGACAGGGGGAGGTGGGAACCTTCCCAGGGGGCCAAACCCCCCAGGCCAGGAGCTGGGAAGGGCCAGGCTGGAGCCGTGGAACTGAAATCCCCAATTCCCATCATCTCACAGCAGTTCACAGTGACTGCAGAGGAGGCAGGGGAAACGAGGCCAGCAAAGAGCAGGCCAGAACAGTGAGAAATGTGGATGCCAGGCACATCCCCTAACTCTGCTGGCACAGAACTCCAGCTGATCCGTGGAACAGGTCCCTAAGCTGGGCTTTACCACTGCTCTTCCATGCATTTCCCGATAAGCTCCTATAAAAAACCCCTTCCCTGCTGGGGGCCTGGCTAAGGCAAGGCTCAGAATCATTAATTCCTTCGGCAAATTTCCCAGGAAAGCTGGATGTGCTCCCTAAATGGGTTCTGCAGGTTTGGGCTCAGAAGGGTCTGGTCGAGTCCAGCTGGGAAGATGGGGGGTAAATCAAAGCACCACATAGATAACCCTGAAATAAGGTTATTTTTATCCCCCATCTTTTCAGAAGTCTGGACCATGGGCAGAAGGAGCAGCTGCAAGGACACAGCTCCTTCCATTCTATACATGGTGGAGCTGCACAGCTCTTTTTCCCTTCAGAATTCCCAATATTTTTTTTCCCCTCTGGTTTTACCAAGTCCTCTCAAGTGCTACTTGATGCATTCCCAGCCAAAGCCGACCTCCATTTCCAGAGCCTTTCACTGTGGGGTTGAGAGGAGGGGATGAGGCACAGCCGTGGTGCCACAGACATGGGGAGGGGTCAGGTCACCATGGGGCCATGGGGGATGTGACAGAGTCCAGCCGGGAGCTGGGAGAGGGTGACAGTGGTGGGGCAGGAGGGACCTGGCAGGCTCTGCTCATAAAAGTCATCGAGGTTGGGAATTTTGATGGAGGCAGAATTTAGGAGATGAAAAATGAGGGTGGAAAGGAAGGAAAATCTTCCTGGAAACCCAAAAAGCAGCCGGGTACCACCCTCCCTCCTCATCCCCAGTGCACAATCGATGGATAATTGCCGTTATCCATGAGGAACTGCTGGAGCTGTTCCATCAGGATGGCACTTTGTGAGCGTCCCTCCCTGGCAGAGAGCTCTGAGGGGCTGGAGAAGCTCCTGGGTCACCTGAGCCTTTGGACCTTGGCAAGGGCTGGGGTTAGAAATGGGATGCAGGAGGAGGGAAGGAGCGTGGGACCGTCAGCACTGAGGGGAAGCCACTGGAATAGTTTGGGATATTTGCATCCCTGCACTGAGGGTAAATTGGGAGAAAGTTCCTTTTTCTGGAGTGATGACATCATCAGGCTGGACCTGCAAAAATGATAACCCTTCTTCACGCTGGAACAGCTCATTTCTTCCTTTAACACTGAAATCATTCCGTTTCCATCATCTGGAAGCACTTTAAAAACCTGTTATAAAATATAACAACCAGGGACCTTAAACTGCTCCCTCTTCTCTCTCTCACCAAAAGGACAAAGGGATCCGGGAGAGGAGCTGGGACAATCCTGATCTCCTGTTCCAGGATGGTGGGAGGTGTCCCTGCTGGAATGAGATGAGCTTTAAGGTCCTTCTGACCCAAACCAGTCTGGGATTCCGTGATTCCATGAGTATTCTGGGAGCCACTGGGATGCTCGGTGCTGGCCACGGGGGTCAGGAATGTTGCCAGAAGAATCCCTGACCCTCCCCTTTCCATTTTGTCCCCTCCAAACCAAGTTCCCGGCTCCCGGGATCTGACGATCAGGTGGTGCACAAAACCCTTCCCTCCCACTTGAATTCCCTCCTGCAGAAGCCGAGCTCTCCGGGTCTACGAAAAGTATTCAAATCTCTGCCTGCAACCCCGCCACAGCTGCCTCTCCAGCACACAGCTCCCTCTCCGCTCCCCACCATCCAGGCACGGCTCTCCCTGTCGGAGCCGCCCGTCTGAAGAGCAGCTGAAGGTCATTCCCGGCCGCTCTGCCAGCGTGGGGGAACGGGAATGGCTTTGATGCAGAGGCTCCCCAGCAGCGTTTGCTGCCGGAGCTGGCAGAGTTGGTGGCTGCTCCGTTTGTGCAGAGCCTCTGCTCGGAGCGCGCGGCCGAGGGAAGGGAATTCGCTTCCCTCCTTTGCTGCAGTGGGCTGCACTCTGCAGCAACGTGTGGCAAAAATACATCGCAGGCACTGCAGCAGGAGCAAACCCTCTCCGTGTGCTCCGCTGCAGCCACGCCGGAACGGGCTCTCTTCACTCCCTCCTTCACATCCTCCTGACCTTTAAGAGACGGGAATTTTCTCTGCCTCTAAAATTAAAATCCGGGCCGGGGGGGTGAGGTGGGAGGGAGGGGGAGCAGCCACGGCCCTGCCACGGGCGGCTCCTGGCCCCTGAGCACTGTCAGTCCCAATGGGAAAGGGAAAACGGGGGCGAATAATCCTCCTGTGCCAGATGTGGCCATGGGAGGGGAGCCGGTGCCTGGCTCTGCCGGGGTTTGTGCCGCTCACCAGCGAGCGCCCGGCGGCGGGATGAGATGGGTTTTTCAGGATCTGGAACATCTTTAAGGTCCCTTCCCGCCCAAAGTGCTCCAGGATTCCAGGCTCGGCCGCGTGCCGGAGTGCGCGGAGCACGTGTGCGGGCGTGGGGAGCGGCTGGGAAGCGCCTCTGACGGGAACGCCACCAAGGACAGCTCCGGGGCAGCTCCCAGAAAGGGCCAGGAGCAAATTCCCTCCCAGGAACAACCTCAGCCAGGTGATCCCGTTTCCTCTCCCCATGCCGGGGTCACTCTGGGTTTAACTTTCCCGGGAAGCGCCGTTTCCACCCTCGGGACCGTGTCCATAACGCACCTCCCGTAGTTTCCCTCCCAACACCTGAGTCCCTGCCACGCTCCCACAATCAGCAGCTCTCGAGCAGCTCTACATCACTCCTGGCGCTCTGGGTGTTGGCACCTCAGCGGATTTCCCCTCCGGGGGCGGTTCCGGAGGAGCTGCCGTGCCCGGGCTCCGGGTCCCTCCGTGGGCAGGGCAGAGGAGCCGAGCAGAAGCAGCTGCAGCCTGGCAGGGCTCCCAAAGCAGCGTCACCGGGAGATCGCAGGAATAAACCAGCACCTCCTCCTGCTCCGTGGCTTCCTCCTGGTGAGCCCTTTGCAGCAGGAGGGGATTGGTGGCGCTGGGACGTGCAGGCAGCGAAGGCTCTGCTGTCCCCAAGCCCCCCCGAGCCTTGGTTTGGCACCTCAGCACCAAACTCAGGGGTTTGGGCGCGTGTTTAATGCCACATTCCTCATAGGAATGCATCAAACCCACAAGGAGAGGTGGAGGTGGCACAAGGCTTCGGGGAGGTGTCTTCAGCTCTTTATTAGCCCCGGGCTCTCCTTTTTCCCCCTCCTGTGTTCCCGAGGGATTTCCAGGAGTTTATCTGCTGTGTCCTTGAGAAAGGAAAGGAACAATCACCAGGCCTGGGTGGAGGGAATTCTGCTGCCCGCTGCAAGGCCCAGGGAAAGGAATGGAATTCCACGACCTTCAGTGGATGGGCCAAAACCACCGATCCCATTTATCCTGATATTTCCCATGAGGGAAGATCCCAAGGCAGGAGGGGGCCTCAGCCATCCCGGTGCAGCCGGGTGGGGTCTGGGCAGTGGGAAAATGGGTGGTGCTCCCAGATCCATGGGGCTTGCAAAAGCTGCTTCCCAAACCAGATTTTGGGAGGTTTGGATACTCCTGGGAACGTATTTTATCAGAAACTGTTGGAGATTTGCTTTAAGCTGAAGGAGGGCAGGGTTAGGTGGGATATTGGGAAGGAATTGTTCCCTGGGAGGGTGGGGAGGCCCTGGCACAGGGTGCCCAGAGCAGCTGGGGCTGCCCCTGGATCCCTGGCAGTGCCCAAGGCCAGGCTGGACATTGGGGCTGGGAGCAGCTTGGGACAGTGGGAGGTGTCCCTGCCATGGCAGGGGTGGCACTGGAGGGGCTTTGAGGTCCCTCCCAACCCAAACCAGTCTGGGATTCCAGGATTTCTTTCCAGAGTGGTGCTGGGCTGGAAGCAGATCCCCTGAGGAAGGAGGTTCCCCCTGAAGATCCCCCGTTCCTGCACCCACACTCTCCTTCCCCACGAGCCCGCCCGAGGCTGCCCCAGGAACACCCCAGCCCTCACACGGACGGGATGCCCTCTCCAGGAGGTCACCACGAGCCGAGGGCTGCACACATTCGACAGCTTTGGGGCTTTCCTCACCCCGCTGGAAGCGCTGAAGGTTGGTGTGGGCAGCTCCTGGCCCTGATCCCACCCGCTCCCAGCCCAGCTCCCGCCATCCCAAGGGCCCCATCCCGCTGGGTTTAGAGCCTGTTGGATCAGAGACTGAGTAAACTCCCGGTTTTTTGGTCTATTACCCTCTTAGCATTTAAAAATAGAGCTGTTACTAAGCAATGGCAGCGAGCAGAAAGCCAGGCCTATTGAGGATCCTTCCTGGGAACAGGTATTTTTCCCAGCCCAAGTGCTGTAAACATTGTGGGATGAGGAATTATGAATCAGAGCCTTCCCTCGCTCCCGTCCCCACCACTGCTCCCCCGTTATCCCCAAAAACAGCGGCAGCAACATCAGGAGCTGTTTGTTTCCACTCTGCCTTGGTTTGCAGGGCAGATTCCCCAACCTTTCCATGCATCTCTCCAGAAAAAAGGGAAAAGCAGTGGGATGGCATTGCCACGGAGCGGGGGAACCACGGGGGCAGGAGCTGCAGCAGCCCCAGCACTGCCGAGGCCACCCCTGCCCCGTGTCCCCAAGTGCCACATCCACAGGGCTTTGAAACCCCTCCAGGGATGGGGGCTCCACCCCTCCCCTGCTTCTCCAGCTCCTTCCCCTTCCTGGGGCTCAACATCCCTGCACAAAGCCAAGAGCAGCACTGGTGGGCAAGGAAAAGATAAGGAATTCATAAAAAGATGCAGAGAAATTGGGAAAATAGTTGTAATTTTCCTACGTGAGGCTCAAATCCTCGTTAGCCCCGGCAGCTCTCCTGAATCCCTCATGGATTTATGGCAGCAGAAACTTTTGCAGTGGGTTTTCAGGACTAGATTTGGGATAAAGTCTCTTCTGACAGGGTTAGAATAGGGCAGGAATTCTCATTAAATACAAGAAATGACATTTTCAATTAAGCAAGAGGAAGAAAGCAGCTGAGGATTGATAGGCCTGCTCCAGAAAACGGGGAAAAACGTCATAAAAAATGGGAAGATGCAGCTGGAGAAGCCTGGGTATTAAAAATCACACTCATACATTCAAATTATCCAAAGGAATGATGGATTTTGTCCCTACTCCAGGCTCTTTTGTGTCAAAATAATGGGGAATGCAGCAGTGGAGAGGCAGAGCTTGGCTTTCCCCACGTGCAGTGTGGGATGGGGAGGCTCAGCCCATCCCAACAGTTCTTTGGGAACCCAGAGCTCCTCTCATTTCCAGCAGCAGGATTTCAGGGTTTCTGGCCCTCTGTTAAAGGGAGGATTTGGGGTTTGAGGCTGGAATTGGGGGACGTGAGGAGCCCCAAGATGGAAGGCAGCGAGGTGCGATGGCTCTGTGAGCTCCAGGAGCAGCACTCCCCTGGACTACCTCATGGAATTACTGAACAGGACAAGGTGAGGAAAACTGGGATGGGCAAATCCTTCCCCAGCCCGATTCCTGCACCTCCTTTTCTGCCAACCACACAGGGATGGGGCTTTTCTCCTGGGAAGTCCCTGGGTTCAGCTTGGAGGCTGCAGCTCAGAGGGGACGGTGTGAACGCTCTTAACCCTTCTGTTTGCTCCAGAGGGCTCCGTGATTTGGGAACAGGGAATGGCAGGAATGCAGGCTCCCCTTATCCCAGTGCTGGAATCCTCCTCTGTCCCAGGGACAGGAATGTCTGCACACATTCCCCTTCCATCCCAGCAGCTCCCACTGCTCTGGGATCCAGGGGCTGCTCTGAGTTATGGGTTCTGCCCAGCTCTTGTTTCCCTCTTTGGCCAAAGTAAAACCTCTTTAATTCCCCACAAAGTGACTAAAACTCTATTAACTTTTCCTCTATTAACGCTCCCAACTCCTTTCATGTCCCAAATGCAGCGGCAGAGTTGATGAAGGAGCTGGGAGGAGGACGCTGCCTCCCCAGGCAGAGCCCAGCTGAAGTCTCTGTGCTCAGATGCTGCTCCAAGGCTTGAACTCGGCGATCCTGGAGGTCTTTGAAGAATTCCATGATCCCAAATTCCTCTCCAACCGCCTTTGCTGAATTTTTCATTGCCCTGGCACGGCTGCGGAGCCGCTGGCGGGGTTGGGGTTGGATGATGGAATGTGGCCGTTCCCTGCCCGGCCAGAGAGCCCCAGGAGCTCTGCCCGGGGCCAGGAGAAGGCTTTGCTGGGATCCCCACCTCCCTTGGCCCACCCCCACCCATCCAGGGTGCTGCTGTGCTCCCCTTCCCGAGGCTCCCTGGATTTTCCTTCCCCCTCCGCAGAGGACTCAGCCCTCCATAATTCATGACCAACCTTTCCTGTCCACGCTCTAGGACAGACACTGCAAAAAACCCTAAAAAATTTATTTTCTTCAGGAAAAAATAGCAAGTGGCTGTGGAAAGAGCTGGTCCCTGGCAGTGGCTGCTGCCTGTTCCCAAGCTGGCACGGGGACGCTCCGTGCACGAGCCAGGGCAGGGGAGGTGGCTGGGGAGCACGAGGAGTGGGAGCCTCAATTTCCACCTCCTTTTGTGTTCATCCAGCCCCTTTAGGGAATTCCATCCTGGGCACTGTAAGCTCTGCTAGGGAGGGAATCCCTCAGGGAGGGGGTGAATCCAGTGGGGCTCCAGCAAGGCTCCCCCATCCTGCTGGGAATGGGGAGGATCCAGCCTGGCAGAGCCCTGGGTGGGCTCCCAACGCTCCATTTCCATGTGACAGGGGAATCATGGAATCCTAGATGGGTTTGGGTTGGGAGGTGCCTTAAAGCTCATCCCATCCCACCCCTGCCATGGGCAGGGACACCTCCCACTGTCCCAGGCTGCTCCCAGCCCCAATGTCCAGCCTGGCCTTGGGCACTGCCAGGGATCCAGGGGCAGCCACAGCTGCTCTGGGCACCCTGTGCCAGGGCCTCCCCACCCTCCCAGGGAACAATTCCTGCCCAATATCCCATCCAGCCCTGCCCTCTGGCACTGGGAAGCCATTCCCTGGGTCCTGTCCCTCCAGCCCCTGTCCCCAGTCCCTCTCCAGCTCTCCTGGAGCCCCTTTAGAGGAAACTGCAGGGGCTGAATCTCAAAATCTCTGAAGGAAAGGGATCCAGGACACATTTGGAGGAGGAGGATTTGTTTCCAAACACATGAAAGTGCATAAAATGCCTTTTATATCCCTTTTTTTTGGCATGGAGAGAGCAGGAGTTGCCCAGTGCAGAGGATCTCTGTGTGTTGGAGACCAGGAGATTCCCAGCAGGATCTCCACAGGACACGACTCCTGCAGTGGGATGTGATCCGTGCTCAGGATGTCTCCAAGCCTCCGTTTGTTTTTCGCCTCTGGAGCTGCAGGAGCTGCAGGGAAGTGGGTTTGTTAAAATTCAGCTCAGCCCATCCTCCCTGACAACCGAGGGAGACAGGGGAGGCTGCGAGAGCTCCACGCCGCTGAATCATCCGGCTCTCCTGCAGGAGAGGCTCCTTCCCTTGGAACGGGCAGGGAAGGGACAGGAAAAATCACGGCTGTTCCTCGTGATGGGCATCACAGCAGGGGGAAGGTGTGAATTCCTGCCTTTTCCCTTCCTAGTCCCACTGAAGGCAGGTGGCTGGATGGAATCCCTCCCATTCCCAAGAGCGTGGGCTTGGCTCCAACCCCACGGAAGGAACTGCAACAGCAGCTCCCTTCAGGAGGCCGTGGCTGGGATGGATGGGAGGGTCCATGGTGGAAAGGATGGAATGCACAGGGATAAAGATGTGCCCCTGCCCGTGTGGGTCTGCTCCAACTCCACATCCCTGGCAGTGTCCAAGGCCAGCTTGGATGGATCTCGGAGCAACCTGGGACAGGGGAAGGTGTCCCTGCCCATGGGGTGGGACAAGGTGAGCTGTAAGATCCCTCCCAGCCCAAGCTATTCTGGGATTCTGGGATCCCAGCAGTGCCAACGGTGCTTCCCAAGATCATTATTTTGAAGGCTGGAATTTTCCAGGTTGAAGATTTGAACAATTCCTTAATTTCAGCGGGTTGCTCGTGTGTGAACGTCCAAGGAAAATCCACGGCTTGGCAAACGAACATGTGGAAAGAAGGGTTTGGAGAAGTTTTCCCTGGTAAATTACATTTACTAATTTATTTCCAGCCTCTCAGGTTTGCCTGTGGATTCAAGAGGTGCTGATGAGGCAGAAAGCACCGGGAAAGGAGCAGTGGGATTTGCACCGGGTCCCGTTTGATCCCATAGGGGAGGAGGATGGAGGGTGGCCCGGGGGGGATGTGCCCAGGGATCCTTCGGAACCCGAAGCCATAAAGGCCGGGAATGGGATGAAGCACCCGGCCCTTGGCTCGGTGTAAATCCATTATCTCATCCCGGCCTAAAAATAACCACTCCAAATTATTCCGAGCTCTGCACAGGCTTCTGCTTCCTCCTCACACTTAGTCATAAACCCTTTAATCAATATTAATGTTGTCAGCCCAGGCACGTTCCTGCCTGGTGCCGAGCAGCCCGGCACGGAGCCGTTCTCCGGGGACAGCGGCTCCGGGCGGGATCCTGCCGCGGACGGGGGCTGTGGGGCTGCTCCCCCCACGGGAAAAGCTCCTCTGTCCCCTCGCTCCATCCCACCCCACATCAATTTCCGCAAGGCTCTGGGACACCTCTCACCCCTCCCTCGGGGGAGAGAATCCGGAGGGTCCAACTCCCACCTCGGACCACGCTGAGAAGAGTTTGGTGGAGTCCCTGGAAAAGTTTGGGGCTCCTCAAAGCCCCAGAGGTGGCACCCGTGTGGCCGTGTGGGTGCGAAGCCAGGTTTGTAATGCACCCACCCACGGGGCGTGCAGCGCCCCGCTGGAACGGGGATCCATCCCTGCCCAAATCCCTCGCTGTTTCCCGGCTATAAATCACAAATTGGTACCTGCTCCACGCTCCTGATCCAGCAGCAATAGTTTAATACCGCTATTAATCATCATTAAATATTCATGGAGTGCTCGTGCACTTAAGGAAACGAACGGCCTGGGACTGGCTGAGTGGCAGTGTTGGGTTTCCAGTGGTTATCTCCCGATTAATTGGGAGATGCTTTCCACGCACAAAAGCAAAGACTGCGGCGCATTAATTTTTGATGGGCAAAAATTCCAGAGATCAATTTAACATTAATATTAAACCGGCTGTGAATAAACATTTCATTAAAATGAAACTGGATTTTTTTTTTTCCACGTCAGCACGTCTGTTTACTCTCCTGCCAGCCCGTTGGAATAAAAGCATGGAAATCCACTCAGCAGGGAGCTGGGCTCCCTCATCCCGGGAATCCCTGCTCCAGCGGGGCTGCAGGAACACAGCCCGTTCCCACCAAACAGTTCTGGGATGGGTTGGCTTGGAAGAGACCTTGAAGCCCTTGAAGTCATTCCAGCCCCGTGCCATGGGCAGGGACACTTCCACCGGACCGGGCTGAATTCACAGCCAGGAATTCCTTCCCAAGATCCCATCCAGCCCTGCCCTCTGGCACTGGGAAGCCATTCCCTGGGTCCTGTCCCTACGTGCCTTGTCCCCAGTCCCTCTCCAGCTCTCCTGGAGCCCCTTTAGGCCCTGCAAGGGGCTCTGAGGTGCCCCTGGAAGCTTTTCCCACCAGCAGGACCCGAACAGCTGCAGTTCCAGCAATTTCAGTGATGGAGGGAGAAGCAGGAGAAATCCAGCGGCTTTTGGGACTCCAGGAGCCACGCTGGGACTGCAGTGAGGGGAAAAGCTGTGGACAGCATTCCACATGGGATGCTGATAAGGAAAACTTCACCTTTTCCCGAAGATCCAACCTAAACCTCCCCGAGGCTTTTCCCTCGTGTCCCGTCACCCATTCCCTGGGAGCAGAGCCCGATCCCCACCCGGTTCCTGCCAGGGAGCTGTGGGAACAGCCGCGTTTTGGGGCTTTTTGGGGACGGGTGCTGGGAATGACTCCCTGGAGACCGGAGCGATCAGGAGCACAAAGAAGCAATCCGTGCCCAGCCCGTGCCCTTGGCATTTCTGGGATGAGCTGGCTCGGGAGTTCTGCATAACAATGGGAAAATTAGAGACAAGAGCCGCCATCACCAGGAGGGATCTCCAAAATAATCCAGGGATGAGGAGCAGCGCAGGAGGGGGCAGGAGCTGCCGATCCATCATCGGCAACTGCTGCAGGTGAAGCATCACCAGAAATGATAAATTGGGGAATGGGAGGA
>VZTA01005828.1:1666-19650 GCA_013398855.1 Mohoua ochrocephala | reverse complement strand
CTAAAGGGGCTCCAGGAGAGCTGGAGAGGGACTGGGGACAAGGGCTGGAGGGACAGGACACAGGGAATGGCTTCCCACTGCCAGAGGGCAGGGCTGGATGGGATCTTGGGAAGGAATTGTTCCCTGGGAGGCTGGGGAGGGGCTGGGATGGATTTCCCAGAGCAGCTGTGGCTGCCCCTGGATCCCTGGCAGTGTCCAAGGCCAGGCTGGACACTGGGGCTGGGAGCAGCCTGGGACAGTGGGAGGTGTCCCTGCCATGGCAGGGGTGGCACTGGGGGATCTCTAAGGTCCCTCCCGGCTCCCGGGATTCCGGGATGACTCCGCGGCTGCTCCATCCCGCATTCCTGCCCAGCGAGGACGCTCCGGGCTCCTTCCCTCGCCTCCTCCTGCCCGCTCTGCCCTCCCCAGGGCCGATCCATCCTCCTGCCCAGGTGCCCCTGGGGATGCCCCGTGGTTCCCTCAGCTCCTCCACTCCCAGATCTTGCAGCGGGACATTCCCCGCTCCGCACCCCGCGGGAGCGGGGCCGGGAGCAGGGGAGGAGCTGACAAGCTGCAGAACCATCCCTGGGGAGAGCGAGCGCATTTGCTTATCTGCGAGATAAGGAGGCGCTTTGCCATTGGAATTCCTTATCGGAGCGCGTGCTGTTCTGCAGGAGCACCCGAGTGCCTCCCGCCAGGGATAAATCCGTGCTAAATGCGATGCTCTGACCCACATTTTATGTATATGATGTCTCTCGCGCTGATAATGAGCGCAGAAACCTTGATATATTATCACTTTCCCGGCGATATTTTTCCCTGCTTCCCTCCTTAGGATGCCACGGAGCATTCCGGGAACGAGATGGATTTTCTTTAATTTCTGTGAAATATCGAACCCTCTGCAAACATTTCCATTTAAAAAAAAAAAAAACCAAAAAAACCTACCCGGGAACGCTCTTTGATAGGAAACTTTCCCTCTATTTTTTTTTTATTTTTATTTTTTTAGTTGGAAAGCGCTCATGGAATTTGCAGACAAGAACACGGATTGGAAAAAGAACAACCGGGAGCCACTTTCTCGGCTTCCAAAGTGCCTTTTCCTGGGCTGTGAGGCTTTTCCCGGGCCAGCCCCGCACCAGAGGGTGGAGGCGGCACAGAGGGTTGGGCAGGGCAGAGGTTTATTCCCGCCCGTTCCCGCTCGGGAGGAATCTGGAGCGAGGATCATCACCAGCACTGACCAAACACCAGCTCCTCACTCCTCCCTGGACGGGCCAAAACTGAAAACTCGGCAGGAAAACGGGAATGTTCTGAGGAAACCGTCACTTTTCTGTGAATAAAACTGGGAATGTCCCAAGGAAACCTTCCCTTCTCTGTGCACAAAACCGGGAATGTCCCAAGGAAACCTCTCCTTTTTCTGTGCATAAAACTGGGAATGTCCCAAAGAATCTCACCCTTTTCTCTGCACAGAACCAGGAATGTCCAAAGGAAACCTTCCCTTTTCTGTGCATAAAACTGGGAATGTCCCAAAGAACCTCTCCCTTTTCTGTGCATAAAAACGGGATTGTCCCAAGAAAACCTTCCCTTTTCCGTGCATAAAACTGGGAATGACCCAAGGAAACCTCTCCCTTTTCCATGAATCCCTGCTCAGGCGCCCACAGATGTTGCCAGGGGAGAGTTTTTCAATCTTCCCGAAACACCAAACCAAAGGGAGGAATTCCCTGGGGATAAGAGGATCCTATGGAGAATCCCGATGGGACAGGCACCAGCAGCCCTTTAACACTGTCAGCAACTCAGAATTTTGGGATTGGGAGCACAGAACCGGCTGCAATCCCTGGCTCCCACTCTGGTTGGAGCAATAATTGTCCCCTGCCCGTCACCCTGAGCAGCCCCAGCTCCTTCCCTCCCCTCGTGCAATGAGGCCGCTCCCTCAACCAGCAGTTTTTTTCTTACTCCAAGCGAGTTTTCTCTTTCCTTAAAAAGAAATCATTTATTAAAATGTATCAAGAATAATTATCGTTTCTTCAGAGTGGTTTCAAGTCTCCCATCTCTAATTATTGCAGTCTCCCATCTCTAATTACTGCTGGCCTGCTTTAACTAACTCCCCGCTCCTCGGGGTGTCCCGTGCCCTGCTTTGAGGATGCCGAGCTGTCCCAGCAGGCCCAGACCCCTCATTTGCAGCCTGCCCCAAATTAGTGAGGCTTTGCTACAGGTGCAGGGCTGCCTTGGGATTGCTGAGGTTCTCACTGGGTTTCCTGTCTTTAATTAAAGGATGCTGGAGCCCAGGAGGGGCTGGACACCCCCTGAAGTCCCTCTCTCCCCCCCAGACCCCATTTCTGTTTGACCTGTGGGGTTCTCAAGAACCCCCAGATGCTTCAAATGCCTCTGAAATGATGCAAAAACCACTCAATGTTTACTGAAACCTCCCAGCTCTTTTTGTCTCATCCTTTTCCTGAGCGACTTAAGCATCTCTGACAAGGATTCCTTCAAGCCTCTCCTCCATCAGGGGCTTAATCCAAGAGCAAGAGATGAAAAAGAGATTTGGGTCAAGGCCTGCAAGAATTACACTCATTCCATCAGAGCCCCGGGAGCGGGGCACAGTGCAGCTCCTTCAGCCCTCACCAGAGCAGGAGAGGCTCTCTGGGGGTTGAAGTATCACATTTATAAATTCCATACAATAATTCCATCAAATAAACCTGAGCCTCAAAGCCTCGCTCAGCTTAATTGAACCAATCCAGACAAGAGCCCGGCTCGAGCCATCTTTTCCTCTGTACAGCCCGGAGTAGGGAAAGAAGCCCCATTTCCTGCATAAATTATTGGGTGAGAAATATTCCCTGCCTTTCGTGCTGGCTCCTTTCCAGGGATTCGATTTCATCGGCACTGACGTCAGACGGGGCCTTTGCTGTCCTGCAGCGGGAGCTGCCCCGGCTCCCCTCAGCCACAGGGGCTGGGAAGAGCAGCAGGAAGCTCCTTTCCATCCTTGGACATCGATCCGGAGCCTGGAGGGGCAGTGGGATGGCTCAGGGCACCCCACACACCCCTCTGCTCGTCCCCAGGATTCCTGGAAACGAAATCCAGTTGGGATTTTGGACTGTACCAGCCCTACCTGCAGAGGGTTTCCCTGGCTTCCAGGAGAATCACAGGGCTCAGGTGGAGGATCCTGGAATGGTTCAGGTGGGAAGGGACCTTAAAGCTCATCCCATGGGCAGGGACACCTTCCCCTATCCCAGGGTGCTCCAAGCCCCGTCCTTGGGCACTTCCAGGGATCCAGGGGCAGCCCCAGCTGAGCCCATCCGTCCAACTCCCACACGTGGAAGCAGCCGGCGGTGCCAGCCCCAGTTACCCG
Organism: Mohoua ochrocephala; assembly: GCA_013398855.1. Lineage (NCBI taxonomy): Eukaryota > Metazoa > Chordata > Aves > Passeriformes > Acanthizidae > Mohoua > Mohoua ochrocephala. Next base: position 16,334 of record VZTA01005828.1, on the reverse strand, counting down.
CGCTGCCTGCAGCCAGAGCATCCCAGAAAATACCTGGGCACCTCTGGGAGCTCAGGACTCAGTCTGTGTGCCTGGGAGCCCGGGGTGGAGGGGCCTTGGAAAGCCCTCAGCAGCCACTGGCACCCTCTGGGGTTTCCATCGGGGCTTTCCTCCTGCAGCCCCAGAGCCCATCCACGCCTGGGGATGAACGCACGGAACGGGTTCAGCCGAGGGGACCCCCCGTGCCCAGCACCAGCCCTGGCTCCTCTGTGTCCCAGCATCACCCCGGGCCAGGGGAGCACCCCGAGAGCCGACCAGCCAAAAGGAAAGTCCCACCTTGGAGCCCTGTGGGCAGAGTGTGAGCAGCTGGAATTCCATTTATCCTTTCCTCCAGCCCCCCCGGCACCCGGGGCCGTGTCCCTGGCAGAGGGAGGTGAAACCCTGGCCCACCCTGGGGCCTCCTCCTTGCAGCTGGATTTTTGGCTGCTTCTTTCTGTGCTTTTATCAGAGCTCTGCGAGGGTTCTCGTGCTATTTACTGCCACCAGGAGAAGCAGGAAAAGCCAAGGAAGCAATTTTCACCTCCTAATAACTTTTCCTCATCGTAGACATGAGCCTTCACTATTTTTTGACAACCACGGGGCAAATTATTGGCTGGCACAGGGTCAGAAACTCCCCAGGCTTCAGGGGAGCTGCAGCAATTCACACGGGCTGAAAACGTGTCAGGAAATCTTTGCAGTCAATTTGGGAAAAGCAGAGGTTTGAGCAAGTGAGAAACAGCAGATGCTGCAAACCCAAATTGCCACTGGCCCTTGGCAGCTTTGGTCACCGACTCTGCTGGCAGCCACCAGCTGAGATTGAGGGAAACAGCTCAGAGATCCAGTCCAACCATCCCCAGCACTGCCAAGGCCACCCCTGACCATGTCCCCAGTGCCACATCCACAGGGCTTTGAAATCCCTCCAGGGATGGGGACTCAGCCCTGCCCTGGGCAGCTGTGCCAGGGCTGGGCAGCCCTTTCCAGGCAGGAATTGTTCCCAATATCCACCCTGAGCCTGCCCTGGCCCAGCCTGAGGCCGTTCCCTCTCCTCCTGTCCCTGTTCCCTGCCAGCAGAGCCCGACCCCCCCCGGCTGCCCCCTCCTGTCAGGGACTTGTGCAGAGCCACAAGGTCCCCCCTGAGCCTCCTTTGCTCCAGGCTGAGCCCCTTTCCCAGCTCCCTCAGCCGCTCCTGGGGCTCCAGCCCCTTCCCAGCTCCCTCAGCCTCCTCAGGACCAACCATTCCAATCTCTTCCCAATCTCATAAATAAATCAAACCAGACAAAGCCACACTTTGCTCATCGGGTCTGGCTCTAAAACCTCTAAACAACGCTGAAAACAACACCTGAGCAGAGGATTTGGGGACATGGGACAGAGGCTCTGATCGACACACAAAATCTCCAAGTGTTTCGTGCTGGTAGCAGGGACAGGAGGAAGAGGATGAAGCAGCACAAGCTGCTGGCACTTCCAGAAGTGCCGGGGTCACCGAGGGCTCCTCGTCTCTCCCAAGGACGGGAACACCCAGCTCCCCTCGCTGATTCCTGACTCCCTAACTTTGGGATCTCACAGCACCAGCAAAGAAAACGCTGCCCAGGTGGCAGCTGTGCACTGAACTCATGGAACCGGAGCGTCACAGAACCGTGAAGGTCGGGAAAGGTCTTTAAGATCATCAATCCCAGCCATCAGCCACCACCCAACCCCCCCACGACCTGGGGGCTGCGAGGACACGGCGCTGCCACCGGGGCTGGGGACACCTGCTGCGGTTCACACCTTGCCAAGGGCTGCCACCGCTGTCCCCAGCCCCAGGGGGGGCACAGCCCGGCACAGGCCGGGGCTGGGAGGATGGAAAAGCAGGGGTGAGGCACTCCGGTGCCTCAGTGCCCATCACGGTGTGTGAGCCGGCATTTTCCAGGCTGCCACCGGAGCTTCCACGGCTGGCAGCAGGATAAAAACCTTCCGTGTCCAGGAACCACCAAACGCCTGCTGCAGGTCCGTGGGACAAACCCGGCCCCGCTCCGGCACTCAGAACACACCGGGAAACAGCTCCAGACACCGGAACGCCGAGGTTCTGCTGCCAGTTCTCAACAGAAAGAGCTCAAAGCACTTTAAAACTTGCGGGGAGCTCCTGAGAGCCGGGACTTACCAGCAGCTGCGTGTCGGGGAGGTGGGAGGCGGCTCCGGTCCCGGATGGATGGATGGATGGATGGATGGATGGATGGACGGATGGAGACCCTCAGCATCCAGCCCGGAGAAGCTCCGTGTCCATCAGCCGCAGGCTCAGCCCTTCCATCGGATGCCTTAAATTCCTTACCCAAGCGGAGCCTTCTCCTCACAGCCCATCGGCTCAAATTCCCACTTTCCAAGGAAAGACAAACTTCCTTCACTCCATTTTTCTCAGGAATGATCAAAAACTCCGTTTTCACCCAGCCAGGGAGAAGGGGGACGAGTCAGGCTCGGAAACATCCAGAATGTTCTGGTTCAGGAGAAGGAGCTGCCAGTTGAACCCCACAGGAATACTGGGGAAAACCCCACATGTTTGTTGTGTCTGCTGGGGAAATGGGATCGCTGGGGGAAGGTGGCTCCGGGCTGGGCAGGGGATGGGGGCAGAGCTTTGTACCAGACACAACAACCTCAAACCCATCAAACAACAACAGCCACGAGTCAGGAGTGCAGCCGGCCCTGGGGAGGGAAATTAAGCCTGGCCTGCAGTCCCTGGGGCTTTGGCCTCAGTCTAATTCCTTAATCTGCTTTGCTGAGGGACAGCTCCTAATTTTTAATTGTGTCTCCATTTTTTTTGCCCTGATTTCCTGCTGGCTGTGAGGGTCAGCAGGGGTGGGGCTCCGGGGGTCAGCTCTGCTCCCAGGATCTCCAGGAAAAGCTCCTCCTTTGGGGTCTCGCCCTCTGCCCCAGCCTCCAGCCTTCTCCCTGGATGTGGGAACAGAAGGAGCTCCTCACACAACAGTCAGGTTTCTCCAAGGTATCCGCAGCACCTCGACCCCCTCAGCTCCACATCCTCAACATTCCTGATCCCTCCAGCCTTTGGAATCTGCAAAAAGAAAAAAGCAACCTCAGCATCAAACTGGCCCCAGTTTGTTCTCGTTGCTGGTGTCCCCAAGGGTAAAACCACAAATCCAAACAAATGAAGGAGGAAACTCTCCAGGCAGAGGGAATGAGGGACACCTCCATGGTCTCCCTGGAGCCACCTGCACGTCCCCAGCCTCCCTCAGCTCCAAACTTCGTCACCAATTAATGCTCATTAGCTCTCCCGGCTCTTTCCTGCCGCACGCAGTTCCTTGTTTGGGTTCTATTCACCAGGCCCAACGTGGGGACTGTTTCAGCATCCAGAATTTATGGCATCTTTCCATCCCTCCGAGAGCAAATGAAGAATTTGATGACAAATTCACCAATTAAGTGGGAGCAACTCAATTGACTCCAGTGGAGTTCCACTGCCTCATTCCTGCTAATTCCATTAGGCAGCCCTTGGATGACATTTATAGAGACAGACTTTGGCCTCTCTCCCTTAATCGGGATATGGAAGCATCCCAAGAAGCCTCTGGAGGTGGGAAACACTCCTGGCTTTCTCTCCTGAGCAAATTTAGCACCTTCTAAAGGCCACTGGCAGGTTCACTCCTTATTTTTAACACATTTTTGAACACTAGAAAACACAAACTTCGAGCTAACAATATTTTCCTTTAAAAAAAAAAAAAAAAGAGAGAAAAAGAAGAAGAAGAAGGGAATGTTATTCCCTAAAACTCTTGCATTTTAAAGGAGATCTTCCCAGCTACAAGGCTGTGACAATGGAAATTCTAAGTTATTTTCACTTTCAAAAGAATTATTCTGATTTCCCACGGAAGTTCTGCTTGGGCACTCAGTCCTGCTGCCCCTTCCACTGCAGCTGCTCTTTCCTGGCAGACTCCAAAGCAGAATAAATGGATTTTTTTACTAATTTGCAATAAGACTTCATAACTTCATTAGGCAGAAACCACATCCTGTGGGTTTCACTCGAAATCGATTGGAACGGACGAGGCTGCAGCAAAAACCTTTATAGATCCATCCTGAAAGGGACTGCATTCCTAAAAATTATACTGGGATCCCTCCAAGTTCGGGGGTGACCTGAACTGAGCACCTCGTCCTGCTGCCTCGTGCTCTCCCACGGGAAAAACCAGCAGAATCCCGAAAATCTGAAACTCCTGTTGGAAGCTGAGCATCCCACGGGCAGGACAACCTGGATCCAGGTCCGGCCTGAAGCCACGTGATGGACACAGAATGTTCAGGGTGAGTTCGGGGTGTTCTCGTCCCTGAGATCAGGAACAAAGGAGCAAATCCACAAAAAGCCAGGAACGTGAGCAGCTGCTCCAGGGATGCAGGCACTCCGAGAAACACTAAAGGAATCTTAAAAGGAATTTTTGCTCCAGGGAAAAAAATCCTCCTCCCTTCCCCCCCAACCTCAGTGCACCCCGTTTCCCAGCTGAGCAGTGGCAGCTCCGGGTGAGCTCCAGCTCCATCCTGCCCTTCCCAGGCTGCTGCTCCCGACATTCCATCACCATCACCCGCTTGGGCAGCGAAGCCTCTCGGGGTTTTCCCTCCCAGCACACAACAAAACATCTCCCTGGGACGGGTGGCTGAGCAGAGCTGGGGATGCTCCAGCCCCGGAGCTGGAGTGTGGCCGGGGTGTTCCCTTCCCAGCCGGCCCTGCCTGCGGGAATGCCTCGCTCCGGGGATGGATTTTCTCCATGAAATGGGATGAGTGGAGTGAGTTGAGCAGCGAACACCCCCCAGAAGTCTCCATCCACACGTGCTGGGCAGAGCAAAGCTGCTCGTGAACCAACTCAAACCAGCAGAAATAAAATTAATCACGGAAAAATCAGATCGCGGAAGGAAAATTCCGCTCTTCTGGCTGCATCCGGAGCACACAGTGAAGGATTTCTAGGGCGGATGAATCAATTCCATTGCTTTTCTTTCCAGCTTGGGATGGTGGAGAGCGGGATCTGAGGTTGGCACCGACAGCCCCAGCTCTGCAGGCAGAGACAGAAATTCAGGAACCAGGAGAGCCCCCAAATTTACCAATATTCCCATGAAACCCCTGCTGGGCAGCCTCAGACACTGAGATCCACGGCTGCAGTTCCCAACATCGGGAATCAGAGCGAGGGAAGGGTCCCGTGGCCCGGCTGCAAAACCTGGGAGCTGCTCCGGGAGCGCTCCAGCCTCATCCAAGCTGAGCTCCAGCTCGGATCCGGGGCAGGCCCAACACCTGGGCACTGGCTCCAGCCTGGTGTCCCTGGAGTGAGAGCTCCCAGGGAAGCGATTCCAGTGTTTTTGCTAACTTCTGGAGCATGTGGAACTGGGAGCCGTGGAGACGTGCTGTTTCCACAGAAACTGGAGCCACTGGAGGTGGGATTCTCCCGGCACAGGCACGACCTCGGAGCTGCTGCTGTCCCCATGGCAGCCTCCCCTCACCTCTGGTATCCATGAACACCAATAAAACCTCATCAGCCCACCCAGGGAGGTGAAAGGGGCAGAATCCAACGTTACCTGCACTGGGAAAAGAGTCTGGAATGTTCTTCCTGTGGGATTCAGTACAGGGATTGCAGCTGCCAGCAGCTCTGGGCTAGCAAAGGCTGCTACCCGCTGAGCCAGCAGCTCCATCCTCGCACGTTTCACACTCCAGCCCTTCTGCCTGCCGTGATTATTTCCACACATCCCAATCCCAGGAAGCCGAGCAGCAGCAGCAGCTCCCAGGCTGGGGCTGGGCAGACCAAGATCTGCAGCTCAAGGACATTCCCAGCTGCTTTCCCTCCTGCCACCCTCCCCTCGAGCCACGCAGGAGCTGCAGCATCCCGGGATGCTGGAGAATTTGGGGACTCCACATGGATCAGCAGGAAGGAGCGTTTCCTCCCGGAAGAACAGGCTGCTGCAGCTGCCAGGGAGAGGGGATGGATCCCACAGGAGCCTGGCACTGCCGGGCTGGGGATGAGACAGGGGATGGATCCCACAGGAGCCTGGCACTGCCGGGCTGGGAGTGAGACAGGGGAGGGACGGAATGAAACCATTCCAGAATGAGCCCTTGGGCATCGATCTGTCCAGGAAAGGCACTTCTGGAGCCGCCTGGAATATCGAAACCCAGCCAATTGCTGGCAGTAGTGCTGATCACTCCCAGCAGGAACTCAATTCAGCACCGAGCAGACACAATCCCACCGTCCACGCTCCGCCCCGGCCGCGTCTGGCCTCGTGTTTTGGTTTGGAATGGTTTTCATTCCCGTTATTCCAAACTGTGAAAGGAAAGAGGGACGGAGGTGAGGGGGAGGCTCTCCCCAAAATCTGCCAAGGGTGGGAACATGGCACAGGGAGAGGCAGGAGCAGGACCAGCCTCTACCCCAGCAGCACCACTCCGCACGTGTTTCCTGAGGGATCATCCAGTGTCCATTTCCATCCCCAGGCCTCCCACATCCCCGGAATATTGAGCTGCACTAAGGAATTTGGAAGCTACGAGCCTCTGGTTTATAACCTCCAGCACGAAGGGTTGATCCCATTTTAATTCCATGCCAGGAGACCACAAAAGGATAATTTTAACCAAATCTCTGGCTGAAGGAATGTCAGTGACATTCCCCAAGGGCTTGCTGGAATCCTGCAGGACTTGGGAAGCGATGGCTCTCAGGGGAAGAGGCCGATGAATTCCCAGTTATTCCTGGAACAGCGTGAAGGTGTCAGCTCTCCTGCTGGATGAACCAGGACTGGGACCAGCCTGGAATCTCCCATTTTCCTGCTTTGCTTCACGCAAATCAAACCCCTCATGCAGAGAGGTGAGAGGAGGCAAAGCAGCTCAGGAGGGACCGCTGGAATGACAGAAGGTGTGGATCTACGGCCAATAAATCCCAATTTTAAATTCAATTCCACCTTTAAACCTGACTCCAGCCATCACTTTAGCTGGGAAGGGAGAGGACAAGCAGACCTGGCCCAAGGGATCCTCGCTGTTCCCACATAGAGCGAATCAGCCCGGCCTGACTCTCCCACATCTCCCCCAGATTCCACAGCCAGGCCCTCCCCAGTCCCGTGGAACCAATGATTCCCTCAGCACAACTGTGACTGCCGGAGCAAATTCCAAGCAGGATTTATTCGAGGAGAAGGGCTCCTGCGCCGTGGTGGAACGGGAGCCCTGAGGGACAGAGCTTGTTTGGCAGAACATATGTTCCTCCGCATTTCTTATATCCGGGAATTAACAAAGTCAGGTTCGTTTAGGAGGAAGAATCAGGAATCCTGGCGCTTTGTCCCGAGGATTTGGCCGTGGAACAGCTTTTCCCATTAAAATGGGATCGCTGCGGGCGGGAATCTGCTCCAGCAAAACTGCCCCAGCTCTGGGTACTGCTGGGGACAACACCTGGGGGGAGAACACGTGGATAAATCCCTTTCAGTGCCTGGGAGGGCTCCAAGGAGGTTTTGCATCCCGAGTTCCTGATGGAAAAGATCTGGTCTATGGAAGATCTCCCTGCCCATGGAACGAGATGGGCTTTCGGGTCCTTCCCAACCCAGACCAGTCTGGGATTCTGGGATTCTCCGAAACCTGACCTCGCTGCTGCCACTGCTCCTGCTGAGCAGCTCCTCACCTGGCAGCTTCTCCATCTTTTATGTCCAATCCAGCTGGAAATCCTTGTCAGCTCTCCCGAGCCAGATGTAAAGGATGTTTGTCACACAGCAGATTTCTCCCTCGAGATGTTGGCCAGAACCTCCATATTTTTATGAGTAGATATCACTGGGATATTGGGATCAATTTATTCCCTGAGTGATTCAGCCTTGGAAGGGGCTGCTCAGGGAGGTGGTGGGGTCACCATCCCTGGAGGTGTCCAAAAACCAACTGGATGTGGCACTTTGGGATATGGGTCAGTGGGTATGGGGGGGGTTGGTTGAAGGTTGCACTTGATTATCTTGGAGAGATTTTCCAAGAAATTTCCAAGAAATTTTCCAAACTTTAATGATTCTGTGACATTCCACCGCTTTTGGGAAGGGCTTAAATCCTGATTTACTGTAAATTCTCCCAGTGGCTGAATGGAGGAGGAATCCTGCGGGCAGGGCAGGGATGGAAGGAAGAGTTTTGCATTCCAGACTGGCTCCGAGCAGGATGAGACCCCACCCCTCTCCCTGGGTGTCAAACAGGGGTGGATGTGAGCCCTGGGCTGATCCAGGCCTCTCTCCACACGGATATTTCTGTTCCCAGCCTGTTCTCACTCATATTTGCAGTGCCACTGACCACACCAACACAATGCTTAGGCCTGGCCTGAGCTGGGCTGGATTTAGCTGGGCTGGACCCCGTGTCCGGGTTGGCTGGAGCACCCCCAGTCCTGGACTGGTGTCCCAGAAAACCACTGGAGATGGGAAGGGAAAAGCCAGGGCAGAAGCATCCCTTGGCTCTGGGGAGCATTCCCAGGAGGATTTGCCAGCCCAGGGCTCTGCAGGGATGGGCGAATTCCAGCGGAACGTTCCTTGCAGCAGGATGGATGTCACGGCACAAAATTGGCCCCGGTTATGCTAATTAAATTGAAGAGTTCATTAGGTAAATGATAATTGTACTGACATGCTCCGAAGGAATGATGAACCACAAAACCTGATTTCAGGGAAAGCACGGATCCCCTGTTCCCGATAACCTTCAGGCAGCTGCGTCAGGATTAATGTGAGGAAGCAGCACTTCCGAAAGCTGAGCTTTCCAGAGCTCATTAACACATCCCAGCCTTCTTCCCCAGCTGGGATATTTTACTTCCACAGAGCCATGGAATCACTTGGGTTGGAAAAGATCTCCAACACCCCCAACTCCAGCCTTGGATGAGCACCTGGAGGGCCTGGCAGGGCTGTGGGAACGGTTGGGCGGCCTTCGAGGGCTTTTCCACAGCAAGGATTCCGTGACTTTGTGTTTTCCTCGGGAGCGAGCACATTTTTATCCCCACAGCTGCGGTGAAGATGTTTATTTGTGCTGCCGTGGCACTCCAAGCTCCGGCTCTGGACTGGGATCCAATTAAGTCGAGTGCTCCCGGATTTAACGAGGGATGGTGGAGCGGGGGGAGCGGCGGCTGCAGCGCGAGCTCCTCACGGAACAGCAGCTCCTTGGGGGACTCCTGTTGGGTTGGGTTGGCTTGGGAGCGGCAGGGATCGCAATTCCTCCTGCCAGTCAGCCAGGGGCCTCGCTCCCAAATCCCCTGGGAAAGCCTGGGGAGCTCCTGGGTGCTGGCTCTCCTCGGCAAAGGGGATGGATCCAGCAGCTTTCCTCCTCTCCTTCCCGCAATCCCAGAGGAGCCAGGAACGGAGAGCCGGCAGCTGGAGAGCTCTGTGAATATTTCATGAGGACTGACTCCCGAGGGGGTGTTCCAGGAAAGAACATTTTCAAATAATTGAGGAAGATCTCCAAAACAATTGAGGAAAACCTTAAACATGCAGCTTGTTTTTAAACTCGGTCTGTTTGCTTTTGCTAAGAAGAAAAGCCGAGCTCTGTGAGCCCCTCCTGGCACTGCCGGGCCCAGCAAACACCAGCAGCTCCTACAGGCCAGGCCTAACAAATTTCACTGGCCAGGCTTAAGAAATTCACAGGCCAGGCCTAAGAAATGCATTGGCCAGGCTTCAGAAATTCCTTGGCCAGGCTTCAGAAATTCACTGGCCAGGCCTAAGAAATTCACTGGCCAGGCCTAACAAATTCACTGGCCAGGCTTAAGAAATCCCTTGTCCAGGCCTAAGAAATCCCTTTCCAGGCACAACATTCCCAGTGACTCCCAGGAAGCTGAGCTGGGACCAAAGCCCCTGGTGTCCCCTCCTCCTGCTGCTGGCCCCAGGGCTGGGGCAGCTCTGCAGGTGGGGTCTCATCTGAGACATTTCTCACAGAGCCCCTCTGATTGTTGCCACACAGGGATGGAAACGGCATCCTCCAAACCCATGTGGAATTAGCACAGGGACGTGGGAATGCCAGGATGTGTGGTACAGTTGGATGCATCCCAGCATGGAGCCAGGCAGCTGGAGGAGCACTGGGAGCAGTGGCCAGGAGCAAAAGACATTCAAAGGCACAAAACCAATTATGAAAATGTAAAGACTTGAAAGAAAAACGGAAATTCTAAAAAAAACCAAAAAGGGAACAAAAACCTGAGCCAGGAGAAGTTGCAATAAAAACAGCTCAGGGGGGAAATGCCTTTGGAACAAGTTGGGCACATTAAGCCCTTGGAACACATCAGGAATATTCACCTTGCTCTCAGCAATTATTTGCAAGTTTAGAGCTGAGGTTTCTCCCTGTGAGCTCGTCTCTCCTTCAGCGCTTAATGAGATAATTCTAAGCTCTAAAAGCTGCCAGAAAATTGGTACCGGGGACTTCTCTGCGCTTGGGTTCACAAACACCCACAAAGGCACAAAGCTGCGTCTGGAGCCGCTGCCATCCATTGTTTCCCAGGGCTGGGCACCCGGGGTTAATTAATTCCCGGCCGGAGAGCTCCGTGGTGAGGAGCAGGGCCGGCGTGAGCACGGGGTGACACCTTTGCAAATTCCATCAGAAGCCAAGTGCTGGGAATGAACCCACCCCGCTGTTTTAACCTCTCTGCCATGAGGTGCCCTTCGATGCCACCGCGCTCCTGCAAAGCGATGGCAGCTCATCAGCACAAAGGCCGTGTCAAGGAGGACCTGAATTCCCTGGAAAGAAGCGGCTGCTTTTCCCAGCCCTCTGGAATGTGTGGGGTGGAGACGCTGCCGGTCGTGGCAAAGCCCTCACGAGGAGCTGACAGGGAAATGCAAATCCTTGCACAGGGGAAGGATGGATGCAGATGAAAGAATAAATAAGAGGAATTTTCTGATCCAGGCTGGGGTTATCTGGGGTCTCATGGCGACAGGAGCAGCTCCCTGGGTCCCAAATCCAGGGATGAGCTCCAGAATCCAAGGAGGTGGGGGACAGGGGTGGTTTGGTTGGTGGGACACCTCACCAGGGACTCAACTCCCAGCTGGGGCAAGGTGTGGGTCCATCTCCACATCTGGGACACGTCTCAGGAGGAATTTCTTCATGGAAAGGGTGGTCAGGCACTGGAATGGGAGGTGGCGGAGTCCTCATCCCGGAGGTGTCCAAGGAAGGCCTGGAGGTGGCACTCAGTGCTCTGAGCTGGGGACAGGGTGGGCATTGGGCACAGCTTGGGCTCGGTGATCCTGGAGGGCTTTTCCAACCTCAGGATCCTGGGATTCTGTGGCTGGGATGCTGCATAGATGTCCCCATCCATGCCCTCGCTTTCCCTGCCATCAGCTGCGGATTTTGCTGTGAATCCATGACGTTTCCTTGATAAAACAACTGGAGCTTGCAGCCAGCCCCTGATCCATGGGGCAGGGAGCCTCAGCCAGGGACAGGGACCCCTCCTCTCTGCTCCCAGGGACTGTGCAGGGAGAAGGGAACACCAGGAAAACTCCCCTGGGCACAGCACTTGTCCATTCCTGCATTACAATCACCCAGGCTGCTACAAGGGATCTCTGCACCGGGCACAAAAAACTCGGGATTTAACCTCAATTCATCCCCTCACTGCAGCCGAATTCCAGTGTTTTATTCCAGCAGGAAGGGCAGCGGACAAAAATCCCTCCTGGGCAGTTCAGACACAAACCCAGCGTGCTGGAGGTGCTTCTCCCTTTCCCCCACTCCTGCAGAGTTGGCTCTTCCGTGGAGCCCAGGAAGAGAGGGCTGAGGCTGCTCTGGGGACTTGGGGCTATTNGCTCAGTAAGGACCCTGCTTCAACGGCGCTGTCACAACGTGGAACAGGGAATAAAGGAGCTAAAAACAGAGCTGGGGATGACTTCACTGGCATTTTGCCTCACAAGTTCGTTTTCACGTGGCAAAAATATTTATTTGCCTTCTCGGCCTATTGATCCGAAAGAATCGAATCGATGGCAAAAAGAATCAAATCCAATTAAACTTAATCAACTCTCTGGGATCTGGGAAAGTGGCATTTCAGGGAGGAGGGGTGAAATCCATAGCTATTGGATTCTGAAGGCCTGAAGTTTGCAAATCTGGACGCGCAGAGATGTTTCTGCTGATTTCCCCGGAGGAGCGGTGTCAGGCAAGGCGAGGACTGGGGACCGCTGGGATCACCGGATCCATCCCTCTGCTTTCCACCAGGACACCCAGCTGTGCCCTGCCTGCCCCTGGGAGCTGCAGCATTCCAGGTGTACATCCCAGGGCGATGTTCCAGGGAACCACAGAATCACTAAGGTCAGAAAAGAGCTCCGAGACCGTCAAGTCCAACTGGATTTGCTGATGTTTGTGACGAAACCCAGAGCAAAGACTCCCTTGGTGTTCCCAAGAGCTGTGTCCTGCACACTCAGCAGATCCCAAGCATCAGCCCTGGCTGTGGAGCAGAGCTGGACCTGAAATTCCTGCTGGAGACGGAACGGGAGCTGGGTCACTTAACGCTGATGATGGTGGGATGAGTTTGCTCTGTTGATTTGAACCATGGACAATGCACCAGGCCCGCAATCCTTCATCCCCTGACAGCTCTCAAGTCCTGTTAACGTCACTGAAAGGGGTTTTAAACTCTACCTGACGAGGTCAAATTGAGCTCCTGAACTCTTCACTGCTGGTTTAGGCCGTGTTCTTGCCAGAATTCCCATCTCCAGTTTCTGTAGTGAAATTGGACAACTCCTGAGCGTGAGATGCAGGGTGGAAGAAGAGACAGGAGGAGACACCAGGGAGAGAATCACGCCTGTGGCAGCACGAGGCTGATCAGAGCACTACAGGTCATCAGGGATACAATCAAATTGAGTTGGAAAAGCCCTCCAAGATCATTGAGTCCAACCTGTGACCATCTCAGACGCCCCTGACCTTCACTGACCATCTCAGTCATTGGAATTATGAGTCTGATGTGAGTAATTAATAGAGAAGTGATTAATGGAAAAATGATTCTCATGGCAAACAGCAGCAGCAGAGGCCCCAGCTGGATGTGATAAGGAGGAGCATCTCTGAGACACTGAGACAAGGAAGAGAGGTTTAGTAATTCCCAATCAGCACAGTTTTCAGGAAAACAATACAAAAAGCAGGGAGAGTCAACAGCAGAGACCTCCTCGGTGAGAGGAGTTTGGGATGCACTTCCCAGGAGCCCCCCACTCCCAACCTGCTCCCCGCTTCCCTTCCCGGAGGCACAAACCAGAGTCAGAAAAATGAGTTATGGGAACCCGGAGCCAAGAGTTGAAATAAACCCCAACCAAATCCTGGGGATAACAAAAGATCCTCCTGTTACTCTCCCTCCCTCTCCACATGTCCCTCGTGCCCTCTCCTGCTGGTGACAGCTCGGCTCGGAGCAGCCACTTCTGGAGGAGCGAAAATAGGCCACACTTAGTTAAGAGCAATTTAAACATGACCTCGCTCCTGGTGCAAATGAAATTAAATCCTTTCAGAAATCTGTTAACTGCTGGTGAGCGACTCTGGGGAAGAGCTGACATCTCCCAGCGTAACCTATTTTTGAGTCTAGACATGCCAGATGTGTCCTGCCTCTGGTTCCTGGAGTTATTTTCTGCTATTCAGGGATGTATTACAGCAGCTGTGACAAGCTACAATGGATGAGATCAGTGAAATTCCGGAACTCTCCTCATGATTTATGGATATTAGCAAGGTTCTCTCAAGTCATTTACTCTCATCCAACCTGCTGCTCAGAGCTGAGCCCCAGCGAGCTGTTTTCCAGGGAAAAGGCTGCTCCCTCTACCTCCCCCCAGCACAGAATCACAGAACATCTCAAGGGGGAAGGGATCCACAAGGATCAACGAGCTGTTTTCCAGGGAAAAGGCTGCTCCCTCCGTCCCCCCCCAGCACAGAATCGCAGAACATCCCGAGGGGGAAGGGATCCACAAGGATCACCAGAGTCCAACTGCAGCACCCCCAACACAACAGGAATAAACCCCAAAGTAACACTGTGGGCACACAAGAGCCTTGAACGTCTTTGTGCAGAAATGTGAGCGAGAAAGAGGAGAGGGCAATGTGCCACTGACATCAAACAGAGGCAGTTTTGAATATTCCAAGTGGTTTTCCCAAAAAACTCCAATTAGAGACCACGACTGCCTTGAAAATGCACTGAATTTGATAAAGTCCCAGCCCAAAGATGTTCAGTTGTCAAGATAGGCAGGAAAAGCTTCTTCCAGCTCCGTTGCTCTTTGCATTTTTGGGGACTTTTGGTTTTCAGCTGCTCCTGGTGCTCCACCCCCTTCCCCAGCTCCATCTCCTTCCTTGGACATGCTCCACGCCTCCCTTGGAGTGGCGATCCCAGAACTGGACACAGGGTTGGAGGTGCCCCAGCAGTGCCACCACTGGGGACGGGCACTGCCCTGGGGCTGTGCCCACACCGGGGCTGGGACAAGCCCGGTGCCCTTGGCCCTCTCGGCCACCTGGACACGCTGCCACCCCTCCTCCTCGGGCACCCCTCCCTCTGATATCAGCACAAACTTCTGTTTCCTTGGCACTTGCCATAATTAGGAATTACATCCTTGGCTGCTCTTCCAGCTCTCCATTAGCAAAGGGATCCGTGGGGTGCGGGAGAGGGAGCACCAAGGGGGGAGGGAGCCAGGGCCCTGCAGAGGGGACACAAAACCCCCCTGTCCCTGCAGAGGGGACACACAGACCCCCTGTCCCTGCAGAGGGGACACAAAAACCCCCCTGTCCCTGCAGAGGGGACACAAA
>VZTA01005821.1:0-12950 GCA_013398855.1 Mohoua ochrocephala | reverse complement strand
CTGAAAGGAGATTGTAGAGAGGTAGGGTTCATTGTCTTCTCCCAGGTAACAAGTGAAAAAATGAGAGGAAATGGCCTCAAGCTGTGCCAGGGGAGGTTTAGATTGGATATTAAGAAGAAATTCTTCACAGAAGGGGTTGCCAGGCATTGGAACAGGCTGCCCAGGGAAGTGGTGGATTCCCCATCCCTGGAGGTATTTAGAAGATGTGCAGATGTGGCACTCAGGGACAGAGCTTAGTGGTGGGCTTGGCAGTGCTGGGTTAGCAGTTGGACTCAATAAAAAAAAGTCTTTTCCAATCCAACTGTTTCTATGATTCCAAGGACGTGCCCTTCTCTGCCCAACAGCTGGCACTTTGCTATGAAGGAACTCTCTACAGGAGACTCTCAGCAAACAGAGGTATTAAGTACTTTATTTAACAGGCACTAAATTGTGAAAAACAGTTATCCAATAAGTTTTGCAGGTAAACTGCAGTGGAGGGAAAAATGAAAGGAGGTAATTTTTTATGTTTTTATGCACATATATACACACTTCTTCCCACTGTAATGCATGCAGAAAACTGTACTCCTGTGGTGCTTAGTTTTGCTCCCTATATGCTTCCAAAAATCATAATTTCTCTTAAATAGGAATGAACTGAGTATTATTCTTCCTTTACTGAAACCTCTGAATTTTATCATGGCTGGTTTCTTAATTGCAATCTTTCTGAGTTGGGGGGCTTTAATATTGTACTTAATTATATAGTATCTAGTGTGGGGCTCTTTCCTGGTTGTCCTCTCCCATGATGCAGATGATAATCTTAAAACAATGTCACTTTATATGAGTAAAAATATAAAATTCAAGCCAATTTCTCACTTGCTCTATGAGATCAAACATAAATTAAGAGTCAAATCTTTGCTTTAGAAAAATTTTCACTTCAAATTTGCAGAAACAGTCATGCAGTAGATGACTTTAACTTTCTGACTACACATTACAGAGATTAGTGAGGTCAGGTACACTCTAAGAACAAGATGTGCCCCTGCATGCATGACTCTTCACGCTAGTGAAAATATTAATATAAAAATACTCATGCAAATTATAAAATGGAGTCATACAGGGCATATATGATGGATATTCAGCAGCATGTGGTGCTCCCTGTGAAATTTCACTATGTGAAATATCTAATAAACTAATTTCTGTAAAATTACATATCATCTCATGAGCAACACATCACATTCCCTACCACTGCCAAGAGTAGGTGCCTGCTCCTGTACAGGTGCTCTCAAGATGGGGAAGAGTGTGTGAGGTTACTGATGGTGAAATGAGGAAGATGTCCGAGGGGGCTGAGTACCTGGGATCAATTTAGAGGAGCAACTGAAAAGGGAGGCAGTGGAATCATTTACTGTACAGGTGGGTGAGGGGAGTGCCCTGAGGAGCCACCAGACAGGAATTGCCTGTGGTATTTAGTGGTACCTAGTTCAGTTCTTTTGCCTGCAGTCTGTTGCAGACCATTCCCTCACGGCTGGGATTCAACTCAAGAAACAAGGGAGCAGCCCTACTGTCATACCCATCACTGTTAACACATTTGAAGAACTTCGTGCTGTTTTGTTGATAAAGCAGAACACCAAAATGCATGTCATGACAATCCCTGAAATATTATTTGATCACACCATATTTTTATATAGTGAAAGCAATTGCTTAAACCTAGAACAATTCCATTTGCATTGAAAACGCTAATGGTATTTTATTTATGTTAGGGGGAAATAAGTTTAGATAAATGATTTTGCCTTGTGACCACAGAGAACAAATGATCACCATCTTTTCACTTGCAAGCAGAAATTGAGCCTTCACTCTCTACTCACAAATGATGTTTTCAAAGCTCTGCCCCCACCCTTAGGATATCTCTTTCTCCAAATGTGGTGTGCAAACATAGATGCAGTGGTCACCTGAGGTCTCTTAGAGTGAAATAATGAACTCCTGGGTGTCACACATGTTCTTCTTCATGCTTGCCAAGATGACCTCTGCTTTTTTTTATTCACAGCAGCTTAGTTGACTCAGATCATTAGGAATGTGATAAAAAAAGAAAGAGATTAAGGTAATGCATTTTATTTTACACTACAGGGTAGTAACTGCAGTGAATGTAACTGCAGTCAGTTATAATGTCTCAGATGAGGTGCAGTAATTCTCCACCAAGAAACAGCAACTACAGTATTCACAAAATCAGTTATTCTTTTATTTATATTTGTGCATTTATTATTTTTGCTTTCCTGAATTGAAGTTCTTCTTGCTGACATCAAGCTATTTCTCCAAATTACCAGGATAATTTTAGCTTCTAATTTTATCATTTATAATGTTTCCAGCCCTACCCAGGCTGGCAAAATCCAGAAATTTTGTTAAGTATAGTCTAGAGTCTCTGCTCCTGACTCACTATTAAATGCAAAAAGTAAAGAAATGGGCCTGTATAATGATTCCATCTGAAAGAACTTTTACTTTTATAGGTAAAGGCACTGATAACTGTTCTTAACTGTGATTTAATCTGGTCCATGTCTCCCCAGTTTAGGAGAAAGTAACATATAACAACATTGAAACTTTTAGTATCAACAAGCTATGTGTACTGTTTCTCCCTTAAACTCTCAGCCACTTACTCTGCTAACACAGAAAATCATGTTGAATTGATAAAATTGGTTCTTGAAAAATCTGTTTAGTTTCTTTATCCTGTCACTACTTGTAATGTTAATTGTTTGGCTTAATATCTTTCTGATTATCAGCATTAGGCCAAAGGATTTGCAAACGTCAGGCTTTCCTTAAGAAAAATACCATGCCCTTTTTTATCCCAGGGAATCTTCTTCAGGCTTGTGAGAGAGAATGTCGTGGCTATTCTCACTAAGTTGCCTCAGATTTTTAGATTTTCCACCATCAGTTTCCACCAGTGTCAACATAATTATTTTTAGGAAAATGGAGATTGCATAACTATAACTTTTGAAAATTTTAACAACAGCTAGAAGTATAAAACTACTAATTTAAAGGCCTAATACAGACAAATTTAATTGCCTTGTTACCTTCCCACTTGGATCATTTTTCTCCTCGCTTCTTGACTACAGTTATTTTTCCCATTAGTTGTCCTTCCTCAGTTTTTTGTATTTAAGATGCTATAAATACAGTGCAATGCTTCAGAGGATGGTCTCCTTGCTCCTGCTGTAAGAGGAGGAAAACCTTGTTTGACAAATGAGCCTTCCAAGCTGAGACACTCATAGTTAAAACTGACACTGTTTGCCTTCCTGTCATCAAGGATAAAAGAGGTAAACTTGGGAAATCAGTGAGTTTCTCTTGCTTTAAAGTAAGTCATGAGAACTCATGGAGGTTACAGATACTGGAAAATAGCTGTAATTCCTGGATATTACTGTAGTTCTAATTTAGGAAGCATGAAGAGTCGAGTTAATGTGGTTTGTTTATATGGAACGTCACAACACTGTTATTGTTATTCATCACTTGGCACAAAGGGGAGCTTGGAGCATTTCCAGCCCATCTACAAGCTGGAGTAATTTCACAAAACACTTGAGACAGCTGAAGAGGTAACATCAGAAATGGAGTTTTATCTAGCTCAGACACCGGGATTCACTCCCAAATTTTAACTTAGGAACGCTTCAGATCTGTGATAAATTTAGCTCCAAAAGGAGCTACTTATGCTGCAGGAGCGATTGCATACTCCAGCCAGGATGCTCCTTCACAAGGATGCAGGTCTTCAACGTGTCCCATGTGATGTCTGCCAGCCTTGTGTTATTGTCCTGAATACCTCTAGGACATCTAAGATTGTGTCAGGCCCTCCAATTTAGAGAAGTACAGCATTATCTGGAAGGTATTGGGGTCACAAAATCCACTGATTAAAAATCTATTGTAAACCTTGAGAGAGTATTTCTCAGGCTGCAGATGAGAACATAGAAGACCAGAATGATTACAAACTTTTCCAAAACTGGGGAATATGCTGTGGCCTTATTGCTGATGTAAATTCAACAACAAAGATGATCTTACTGTCAACTAGATATAAAATGTTTAAAAAATCTGTTCCTTGTTTTGAGATTTAGTTATTTTATCCCCAGCAGAGGTAAGGACTCTCTAAACCATGGAAAAAAAATTAACAGAAAGTCTGAAAAGTATCTGAAAAGATGAGTACATACTGCAATACATACTCATCTATGAAGACCATTTGATAAGATTTTCTCTACAGGAATACAATTTTACATGAGATAGGAGATCATAGAAAAAGTCTGTTGTGTTTTCTTTCAGATCTCTGACCTCAATAAAATATAAAAACTTTCATATTGCGACAAAAAGATCCAGAATATGAAAAAGGTCCCCTAATAACTTTATGAAATGCATAGATTATGGTTACAGATCATCCACGTCGTGTCTCAGACTCCAACCCACAAAGGAGTGTCGGAACGGCAGCACCGCTGTCACAGACACGAGTGGAAAACTTCTTGTCAGAGCTGCAAACCAGAATGAAAGGGGAGTTAAATGTCGCTACCAAGTGCAACTGGCAACAAGTTCTGGAGGTTCTGAAAGGAAAAGTGACTAATGCAGGAAACACAGCAGTGAAGAAAACCAATCTTTCCCTGAGGAAGAGGAGACTGCTTAGTTTCCAGGTCGCAGAGTTGGTGAGTTTCCAGAGCGCAGGTTGCACTGCAGAAGGAATCACATGATTTTCTAATATTTCACTTCAGGGGAAATTCTACTCTTATGTGCACCCCCAGCCACACTTGCCCTTAGCAGATCATAACCAGAGGAGAACATGAGCAACCAATATTTCTCCTACGTAAAAGAAATCCTTAGCAGCGTAAAGTGAAAAGCTGTGGCATTGCATAAACACAAACTAAAGTACAATAAACCAATGGATTGTGGATGACGAAGGGCAGGTAACTGTCCCGCTGAAGCTGAGGATTTGTGTGGTTATTTCTGCAATGCCGCAGTCATGCGTGCACAGTAAATTACACGAAGGCCATTTGGGAACAGTGAAATGAAAAATCTTGCCCAAGGATGTGTGTTGTAGCCAGGGACTGCTAGACAAATAGAGGAAATAGCACAATTATGTCAAGGTTGTCAGGCAACAGAACAAGCCTGAACATGTTGTGTTGTGTTGCTGCTGTGGGTGGCTTCTCTACAGCAAGAAGTTCTTATTGACTGAATTAGTCACAGATCTTATATTTTGATAGCAGTAAGTGGTCCCTCTGAATTACTTCATGTATTCTAGGTCAATCTGGACACCTCATCCTGACTGGCAGAAGCATTAAGGTTGCTAGGAATGCAAGAGCATTCATTTCCAACTTACCCCTGAAAGGTTTCAGGTATCTATCACACCATTTTTTTTAAATTCTGCTAAAACTAAATAATTATCTGTAAATACATAACAACCAATTTTCTCTCTGATCCTAAACACAGACTACATAAAACACAGTGCAATTTTTTTCATAAAGAAATCTAATAAATCGTAACTTAATTATAAAATCTAATCTAAATCATATCCTTCTTTTGTACAAATTGAGATTATGCTGCTACAAATTGTTGTCGAATGTTATTTATACTTTCTCAGCCATCTAGTGGTCATGTTGCCCAGTGAGGCTTCCCCTGAAGGTGGGCAGCGTGGCTGTTCTTTGCATCAACCTGACCACCTTTCTCAGCATGAAGCTTCCTGAGGTAAAGCAGCTATTCAGGCTTCATTGTGCATCTTTGATTATTTTTTTCTTTTTATGAAAAAATATGATAGATAATTGTGAATTCTACTCCACATGTTTAAAATGAGCAAAGCATGAAGCCAAATTAGTAACAGCGATTTTCACTCTAGAAAAGTTGTAAGGTGCTGCTCTGTTGCTGTTCTGGTGCTTTAACCAGAGGGTTCCATGAACACCATTGCCAGAGCAAAACTGGACTAAAGACAAAAAAATAGTAATTTAATTTGGATCAGGGTTGCTGCTTTTGCCATCTTGGAAGGCAGTGGAATAAAAACCTCAGATTTGTCAGTCAGGGTAAAGCCCTGACACAGGATTTTCAAATCAACTGTTTTCTTCTTTGAGAAGTGTTGCTCTGCGTTTGATTTCATTGAAGAAAATTTTTATTTGGATCTTTTACTTGACATCTTGTGAAGGTTCTCAAATTTCTAAAGAAAGCATTGCATTTCATTGAGCAACAGGCTGTTTTGGGAAATTATCTGTCCTGAGACTAAATTCATCTGGATGAGGTTTTTTGTAAGTTTTGAAAGACAAGGCCTAGTTTTCTGCCTCTCCCAACTAGAACAGCCTGTAAATGACTACAGAACAGACTATACTGAACAGACGAGTGATTACCTAAGCTTACTCACATAAATACACCCACCCCTGAGTACAATAAACCCATCTGGATCCAGGTAGCCATCCCCCATATTAATGATACAGAGTATAAGTGATGCTTCACGTGCTGGGGAGTTTGTAAAGCAGGCTTGAAGGGCTGTAACTGGAAATCAGACTCATGAATGAAACACACCTGTCTCTCTAAGATTCCTTGCAGGACACTAAGAACTGGTTGGAGGAGAAGATGATCTCTTGCAGTCATTTCAATATGCAGCAACAAAATAACAGGCTTGTTAATTTTCACATCTCCTGTGGAGATTTCCAGACTATAAATGAGTAGGTACAAACCAGTGGGTTTTTCCCTGAGACATTACTCTGACCTATTCGGGAATAGCAAAATAGATCTTTTCTTTCTTTCTTTGTTTGGTTTTGGGGGTTTTTTTGCCTCAGGTTTGACCTTCTCTAAAATTCTGCTCTGCAATAACAATTGCAGTGAAATAACTTAGGTAATTCTGCCTGAGAACAGAAGCAATGGCACTTGTATCTTGACAAATTCTAACAAGTTTTCCATGCATTAAATAGCCCACTACAGGTTTAACCTGTAACTCCAAATCGGTGGTGAATTGAGTCCATTCTTCTTAAAGGAAACCCAGGACACTGTGATTCAAGGTCCTTGTGTCAGTTCTAGTGAGGGTTTTTTGCAGCATTACACTTTCAGTCATCATACCCAATTCAAAGGTATGAGAAATGTATACATAGTGCAGTCTTCTGATGGCAAATGTGCTTCACCTTGCTCAGGGAAACCAGTCTTCACTGTTGATCTTGCACAGAAAAAATTATCATAGGTTGACACATAGAAAGACGATGCATGTAAATCAAGGAAACACATGCAGTCTAGCTCACAGTAACTTGTAGGAGTGGTACTTTTCATTAAAATAATGAAAGCATAAAACAAAAAAAACAAGACTACATAACCTGACTCGACCTTAGCTATTCCCAATAATACTGACCTGTGCATTTGAAACCAGAATTTGTATGGTATTAAACCATTCAGGTCCATGAATTCAAGTATTGGTTCACCTTTCCAGTTAATTTGAACACAACCTTTACCCAGAAAAACATTCTAATATTCTTTATCTTTGTTCAACAGGGGACAATTTTTTGTTTTAAACAGGATGTGTGCAGGATAAATTTTGTTTCTAAATGGCAATAACAAGAAGCTTTAAAGTAAATCAGACACCATAAAGTAATTCCACAATGCCTTGGAAAGAACCCAAGATTTTCTGGTACCTAAATATATTCTCTGTGGGTAAATGGAGAGGCCACCCTCAATGTGAACAATAACTATATTCCCCTGATAACTCTATGGAATACTCCATGAAATGAGTTCTCTCTGATAAGGAAGAGGATGGAAATTTACTTTCTCTGAACTGTTGCTTATTAAAATGCAGAAGATGCTGGTATCCTTCTTTAAACAGAGTAAAAATTTATTTTGATGAAGAACTTTGTTTCTAAAACCTTACTTCAGCATTTTTCAGTGTCAGGTACCTGGAATTAAATTGTATCACAACACAGCGATGATATAAAAATGCATTATTTAATAAGGAGAGAACACAGCCAAAATAAAAGAGCCTGAGTAGCTCAAACATTTTTACTTTGCTTGTTACTGCTCCACTATAGGTGAGAAACATTCCTAGAACAAACGTTCTGAAAGAGTCTGAGAACAGCTGGAAACAAATCTGCAATTTATTTAATTGTGAAATTTCTGGAGACAGCCTCAAGTCTCAGATATTTACTGATATCTCAAACGGCATTTCTACATTTGCTTTGAAATGTCCTGTATTTTCCCTCATGCTCTTCATTTTGAGGTTCTTTTTACTGAAGGACTCATGACACCATGAGTAGTGTTTCAGTTTTATCAGGTGTCATACCATGCCCTCTGGGTGTTTCAGTTTCTTTACCTCAAAAGTTCAAAACTTATATCATGAATATATTTTAAGAGCTGTGGCAATTTCAATTTGTAGTGATACATAAGTTATATTCATGCTTGAATTAAATCTAAGAGAGACATCTTAGAACTACATTTAATCTCCAACTGTACAAAACGCAACACACTACCTGGACATTAAGACCCCTCAAGAGAAATCTCTTGTCTCCACGTGACCATGTGCCCATTTAATTAAATACATTTTTAAACCATTGGGGTAAGAAAAAGTGCTTACTTTTAATTTACCTAACATGAAATATAAATTGGACATTATTTAGGAATATGCTGCCATAGTTACATTTTTTCTGCTCCACTAACTATCCTAGTCTTCTCCATTTTACACTGCAATCTATAACACAAAATTTAAAATCTATATATCAATTTATATTAATGTAGTAATCACTGCATCTACAGCCATAAATGTAATGGTTGCTAAAATACTTAATATATTCCTCTTCAAAGTCCATATTCATTGAAGAAAAACTAAGAATTTTAATAAACCAATCAATGGTTTTAATAATATCTGCAAAGGGAACATGATTGCTTTCACTATATTAATTTGGAAAACTAATCAAAGCAATACAGTCTCTGCAGAACAGCTCTAAGGAACTGAAGAAAAACATTTTATATTAATATGATTAAAATTAAATTTCTATTATATGAATTATATATGTAATTTATTAATAGCTATATAATGCAATTTATTAATAGCATATAAAATTAAATAATTTGTATTAATGATTAAAACCTAAGGGTTTCCACACCCTGATTTCCAGTTTACCAGACTGGTGGCCTTGGATATATGATGATCCTTGATTTACCATGACAGAAGAAAACAGTCCCTTTAAGAGTTCCAGAAACTGTTCCGATAACCGGAGTGGATTGGGATAGCCAAGATCCCCCAGAGATTATCACGTGCGGCGTTTATCGGCCCATAAACTCCTCATGCAGCAGCTCCAGGAAAACAACAGTGAATCAGAGCGAGGAATACTTCATCCTGCACCGCCCACACTTCCACATCAGCGTCAAAGCGGGCGCTGCACAGGCAAGCCCCAGCCCCTCAAAGCCGCACAAAGCAGCTTGGTACCCGCTGCACACAAGGGGAGCTGCCAACCACGGTTCACACAGCTGAGAAAGCGCTCAGCGTGGCCCTAGAATACAGGACTAACTTGAACATTCCTGTGTAGGATTTTCTGAAAAAATACTTGGTTTATGCTGGAACCAATACATCAGTTAAATGAATTTTCTGATCCCTAAATTAGTGCTCAAATGCATTTGAGAACTATACTCAGATAATTCTGAACATGATACAGGGTGCCTGCAACTAAAATCATCTCAAACTTCCCATTTCAAGAGCATGAAGTCAGCTTTCTATAGCTTTAGCAACATGTTTGTACCACAAATTTTTCATCCCAGTCAGCTGACTCCAGCAGAGCGCATGAGTTTCAGCTAAAACTGGTCAGATATTTCTGAAAATAACGGTAGAGAAAATACATTCCTTCAATCATATTAAACCAATCTTGGGACTCTTTTGCAGTAATTTTAATATCTAGCATTCCCTCAGTATCAAAGGTGTGATTACCATTATCCTCCACGGAAAGCTGCCCAAGGTCTACAGTCTAGGAACTCTAAGAGGCTAGGAACTCTAAGAACCATGAGGAGCACTAGACCGTGAAATGTGAAGCAGGAAGGAAGGAGAAACAGCTTACAAAGATGAAGCTACCTCATAGGCTAACAGCAGGAACCAGCAAAGGGAGGAGTGAAGAAAACAGGCAAAAAAAGAAGAGAGGTTGCAAGGAGATAGAAAAGAGGGCACAATTGGGACTGAAACGATCAGGAGACACTGAGGAGCACAGGTAAGGATAAAGAAAGTGGGCAACTAAGAACATGAAAGAAACAGGGATTTAAAAAAAAGCCAAGCTACCAAGGAAAGGGAGAGAATATAGGTAGATTTCAGACAAAGGGGAAAAGCTTGGTATTGAGAATAGAAAAAAAAGATAAACCTTGTGCGAGTGGTTAGCCTGTTACAGAAAAGGAAAAAGGCTTATGTAATAAAAGGAGCAAACTAGGCAGAGTGCAAGAGGAGGAGACTAAAGCAAAAGGGAAGGTACAGAAAATAAGAGGCAAAATAACATTCTGGGATGTCATTCCCAGAATGGGAATCAAACCAATTATCCCACAGCCCCAGCACCATTTTGTTGTCCTACGCTATAATCTCAAAAAGCCACTGACAGTGTTTGTTCCTTCACCTTGCAGCAGATTAAAATACAGGCTCACATAGCAGAGGAGGATTAGATGCTGTTATTTGGTGAGAGATTCCTCATTTGCTGCTTCATTTCATGTAGATGGACAAAGTTCATCAGGTAGAAGTCAGTATTAGATGGTCAACCACAAGCCAAGGGGAATTTGACTTGGGAATTAGAAGCTGGGATGGAAAAGTGCTGTAACTGCTATAATTAGGGAGCATTTTGGTTTCAAACTTCATGTATGACTTCAATGCAGTTAATTCATATCTTACACAGGAGTGCCATAGAAAATATGTGTATCATTTACAATTAATACTGGTATCACAACATTATTCACTAGAGCTGCACTGGTAACCTTAATCCTGGAATTTGTTTAACCTTACTTTGGAACTTCTTAAATTAAACTTACTTCCCTTCCTTAATTTTCATTTACTGGAGGTTTAAAATTTTATAGCAGAATTCAGCTAGTTTCTGAGGCTATACTACTGTACTATAAGAAAAAAAAGTCTTAGAATGTATCTAATGAATCAATATACAAAAAAAGCAATAAAATAAAATTATTTCAAAATACCTAAACACCTACTCAAAGTACCTAGTTTGTCTCTGCTATCATTCTGAGAGGGTTTTTTAGAACATTTTTGCAACAGTATGAGACCCTCCTACAGTTTTAGCAGTCCATAACTGAAGGAGCATGATTATCATGGTGGTGATTAACAGGGCAGGTCATCTAGGAGACATCTGGAGAGAAATTTCACTGTTGTTGGACCTCTACTAGCCTGTAACATGTCAAATATTTCTACCCAGAAAAAATACTATATTGAAGTAACTGTTTTGAAAACAGTGACATATATGCAGTCTTGTTTCCCACCCTGCACCCAGCTCCCTTAATATCAGACACTGGCTTTCACATTTTTCTCATTGTCAAGTTGAGAGGGGAAAAAAGATGTTACGACACTGAGGCAATGCAATTTCAAGTGATTTTACCAGTATTTCATTTAGATGCTGTTAAAAAACCATCATTGGAGGCAGTAGACAAAATCAGTATTTCTTTTGACCTAAATAAAATAAATTTTCTGAATTAATAAATAAAACATTGTCTGATCCCATGTTTTGACTAGATTTGTTTGAAAATACAGCTAGCTCTGTGTCCATAATGTGTTTTAAAAATGGTCACTGTCATGCAATTTTTAGAAAACAAGGATAAATTGCACAAATGGATGTTTTGCAGGATTTCACCACCCACAACTTAGTAGTCTAATAAACTAATGCAGGATAAAACACACCCAAAAATGTTTGTTATTGCTAATCACTTTCGAACTGTTGCTTGCAAATTAAAATATCTGAAAATCTCTACTAAAATTACTGTAACTTGACTCCAGCCAGCATCTTCCCAACATCAGAAGAGCGATGATGTAGTTGTACCCTTGCAGTGGCAGAAATGTCACAACAGAGCAGTACAGGTGAACGTGCTGAAAAAAACCCACTGTAATGGTCAATTAATACCGGCAGCTGATTGATAGCAGCCGAGATGAGCACTTGGGCTGCACTGCTTTTCCTCCTCACTAGCATAAACCTGAGCATGAACCCCACGGCACTAAATGGCATGAACAGACTTGAAGGTAGGTGGCAGAAAGTAATATAATGTCTACATACAGCTTCAATCCTGTCTGTGAATCCTTCTGTTCAAACGGAAATCACTACGTACAGCAAAGTCACCTTCTCATCTACAGCTTTCCAAAACCAATGGATTTCCAGGTACACTTTAAAATTAGTATGTCAAACTTACCTAGCTTCCTTTGTGGCAGAGACTGGAGTTTTTTTCCCAATGCATTAATGCAAACGCAGTTGGCACTCAAATGAGAAGGAAAAAACCTACAAATCGCACACAAGTACAGCCAAACATTCTGTACTCCAAGAGACAAACCAACAGCAGAGATCTGGCCATTCAGCGATGTGACAAGAATACAGCCACACCTGGGAAAAAACGTCTTTGGTCCTGGAGGCCGTTTTAGAGCCATTGTGACGGTGAAAGAATCACATTGTATCTGCATTCGGGAAGCATCGCCCTAGGGCATGATAGATTTAACTTCAGATTAGTCTCACTCAAGGGCCACGTGGCCAAGAAGAATGACAGAAACAGCTCTACATTCATTTATTTTCTGGAAATACAAAAAACCTAGATATAGTTAAAAACACATTAGAAACACGTTCTGGGCAAACAAGTGAGAGTGCTGATGTTGTAAAAATAACAATAATCACGCGCATGAACGTAAGAAAAAAAAATATGTAAACATTCCGTTAACACCAGCCGAATAACAGTTCGAACCAGGCTTGCAGCCTGCAGGATAATCAGGATAGTGGCATATTTCCGTCCGAACAAAGTCTGTGAAACTGTCCCAAGAAGATTCAAATAAATTACATAAA
>VZTA01005819.1:8656-31598 GCA_013398855.1 Mohoua ochrocephala | reverse complement strand
ATTGGTTATATTTCATTACACCATATAACTTTCTTGGCATCCAATAATACATTATACACACACAATAACACTAATTAAAAAAGAGAGAGAATCACTGTTAAGACAAAAAAGTGGTAGTCACTTTTGATACTCTTACCAGGATTGAGCTGAGGTGAGATTTATCTCATGTTTTGGCAAAGGGATGGTTTGATCTCCCACCCTACAAACGGATCTACTAAAAGATAAAGAAATTCTGATAGCTGGACAGACTGCCAGTAAACTTCAAGCTTCTTCTTGCCCTTAGGTTTGGTGGCTTGGGTAGTAACCCTCATGAGAATTCTTTAATCTGTTTGCAGGTTGATTTTTATGTCTTATGAAGTGCATACAGACAGTAAAACAGAAAATTAAAAAAGGAAGAATAAAACACTGTTATAAACATTTATATTTGGTACTGCTTTTTTTTCTTAAAGCTGAGGACAAGATTTCATTTTAGGATGTGTTGTAAGATCTATGCAAACTTTGGATCAATGTATATATGCCATTTCTATAGCTAAGCCTCAAGCTGTGATCCCATCAGATCTCCTGGGGCACTTCCAGCTGTGATCCTGTCAGATCTCATAAGCTAAATAGGTTGGGCCAACTCAAGCTGTGATGCTGTCAGATTTCATCAGCTAAGCAGGTTTGGGATGAGTCAGTGCTTGAACAGAAGACTTGTAATGAACAGGTTGATTTCAGAGGACATCGTGGTTGTGATAACTCCACAAAGATGGGAGACGTTCCCTTTTCCTTCACGGAGGCATTGATCTCAGGCAGAAACTCTGCACTCCCAATGCGTCACACTGCTGAAAGTCAGTACTTATGAAAAGCGGGGGATGAAACTGAGGCACTTCCCCAGATCTCAGCTTAATTAAACAGACTGGAAAAGATATTTGCTTTTTTCCGTGCCTATAATATGTGTTTCCCAGAAAGAAATCAGGCGAGAAACATATGAGACTGGAATGGGTGAGTGTGGTCCAAATCTTGTTTGGACAACAATGTGCATGTTGTTTTCACTTTGGAAACTGCTTTGGCTGTGCCAACAAGACTTTGCAAGACTTTTGCAGATGCAAAAAGAAGGAACAAGTGCTTTCATTATGTTTCTCAGGTAGTTTCCATTGCAACGTGTTAGGGTAAGACTTCTTAAGGACCAGCCTTTCTTTCTCCCTAACAAAGAAAACTGCATATCCTACTGGTGATATTATTCACTGGCACTTCTTTAAAGTTCATGTTTGCATTAAACCAATATGGTGAAGAAAACTAAATAGGTGAGGTTTATGAGGATTCCTGTGTAAAACGCCTTTCTTAATTTATTTTGTAATTCATTCTCCCTCATTTCATTGTGAAACTAAAACAAAAAGACAAAGAAACTGGTGAAAAAAAATTTTTAAAAAAACCCGTCTTTGGAAGACATGGAAACTATGTTTTGAAGTCGTATCCATTTTTCAGGGTTGATATTGGGGGTTTTTTGTGTGTTTACATTTGTGGCTTTCTTAATAGATATTTGTAACAAAATAATTTCTGTATTAAATCATTTTTATCACTAGAAGTCACATTTTCTTGTTATATGGTTAACTTCACTAAATAGATAAGGAAAAAGCTGTGTCTTAAAAATGAACTTGATAAAAAGAAGTGATTTCAAAGAAAACATTAATTAAAATAAAACATTACGACAATAAAATTTTTCACTACACTTTTCTTTTATGAAATAAAATAAAAGGTGTTTTTAATGAGGAAAACTGCTGTTGTGGAGTACTCACTGAGCAGTTTTTAGGAACAAGATCTTGTGCTGAAATAACCCATCTCCATGAGGAGATGTTCTCCAAAAGACAGGAATCCCCTTTCTGCAGAATAAATCTTGAGAGATCCTGCTGTCTTAATATAGCAAAAGGCAAAGATCTCTTAAGAAATACTAAGTGTGCATTCAGTCCACTCCTCCTTCCTTTGCTTTT
This sequence comes from Mohoua ochrocephala, assembly GCA_013398855.1. Classification (NCBI taxonomy): domain Eukaryota; kingdom Metazoa; phylum Chordata; class Aves; order Passeriformes; family Acanthizidae; genus Mohoua; species Mohoua ochrocephala. The sequence continues at coordinate 29,631 of VZTA01005819.1, read as the reverse complement.
AATGAACTGTGGACAGAATATGGGTTTTTTTCAGCACTTTTCAGGAAATCTTGCCCTGATTTAAAACTTACAGGTATTGTCTGTGATGATCAGTTGATGATATACCCCAGAATAATTTAAAAAATAACCCTCAGGAATACTAGGATGAGTGTTCACCTCACCACACTGGCCTGGCAAGGTCTAGCAAAGTGGAAATTTGCAGTTGGCTGGGGCTCCTCTCAGAGTCAGAGGACAGGAAGAGGAAACCAGGAAACCACTTTTCTGGGTAGATTTCGACAGAGGCACACTAGAAGTTTTGTTTTCTTTGTGTTGACTTTAAAGGGAAAATTGAGGACTGAAAGGGGTGTCCATGCAGGCATCTCAATTAGTCAGATAAATACAGCCTGTGTTTTCCCACAAGAATGTGCACCACAGTATTGGAATAACTTCTCCTCCTCATTTGACAAAACCCAAGAGGTGTTATTTCTCCTCAACACAAGCAGTTGGCTTGAACCCATGATTACTCAACAGAGGGAAAGGACACTTTATTTGCAGTAAAATGTCTGAGATGTGGTTTTAAAGTGTTAGGTCCTGACCACTTTGATTCTCCTCCCAAGGCCCTGTAAGCTAAGAGACGACCACCTCTACAATTCAGATGGTCTCAGTCACCACCCAGGTTAGAATGAAAAGATATGGACTGCATCCTGGCTGCGCCTCAAGCTGCCTGCATGCTCAGACAGCTCCTACCACTCCAGCTAGAGTTGTTTCCTCTTCTCAGTATCATCGTGACAATCACACAGAGGAGAAACTGCTGGGTTTTCTGTCAGTGTCTGGGCTTCTTTTACTTTGACACGACTGCTAGGTTGTGGTGTGGCTACCCAGGAACATGCCAACTCAGCATGGCAGTCCGTGCTCCAACCCATCTTGCACAGGGGACTGATGCCTGGAAGAAGCTGGATTCTCTGCTCTGGGTCTCAGGGCTGATAAAGTTTTCTGTTTACTTATCCCTGCTTAGAGGCACAAGGATGTTTTCCCCTCCTCCCTCACCACCCTCCTTTCTATTTTATTTTATTTTTTTTTACTGGATGCTAAGATATTCCCATTTGAAATGTTAAACTGTAGATGAAGGTTCTGATGTTTGTGTCAAGATTAGCATGGTGGGTGGGAGGGAGAGGGAGATGTTTTCCTCAGGAGCAAAGCCCTCAGTGCAGGAAAGTACGTCAATAGAGATGAGGGGAATCTAAAGCATAAAGGTTGGCTTTTTAAACGGCTGAAGTTAGAAAGAGTGCTCTTTGTGAAACTGGTCACAAAGGGAGCAAAGTGTCTGCACCAGAAAGACTGAGTGACCTTTTCAAAGTGTTAAGCATTGTTTATTTTCACTGAATTAAGAGTGTATGTGCATGTGAGTGTGTTGTGTGCTCAGCAACTGACAGATGCTGCAAATTTTTTTCCTAAACTTGCCGAGTCTCTGCTAATTAGAACTGGGATGGAGCTGCATTTTGTAATTCACAGTTGAGTTCTTAATTTTGAAACACTTCCCAAGCCGAAATGGACACAAGTAGGCAATGCTTCCCCCTTAAATCTGTTACCAAGCAGATTCTGGAGAAAGTTTGCTTGGTTTAATTCAGCACTTCAATCATATTTCAATTTACTTTTTTATACAGTATTCACTTCAACCACCTCAATGTTGATTGGAGGGACAGCACATCAGAGCACAGGCAACCCGGGAGGTTCCTGGAGTGTGCCAAAGACAACTTCCTTCTCCAAGTAACAAAGGAACAATGAGGAGGGTTGCTGTGCTGGACCTTGAGCTCAACACCGAGCAGGGGCTGGTGGGGAATGTGAAGCAACAAGAACACATTTCCTGCCCTGGGCTTCAGGAAAGGAGACTTTGGCCTCTCCAAGGAACTGCTTGGTAGAGTGCCATGGGAAATGGCCCTGGAGGCAAGAGAGGCCCAAGAAAGCTGGTTAAAACTTAAGGATTGCCTCCTTGAAGATCAAAAGTGATGTGTCCCAACAGAGAGACAGTCAGGCAAAAATGCTGCATGAATAATAGAGTGACTGAACAAGATTTCAAAATGAAAAAGGGTGGCCTTAGATTAAGATGTATGGGAGAAATTCTTTGCTTGGAGGATAGAGAGACATTGGAGCAGGTTGTCCAAAAAAGTTGTGGCTGCCCTATCCCCATAAATGTTCAGGACAGGCTGGATGGGGCTCTGAGCAACCTGGCCTACAGAAGGTGTCCCTGCCCATGGTGGGGTGGTGGAACAAGGTGAAATTTAAGGTGTCTTCCAACCCAAGCCATTGGGTCTGCAACTCAAGTGTTGTGCTCTGTGATGTTATGTAATAGAAAATGTGAAAACAAAGCCACATCTCTACTAGTAAATTATACATGCTCAAAACTGGGTTTGGATGCGGGAGCCAGCTGGCATGGATCAGTCCAGCTCCTTACTGGGAAGTTCTTCTGGGTGGCCACATCTAAAACGCCTATTGAGAGTCATCCTTGGCCCATGTTGTCTCTTGAACTGTGCCCAGAAAATGTCTGGGGGAACGCTGGCTACCAGATGCCAAAACTGTGCTAGGGACAAGTTTAACAATTTAGCTTTCTAGGCAATTGTATTCCAGAGCACAGGAATATTTTCTGGCACTGGTTAGCTTAGAAGTACAAGTACAATCATTAAATCCTTTGGACTGTGCTGTTCTTAATTTGGTCAAAAACCAAAAGAAGAAGCAGGTCTTATTGTGTTACACTCTGAGGAATATCTCTCTGGCTTTATCCTTAGATTAGCCTAAAGACTGTATTCACTCTCTTGGCTGACAGCTCCAGGTGATAGGAAAATTATCCTGCATGTGTCTCTTACATGCTTCTCTGTAAACAAAGCTTTAGGCTTGGAAAGGAAAAGACTATATAGCTAAAAAATACAAGTCAAAGGCAGCTGTGCATTTGTGACTCTTTATAAATAGCTAAAATACATATTAAGATTCCCTTGACCTGATTTTATGCACAGGCAAAGCTACTTTACCTTTGCTTTCATATATCAAAGAAAAGATTTTGGATTAAGTAGATTATTCTTTACATTAGAGTATATTTTAGATTTGATCTTGCTGTAGAAGCAGAGAAAATGCCATATTACCATAGTTCAACCCAGACGTAGATGAATAAATAGATAAATGGGGAGAAAGAAATTGCAAATTATAGGGTTTTTTTTCTGTTGAATAATTTTATTTTAGGAGGTAAGATCCTAATTTTCTTTTATCTTTGGTTAAATTTTTCAAATATTTTTGTTGCTCTAGAGGCCTTCTTCCTTCGGGTAGTGAAAACTGTTTCAACTGAAGATATTCTGAAATACATTAAAAAAATTTACTTATGTTGTCTTGTCTTATTATAGGCAATACAGGATCACTGGTGTGCAAAGCAACAAAACGCTTCGAGTAACTGCAAAAACACTGAGGAAGATTTCAACGTGATCTAGTTGAAGGTATCCCTGCGAATTGCAGAGGGGTTGGACTTGATGGCTTTTAGAGGCCCCTTCCAATCCAAGTTGGAGTCCTATGACTCTATGATTCCATCAGTGACCTGAGTGGCAGGACAATTTCACTCACGATTCTTAGACGAGGTCCCAAAACCTCACCCTGCAATGGACTTTAGAGGTAGACACTCATGGATCGGTTTACATGAACCTATTCAAAAGTCTCAGCATCTATTTAAATATTAAGTATCTATTTAAACAACAGCTGTATTTCTAAAAACATTAACCTGTAAAATGCTTTTAAATAGTAAAATTTTGGGTTTTTTTCCCTTTTCTTCTCTCTGTGTAGGACCTGAGTTGCTTTAAAATCCAGCATTAAATGTACGGGAAAAGAGTTAGAATCACACTGAGAATGATATTTGGAGCTACACTTTCAAAACAAGTGAATAATTTCTATTGATCACCCTGGAAAACAAAATCCATAGATGTCAGGCATTTCCACATATCTTGGAAATCTAGGCAGCTGTCTTTTATGGTGAGGCACAAATTTTTACTGCCGTTTTTGGTGGAATGCCAAGTTTGGAAGAAAGTTTGTACCTTTCTTATCCCCTTCCCCTCCCCCTACAGATAAAGAAAAGCCACAGCGAGTCCGTTTTAACTCATAATTGAAATCTTCCTCTCTCTAAACAGAAGCACCCCTTAAAATAAAATAAAATGCCACATAAAATGCAATTCCTACTACAATATAAAATGTGCTTTCACTCAGGCTCTCTGTAGCATTATCTCTAACTGCAGTGTAACTAAAAACTAATAACCTCATTTTTAATTAGCTGGGTTTGTGGCATTTTGCACCCATCTCACAGTTGTTTTTTCTGCAGTGTATATCATTATTAACTCTGGATGTCTTAAATATACTTTGCTTGCTTTCTTCTTTTCTTCTTTCTGAAAATTGTTCTCAAAACTCTCATACTCATTAAAAAGAGAAAAAAAAAAAGCAACATTCTAACAGTGATCTTAAGCACAGTATGAGTGATTCTGATTTTATGTAGCTACTCTCTTTGTTCTTCCATTATCTGAATCCTTTCCTCTCCTTTTAGTCAATAGAGTGGGAATATATTTTTAAAAAAGTATTATGGTGTTTCAGTCTGACTGCCCTAAAAATCATTAAGGTGTGAATTTAGAAGGGAAGACCACAAATACTGTGCATTGGTTCCTTTGATGTCAAAATAGTACTGAGTAATTACAAAGGGTACATAATATGTTGTGGCTTTCAGTTCTTTTAGAGACATTACTTATACTGAGGGCTGATATAAAAGGACACTTTTATACAAAAGTGTTCACTGCACAGCGGTGGTGTAAACAGGAAGCTCTCTCGGTTTACAGCCCTTCATCACAGCTGTCAGAGAAGACAGGACACCCTGCACACATTTAGAAAATCTTGTAAACCATTGAAAATCTGATCCGAAGCGTACCCTAAACCCAGATGGGTCACGTCACTGACCCGTGCTGTGTCTTATCAACAAGTGATGCAGATCGTGGCCATTGCACCTCCAGCTGTTATCCCATTACCTCCCAGGGCCCTCATGGAGCTGAGCAGGGCTGTGAGGGGAAGCCTGGGTGCACGGTCAAGCCACGGAGGGCAGAATTCCCTGTCCACAGCACAGGTTTTGGAATTAGCTGATCTGTAAACGTCCCTTCCGACCGAAACCATTCTATGACTCTGTGAGTCTAAGAATAAAAAGGGGTAATAGTCTGTACATACTGACTTGTGCCACAGGGACAAAATACATATTTTTTTTGTCTCATTTAGACCATTTGAAGTATTTCCAGCGGAAATTATTCCTTCTTTTTGGCAAAAGATGAACCCATTTTCAAATACATATAAGGAGAGCTGTTCACGCCCCTTTAGGCGGCCTTTGTTATTGATCAGTTAAATTTCTTTCCATCTTTAGCATGCAGTTATCTAGACAAAGAACCACTCAACTGTTTAGGTTACAAAAGAACTCGAAGATCGTCGAGTCCAACCGTTAATCCAGCACTGTCAAGCCCACCACTAAACCATGTCCCCGAGCGTCACATCTACATGGCTTTTAAGTTCCTCCAGGGCTGGAGACACCAACACTGCCCTTGGCAGCCTCTGTTATGCCTTGTCAACCCTTACAGTGGATAAATTTCTCCTGCTATCCAATCTAAACATCCTCTGGTGCAACTTGAGGCTGTTTCCTCTCATCCTGTCCCTGTTCCCTGGGAGCAGAGCCTGACCCTCTCCACCAGCTGCCCCCTCCTGTCAGGGAGTTGTGCAGAGCCGCAAGGTGCCCCCTGAGCCTCCTTTTCTCCAGGCTGAGCCTCTCCAGCTCCCTCAGCTGCTCCTGGTGCTCCAGACCCTTTCCAGCTCTGTTCCCTTCTCTGGACAAGATCCAGCCCCGCAATGACCCAGGATTCCAGGTGCAGCCTCACCAACGCACCACACAGAGATGGTCACTGCCCTGGTCCTCCTGGTTCCGCTATGGCTGATAACCTGTGCTCTGCTCTGAAGCTACAGCCCTAGCAAACACACACCTTGATCTTTTAGAAGCTTGGGCAAAGGTCACAATGCAGAAAACACAGAGACAAGAACTGCCTCTTTTATTGTGAAATGTTGATGCCCAGTGCTGGAGCCGATGCAGCCTGAATACACGGGAATTTATCCTTCCACAAGTTTATACAGAAAGTAAGTAAAAGAAAGCAGAAACTTAAGAAGGAAGTGGGAGTTATTCATGTGACTGATTTAAAGTATCTACCTCTGATGTCTCAGGATGCTGATTTCTTGAAGACACTTAAACAATTTAATCCACAGGGTGAGTCATTATACAAATTTTCAGTTTCTCACCTGAACTGCTCTCTCAGGGATTTTATCTCATGCCAGATTAGGAACTTATTTTGAACGTGTAGTATCATTCGGCCAAATCTCCATTCTCTTCATAACCTGCTAGAGAAAATCTGCTAAAAGAGACAGAGGTTCTTGAATTTGAATCTTAAATGCAGGGAACACATAATTTTCCTCCTGTATGTTTTTCCTTGGAAGAGTTTATGCTTCCAATCAACACCTGTACAATTGCACCTAGATCCATTTGGTCAACAAACGTCTACAAATATATGAGATCCCTGCCACAAAGATAATGAAACACTGAAGGACAAGGGGAACATATATGAGGAATATTTTGCTTCGTAAAAAGCTCAAGAAAATATGTTGCTTTGTATTCTGCTTCTTTTTCTTTCTCAGTTCTCACTGACTGTCTCCTTTTCCTGCCTCTAGGTTCTCATGTTTTTTGGGGGTTTTTATTAGATAGATTTATAATCCTGTTTTTAGAGTGTCCTTGAATAGATTTCTATAATTAGCAATTATAAATAGAGATATAGTCTTGGGTTATGAAGTTTACTTTTATTGACTGCAACAGAAGGTTTAAGTTCAACTTCCCCTTATCTGATTATATTTACCAGAACTGTGGGAATTCACTGTGCTATAAAAATGGACCTTGCTGCTAGCTGGCATACCCAAGAACATTTAAATAAAAACAGCAATGAAAACCCAAGCAAATATTATTTATGTCAGTTAGATACCAATGAAATCTAAGGCTTTCCGGAGTAGACAGGATCGATTTTAAAATTTTTTTCTCTCTCTCTCTCCTTTTTTTTTTTATATATATGACAGAATGACACACTCTTCACTCAGCCACTCAAGCTGAAGAATGACTCAAGAACCCTGTGAAGGTCAAATGCATTTTCACCCAACTGATGCTCTTGCAAAACTGACTTAACCCTCCTTGTGCATTTCTGCACAGCATGGAAGTTAGCTTTGCAGCGCCAAATCAGACGAAAGTGCGGCGAGACCTTCCTTCTGTGGAGCTCTTTTGTTTTAAGCAGAACAAATTCCCTATAAGCAGAACTGTAATCTGCACACTGGAATGCCTTCTGCCTGTAATGATCTCGCCGGCAGAAAGCACTGTCATTTCACAAACGGCCCCGCAGTGCTCCCCAAAGCTGCGCAGAAGTGTACAGACACAAACTGAGAAGGAAACTAATACAGGCCCTGATCCTGCAATGGACATCTAGGGTACAATGAGGACAGCACTACCCAATTGGAGAGATAACACTTTGCTCACAGTGTGCCACAGCAGACATGGCAATGTGAGAGGGAAGGAAAAGGAAGCTTGGATCCACTGAGGGTTAGCAGAGAATCGTGGTATCTGAACATCTAAATGTGTTTCGGTAAGTGAATTTAAGCCACAGAAAACCACTTTTATAGAGAAAGAAGAAAAGCAAGACCACCTAGACACAGTATATTCGGACCTGAGAAGCCCCCAAATCACAGAATCACAGAGTATGGCAAGTTGGAAGGGCTTCATTAGGATCATTGAGTCCAACTCCTGGCACTTCACAGGGCACCCCAGGAATCCCCAGGAATCCCCATGCACCTGAGAGCTTTGTCCAAATGCTTTTGGAACTCTGCCAGGCTTGGTGCCGTGAGCACTGCCCTGGGGAGCCTGTTCCAGTGCCCAGGCACCCTCTGGGGGAAGAACCTTTTCCTCATATCCAACCTAAACCTCCCCTGACACAACTTCAGGCCACTCCCTCAGGTCCTGTCCCTGGCCACTACAGAGCAGAGATCAGTGTCTGCCCCTCCTCTTCCCCTCTGACTTCCTTATGCTTTTGGAGGAGAACAGAGATGACATAACCCACTGACAGATCTTTGCAGAGCTGACCTCCAGTTCCCTGAGCCGGGGAATTGAGATGCCAAGGGGACCAGCGGCCTTAATGAGCTTCACACTGAAAGAAATCTCATTAGAAGAAGAATGCTGCTTTTCCAGGATCTCCTGCACATCTCGTCCTGCTCCACAACTTTCAGGTTGCAGATTTGTCCTCATAATATCAACCAGCACCTTGAAGAAACAGCTGTCTTACATAGCCATGTCCTCAAACACCTGGTGACAGTGAACGAGGGGACTGCTGCGCTAAGAGGACTAGTGACAGTGCATGGCCCTGTGACTCACAGCTCTGTGCAACACAAGTTTTTCTTGGCTATTAAGACAATATTCAGTTCTGAGCACACATTGTCTTTAACACAAAAAAAAAAACCCAAAAAAACCCTTTCCTGCAAGTTAGGACCGTGAAAAAGAGAGAATTAAAGACACTTATGCTGAACTTCCTGGTTGGATCTGGACATTTATGCTATAGTTCTGAGGATTCCCCTTGCAACAGTGAAAGATATCTGAGAAGAGGATGTAGAAGGAGAAAGAGATAAGGAGCAAAACTAAAAACTACAGAAACCAAAAGCAGTCAAAAAGGATTAAACTTGGTTCTCAGAAAAAGGAAGCCTGAGAGGAAGGTAGAAGAAAGGTCAGTGCTAAAAAACTGTACTTTACAGGATGTCCATTCTTATAAGGATATTCTGTGCTTCATACTGAATTTAGTCCTATGAAAAAAAGTCTTCCTTTAAACTTGTAAGTACATGAGGAACAGTAAAGAAAAGGATATTCTTTTCCATATGTGTTTTGGGTTTAAATTATCAATGCTAGAGTGGGAGGATATATGCCAAATGAAAATTTTGATAAATCGGATACAAGTTGTGAAAAAGCTTAGATTTCCTTTAACTACAAGGTCCTGTTCTGGTATCCACCACACCAAATGAGAGGATCTGCAAAGAAGGTGGAAGTTCTGTTCTACATATTTTGTGTATCGTAAAATATGAGAAGTTTCAGCTCACATCTCCTGGTCTAACAGGCTAGATTGTGATTTTGTTGTGCATGAGCCCTTTGTTTCCATGCGGGTTCTGTTTTAAAATGTGTAGGATTATCCCAAATGTATTTGGACCTTTAATTGTAATGCCAAATTTAGAAGTTTAGCGGCTATTATTATAGTGAGTAGAGACACAGAAATAATTCAATCCTTTTAAGACCCTACTTATGGAATGCTCTTCTGTAACCTGTTGAAATTTTGTGGATTATGTCTGTTTCCTCTGGCACTATCTAAGATCCCCAAATCCAGACACAGTGGCCCTAATTTCTGTAATATTAAGTATGCACTGCTCTCTTACATCTCTTCCTTTAGGAAAATGAAGGACACTTACATCTTTCCGTACTGCCCAGCATGTAAAGCATGCCATGCTCACTGCCTCATTTCCCTCAGAGCCCTCTCATGTTTATGTCTCTCCACAGTACCTCTTGGCGTGAGAAAATATTATGGCACCTAGAACCTTGCCAGCTCTAAGCCTTGCAAAGCTGAGGATCTTCCTCCTGTAACCCACTTTTCACTTGCCATGCAGTAGTCTTTTATCAAACTACCCAAGGCTTCTGCCTCGCTGCCACAACCGTGGCACCCCAAGTGTCCTTACCCACCTTCCACTGTGGGATTTTGACCAGAATCCAGTGCCCAGTTTCTTCTTAAAACCTAGGATTTTTTTAAATGTTTGAATAATTTTGTTCTTCCCCTGTCTCTTCACATTTCACCTTGTAGCTGCTAATCTTCTCTGTGTGTAGATCCATCCAATCCTCATCCTGTAGTTTTTAGTTTGCAGTTTCATGTTAAAACAAACACAGCTTAGGAGAAAATGAATGATACTAATTTTAAAATCCAGAAAATGTTATCAAGAACATACGCACCAAAACTTAATGGCCAATTAGTGTGCAACACCTGCACCTAATCAGGCATGCTCCAACCAGCACCGGCAGTGACATAAACAGTAACTACCAATGGGGAGATTTGAGCCAGTCTTAATGAGAAGTATAATTGTACTGAGAAGAAAACAGGAAGAATTTTTTTTTTTTTTTGTCATTTTCAATTTGATCATTGTCACCACCTGCTGCCCTGCAGAGGATGCCCTGAAGAGAAGGCTTGTTAGGGTAGCTCATCGCTTTACTTTCCACCTGGACTTTGGGGAGAGGGTTAATTTTTTCTCTCTTTTCTCCTCCTTGTTTCATTCCCCACCCTAAGGCAGCTCTGAAGGTTATCTATACTGTCAGCTGAGACCCCTAATAATAAGCCGTGTACATGTAAACCTACTTGAACTTTCACAAAGTGCAGCAAAGGAGGATATAAAAGGGAGAGCCAAGTAGAAGGTGGCAGAGAAGGCGAGACAGGATTTCTCTGCAGACCAGTTCATGTCCTTGGCTTGACTTCAATCATTAAACTTGTGCCAGAGTCAGGTATCTACCAGGGGAATAACAGTCATAAACCAAACAGTTTATCCAAAAATTAGAAACTTCACTTCTCCCTTCTTACCCTCAGTCTGAATCAGTAATGTGAACATCAGGGGGCCATCATGTCTCCGGTCAAATTGTTTTGCTGATGATACTTTCTCAGCCTTTTATGTTCTTAAACTCTTAGTCACCTCTTGGAAGAAGCATTTTAGAGGCATTAAGTTGGAAGTCCAGGTGTAATTGCATCTCTGGACGATATAAAGGGTGCCACTGACAAGTATTACAAAATTACACCAGGGGCATACGCAAAGGCAGAGCACCTTTAATGTGGAGCTAGTTTAGATGTAGGACTGGGGAGGACGGGCCATTTCAAGGCTCATTTCAAATATTACAAGAGGACATGTTTTTCCACTATGAAATACTGATGTCTGAATTCATTTCCATGAGAATGTGTTAATTATGACAGAAATTCATTTTGTTGAAAAAACACAAGCAAGAAAGTGTAATCAAATGGAAACTCTTTCTACCTTGGAGGGTTATGCTTGTTTGTTTGTTTGGTTTAGGAAATTATTAATTTAGAAATAGATTTGTTATACTTAATCATAGTATTTAAAGGTAGAAATAGATAGATGATAAATAGAATATTTCAATGACTAAAAACAATATCGTCCCTCCCCCCCAAAAATAAAAAAGTAATTATAAATTTCAAAATATATTTCAGAACAAAATCTGACTTCAGGGTATTTCTTATTGCACTGTCTGTTCCTGTGAGGATTCATTCAACTTGTTATTTGTTTTAAAGCATCACGGAACAAATGCACTAGAGGTAAGAATATTCTTGGCTTTTTAAACATGAAGTGAAAGAAGGTTGGCCACTGTCTCAAAGGGCTTATGGCCAAACCAGTCAGAAATGCAAAGGAAAACATTAAGTTTGGGCAGGCAGAGCAGTTCACCCAGTCCACAGCACATCTGAGAGTCAAATGGAGAACCCAGACAGTGATTGTCCTGCTTTTTGGGGTGCTGGCCATTATTCAGGGGTCTAACTGTGCTGATGGAAGTTGATAAAGGGGGAAAGCAGAGTGATTTGCACAGGGGTGACACATCTGGCTTTCACATTGCTGCACCATGCGTAGGTGAAAAGTGAAGTCCTCCTCGAATCCACTGTATGATCCCACTGTTATAAATAATGAATGAATAAACCCATTTCAGGGGTTTAAAAATGTTCTGCACCTCAGCCAGCTGCTGCCTCCCTTCAGATGTAGCCTGATAACCACTAACAGGATCTCTTTTGCACTGATAGAGTGCAAAGTTAACAGCTAACTTAAAACACCATCATTCTTGGTAATCTTAAACGTCTCGGCAAAGAAGCATTTTGATAGCGCTTCTTCAACTATATCTCATATTGACACTGGAAAACAGTGGCTGAAATGAGGACAGCTCCTATCATGACAAGACCAGAGTTTATATTTTCTGCTTTTCTCTCAGGGACGTTGTGGAGAATGAGGAAATGATGGATGCAAACAATATTCAGGTAAACATATTTTATATTTACAGTTCCAGAAAGGCCTCTGAAAGGGAAGGGAAAGTGTGTTTTACAGGAACTCAATCTTATGCAATACAATTTACTCAGAGGAAAAGGGTTCAGCTGAAAAAAAGAAATTATAAATTTGTAGAGCAAGGCTCATACCTATGTCTTAAAGCCCTTTACAAATGTGTATGAGACTGGTTTTGTTTACTAATGTGCAGGGGAGACGGAAGTCTGACGTTATTTTAGGGCCAAGTACCATTTCAGGTTAAATTTTAGCTCCATGTCTAGAAGGACTGGCAACTAATACTGGAGAAGGGTTCCTGGGTTTCCTGTGGATCAGAGGAGTTATCAGATTATTATGTTACTGGACAAAAACATGACTTTCATCTGTTTTATTCCTTTTCTGTGAGAAAGGACAAACTTAGTTCAGTCTCTCAATTCCCGAAGAAGATCCCTAAGTGTGCCAGAAGCATCCAGTATGCCCCTTTCCTCTCTAGGGGCAGGCAGCACCTATGTTCCACTCTTTCCCCACCATTTCCATGATATTAAGGAGCAAGCATAACTACCTCTCCCTCTTGCAACATCAGAGGGCTTTACTTATGTCGTGTCACCTCAGATCTGTGTCTGTCATGTTCTAGGTTATGTGCTGAGCATTGCACGTGCTTCTCTGCTTCCAGAGGGAGGATTGGTAAGCAAAAATACTTGAGGGGAGGAGAAGGCTGTGCAAGCAGCAGGATAACCTGCCCTGGCTGCTGCTCAGCTCACCATTAACTGAAGCAGAGGTGTGCAGAAGACAGACTTTCCTGAAACCTCTCATGCAGGACTTCCTGCTTACCCAGGACAAAGTTTTAAGAAGGTTGTTTTTTTATTCTTTCATTTTGTTCTCTTTGAGTTTTTTGTCAGATCCGTGGATTTGTGCCGAAGCTTTCCAATGAAAGGTGCAATTAACAATGAATGTGTGTATACATCTCTATGTGTATGTAATTATGGAATATTTAAGGGTTTAGATGTAGCTCTTGAGGAGTGCAGGAGTTGTCTACAAGGCAGGATTACACGATGTGAGTAGTAGTGGCGTTATGGTGGTAGGATTTACTGGTTAGCCTGACTCCACAGCTGGAAGTGAGCCCAAATTTCCTGGATTCGGATGCTGAAATCTTACTGCAATCCCAGTAGTTAAGGGGAAAAGAAACCTCGGATTGGGGAAGTAAAAACTATTGTTTCATGCAATACTGTGAGAGAAGATAAACCTGTGAATTAGTTTTATCAATTAATTCTCTTAAGAACAGGCTTTCTCAGGAGACTTCTGGTAAGTTTTGTTTTAAATTGTGTCTAAAATACTGTAAGAAAACGTCATCTTTCCACACAGCTGTTTTTACTCTTATTCTTCAAATCCCAGCCGATGCCAGGGATTGCAGATGAGAGTGAAAATGGGAATGTGTATCAGAAGTACATTACAGAACAGTAATGAGGTTTTATCAGCATGAATTTGAAGGAGCTGGAGTGCTTAGGATGCAGCAGAGCTGTGGGGATAGGACAACATGTGTTTCTGTTCCAGTGACATTAAAGCCAGGGTCTCTGAACAAAAACCCATGTGGTGAATTGAACTCTGTATACAAATTATTTTCATTACACCAAAAAACACTGAAGTCACTTGTTTGGCCTTTAGGAGATCTGTGTTTAAAGACTTACTTGGGATTTCAGGCTAGATCACAATGGGGGCATCTAAGTGACTTGCTTTAAGAACACCAGAAATATTTTCTTAACAGTGAAATTTAATCAATTATGGCATTAAATTGTTAGAAAGTTCTCTGGCCTGGTTGAGACACAGAGTTTAATGTCACCCTGTGTACACTGAGCAGCCAAAATCTACCAAAGGAACGTCAGTGCCAGATTTCTGAGGCTGTATTTAATTACTCAGTGCCTATTTTTCTTTATTTCTTTCCTAACTTTTCATGTCATTGATGATCTTGCCTCTGAAAGCTCTGATTTGACTTTCTCTGCCTGAACCCTTTCTAGTCTTGTCCTGAGGTTATTATGGACTCTGTCTGCTTCTATGACTTTTCTGGCTTCTCGGTTTGTTTTTGACTTGGGTTCTGTGTTGTTCCTAAAGAATTTACACTGGCTCTCCCTGTGACCTCTATCCATGCCTTTGTGTAGTTTCTGGGAATTAAATTTCCCCTTTCTTTCTTTTCTCCTCTCTGATTTTAGGGGGAAAAAAAAAGGGACTCTGGGCTTGACAGTTCTAGATTTACCTATAGTTCAACCCCATTCCCTTCTAGCTATTAATTAATGAACATACCAAACCCTATCCTTTTTTTCTCTTGCATTGTAGTATTTTCAGCACTTTCTTACAGGCCTCTAGCTCTAAATGTCATTGGTATTTAATGCATTTATTTACCTAATCAGGACCCAAGGCACTCAGAATATTTGTGTCACTTGAAGGGCCTCATCTAGTCGGCAGCCAGATGCTGACCACATCCCCACAAAAACTGTAGTATCAGGAGTCTCCCTTTCATCATCACCACTGCTGCCAGGACAGAGACGGATGTTGATGACTGACTGCCTCTTGAAAACTGGTCTAATGACGAGATACTTCATCTAGGACAGAGAAAACATCTTCTGGGTCTGTGTAAAGCATAAGCTTCCCACCCTCCAGCCCCTGTTGTCCTGAATATGTCCTAACCCTCAGGTTTATGAGACGTGAAGGAGAGATGTAGTCCCTTCTGCTGGAGATGGGCCACTGCAAGGAAGGGCATGGAAAATACAGGAGGTAAGAAAAAAGGAGTCCCAAATGTAACTCAGCAATTAAAAGCAGCCTGTGGATAAGAGAGCTCTTAATCTGGATCTCCAGCTCCTGTTTCTCAGCTAGCCTCACTTTAAAAGGGAAAAGTGAGCCCTTCTAAATACATAAAAGTGGCTTTCCTCGCGGGAGCTTTCTGGGATGAGGACATTGAGAAGACAGAGAGAGTGACCCCTCCTACAAGGTCTTCAAGTCCCCGTCTCCTGAGCCCAGATACTCACCAGACAGAAATGACTGAAATGTCAACCCTGCCTGTGAGAGCACATACACAGTGTAAGCACACAGTCCAAGGGAGCAGGACGAGACTGCGAGCTGACAGGGGGGAGGGATGCGCACGGCAACAGCAAGACAATTATGATTAGTGTAGACAATTATGATTATGATTTAGCCGTAGGAACCCCAATAGCCATTAACATGATACCACATTTTCCTGACAAAAAAATTTAAAAGGAAAATTCAGTGGCTAAGCAACAGCACTGAAACCCAGGGGTAAATGTTTGCCTTGAACAGGGCTGTAAGCCACACAAGAGAGACTAATTAAATGAGTCTCTGGCCCTTAGTTATGACAGAAATGAGAGAAAAGGGAGATTGTTTTTGGGTTTTTAATTCCCCAACTGATGAAGAGCGATGTGGGGAGAGGCATGGGGAAAAGAGGGGAAGAGAAAAAAAATATATATTCCAGGGCAAAACAGGATTTCCAAGGTTTCTTTTGTTTGAAAAGCCAGCTAAAGAAAAGGAATGCTTCCCCTCCTCTCTCCCAAAGATGGAGCTGTTGGAACAGGAGAGGAGCGGCCGTTTGAGCGCACAGGCAGGCACACAAAGTTCTGCATTCTGCAGCAGGACTTCCAGGCTTCTCCAAAAACACAACCGCTTCTTTTCTGGAAGGAGAAATAAAAATCTGTATTATTATAGCAGCTGCGTTATTGCAAAATTCTACCCAAACACAACGACTGATATTAAGTATCTAACCCCTCTTAATTGTCTATTTCATGGGCTTTAGATTTCTGGATTGCTAAAATAACCATCTGAAGACAAGACTTCGATTCATTTTGTTTTATTAGTATTATTATTTCCTTACAATAATAATAACACTTTACACTTATATAGCACTCTTCATCCGCAGATACAGACAATAAGGACCGGATTGCTGCTATTATCCTATCACACCCCACAGATGAGAGGGGATGGGGAATTCTCAGGAGGAAGACGAGGCTGGGGGAGAAATTTCCTGAAACCCTGAGGCCCAGGAGTGATTCAGAGGGAAGGGTAACTAACTCTGTGACTGAAAGGTCAGCTGCTTCAGTGAATTTCTTTGTTGATAAATATTTTTGAAAGATGTAGGCATTATGATTTTTAATGAAATGTTATTTAATAATAGAAACGGTTCAACAGTGTCATCTGAGCAGTCTGGTAGCCAAGAATTTGGGGGTCTGGTTTGATTTCTTTGGAAATGTGTGTTCCAGTTGAAGGAGAGTTGGGCAAATGTGAAAGAAGGCAAATAATTTCATTTAGGACACCAGGCTTGACATACAAAATGCCCTGTTTACTCTAAAAATCTGTGAAGAAATGAATGATCTGGTGCTACTGAAGCCACTCGCTTATGAATACACAGTGGGGACTGTATGGAACTTAATGACTTTTGAAACAACATTTGTTTTCAATTCCTTTTCTGTTCAGAAACACACACATTTCGTTGTGAGCAATGCCAGGGAGTGCAGCAAGCTCAGTCCCATCTCCTTTTGCCTTGCAGCCTAGACAGAGCCAAGAAGTATGAGTAAAGAAAAGGGAAAGGGGCAGCAGAAAACGTGGGGATAACATTTCCCTTTGACTGTGTGTTGACGTGGGTTCTTTTCCCCAGGCAGGCTACAACACCCTCATGTAAAGAAGAAGGTGACAGCAAGGTGATGAGGCATGTTATAATTAATTGTTGCCCCATTATCTCGGTGTATACATGGGGAAACTGGGGCCTGGTTTAATGTTCTCTGCCACCAGATTTCTCTAATGTGGATGGACATCTGAGCTCTTCACCTCTGGCTTCTGTTAATGTAAGGATAAAAAAAATCAGGCTCTTTTAGCTCATGGTTCATCTGCCGTGTTAGCCAAGAGGTGCCTGTTCCTCTCCACAGACACCTGGGGAAAACAAGATGAACCAGGAGAACCCCACGTGTGGCACACGTTCGGGTTGCAAGACACAGAGGGACCGTGGCTGCAAACTCTGCCACGTGAGGCACAAACAGCTGCGAGTGCCACCACTTTCGGGCTGCCCTTCACAAAGTAACAAGGTGAAAGCCAAAGTCGGTTTGTGCAGACAAGAGCAGTCAACAAAAAACTCCTCTCTGGAGGACACAGTCATCGTTGTGCAAGGCATAAGACATGCACCTTCTCGACTCCAAGGAAATGGAGCAGCATCACACGGCAGATCCATGGTGAATACAGGGAGGGAAGCCAGGACTTGACTCCCAAGCCTCTCCTCTCACCCTCAGTCACATTCCCCTTCTTCAAGGTCTTGACTCAGTAGCTCCACGTGCTCTCTGCTGCCCCTGACACAAACGGAGCAAAACTTACTGCAGGGATGGAATCAGATAATGCAAACCACTCTGCTTATTTTTAAAAATAAATACAAAAGAGAAAGCATGCTCATTTGACCTGGCACATGGCTCTCCCCTTCAGTGCTGCTATTATTCCCAGCTTAGACTTTTCCACTTTCTCTCTTGCCAGCAGGAAAAAAGTAACACGGAGATGTTTTATGCCACTGAGACAAAGAGGTATTGATCCTTTTTGCCTCTGGAAAAGGTTTCTAATAATTTCCAGATATATCGTAGATTGTGGTGCTGCTATCTTTAATTAAAACATGGCACAGAATAGAAAGCAATTATTCGGGATATTTTTTCTTCTCTATTTTTTTTTTAAGAGTATGTTCGTTTCTTTTGTTTTAATGGGCTGTGGTACCAGGCCAAATGACTTGCAAATTCAGCACACAGAAAGTGGAAAGTGAGAGGAAGAATGCGTGCTCTTGTGTTTGTTATTCGTGACATTTAAATATGGTGTTTTGTCCTTCATATTCAAAGGATTTCATGATCTGTGGCTTGTCAACCCGCTTGGCCAGGGAAGCTGCAGATAAAAAAAATTCTCTGTCCAAAGGAAGTCTGTGCTTGGATCAACAAAACACATTCCTCTGTCAGCACTGCCCCTTTGCAATGACTGCAGTAACACCCCCATGCCCAGGCCTTGGCCCTGTGGATTTGGGAGATAGCTGTTGGCACAATAAAAAGGATAACATGAACTCAGAGTGACCATCTTTCTACACAAACTTCTTCAGGCAGAAACAGAAGTGAAGAATTGACTTCCCTGTTGCTGGACTCAGATCAAAATGGTGTGTAGGATCCCCAGGTTATGTAATGCAGGTAATATTATATTATAATTATTGGTAATAGCTACATGCTGGGGAAATTTGTCCATGGACATTAACTTCTTCATTGTTTTATTTTCTTACAGCTGTGGCAATTATTGGTTCACTGATGAATTGCTAAGGCTTTACCAAGTCCACCATGGAGAAATAGTTAAAACAAAGATCTGCTAGCACCTTTGATTAAATTAACTTTTCTGGAAACTCACACCGATATTATGCTGGCTTGTCATGTGCTGAATTCAGGTGGTTTAAGGATTTTAACCTGGAAAACAACATGACGAGGGTTAAAGGTACTTAAGGTACATGTAGAGTTTGTTATTGTCCCCTGTTTACAGAATAAACGCTTCCTGTTAAATGCATCAGGCCTGAGATTTCGCTTTGTCCGGAACATCAATTACACTCCTTTCCATAACTCCAGCCTCACAGGCATTTAAATTTATGATT
The DNA here is from genome assembly GCA_013398855.1 of Mohoua ochrocephala. Taxonomy (NCBI): domain Eukaryota; kingdom Metazoa; phylum Chordata; class Aves; order Passeriformes; family Acanthizidae; genus Mohoua; species Mohoua ochrocephala. The sequence continues at coordinate 10,826 of VZTA01005819.1, read as the reverse complement.
AATCTTTTCAGGAACACATAGAAATTGAATCAAAGAAGCACTTTGCAAAACAAGCCTGTACAAAACACACGGTTCTCTCATTAGCAGTACAAATGAAATGCACTGAGTGTTTAGGAAGGAGTAGATATCTCCATGCCGTCCTGCTTCTTTAGGAGTCCATGGGGACCCTTTGAGTGGTTATAACCTACCACAGATTTCACAAGACCCACAGGGATTCCTTCCTCCTGACATCTACACAAGTTTGGTGTCAGCCTCATGGGAGAGGGAAAGACCCTTCTGGCTTTCTGTGTGGAGCCCTTACCCCTCATTCCGGATTCTCATTTGCAGGGCATCTTCACTCCCTGCCAAATGACCTTCTACAAGGCTGTAAACCTAGACAGAGGATTAAATTATTTTTTTTTGGTTGAAGCTCCCCTGTTAGCATAAAGATGCAGGAATTTATTGCCACAGACTCTCTCCTTGTAGCAGCTACAGAAATGCCGTGCAGAAATCAAAATGGAGGTAAATAGTCTCCGAACTATTTTTGTCCTAAACTGTTCCAAAGCATAAATGCGAAGCAGTTAAGTAATTTCGTGGATATTGGTGGGGAGCTGGCGACTTCAAAAGCTGATGTTTGGGTGTAGGAGTTGCTATTTATTAGCCCAAGATCACATCATTACAGTGTGTTGGTTGTCATACTATCAAAACAGCAGCTCTTGTGGGACCTAAACAGGATTTTCTTTTTATTATGGTGGTGATAAGAAAAAAAATCAAATGATTGGCTCCTATATTTACTTATACATATAACATCTACTTGAATATTCTTCTGGAAATCTCCCTGTATATATTTCCTTCTCACATAAACATGTCTTTCCTTTCGCACCCTATTGCTCTGTGTATTTTATTCAATAGTAAAATTAAATACAGCAAGGGGTTTTGAGTGATGTCTTTCTCCAGCCTACGAAAAGGATGCTGATTTCATATGCCATAAAGGTTAGCTAAGTGATGAGGGAACTTTCATATGCTTCTGGTTCAGATAAATGTTGATAAACATACAAAGGGTGTTTATTCAGCATTTACCTGAGCTAATGGAATCTCTTGAGTCTGAAATTTAGTCTGAACATGTCTCAGGAGCAGAGCTGTTTCTTGAGAATTCCACTATTACCTCCTGTTTCCTTAAATCAACAGGAATTCAAGAACAAAGGCATTAAAGAGTGGAATTTTTTTGACCCTCTATGAATGATCAGTTTGGGTTGTATACACATTAGAGTGGAATAAGCTCTTATGTTGCTTGAATTTATTCAGGCACTTCTTGTGTCAAACAAAACAGTGAAAGATAGACAAAGATAGACAAAGAAATCTTACCACTATCCCAAAGAAATCTTACCACTATCTGAAAGAAGTGGAAAAAATTAAGCAAGTAAATAAAACATTTGCAAATGACCAAACAAAACAAAAACAAAACCAGACAAAAAAAACCCCAAAAACCAAAAAAACAAACCAAAAAAACCCCCAAAACCAAAAACCAAAACAAAGCTGAAGGAATTTCTTGAGCTGTGGCAAGACAGAAAGGAGAGCAAAGCTGAATGACAAGCAGTGGGTGCTGAACTGATATGCCAGGGGGTTAGCTACAGGAACCAGAGAAAACTACGCCATTGAGCTCCTGTGAAAGAGAAACATATCACAGACAGTAATGACTCATTTGTGTGTGCTAGAAGGGATTTCCAGAATGCCCCTTGTACCCCATGTGCCACAGAGGAGTAGACCTGAACATATGGTCTGAAGGAAAAATAATTTGGCAGAACTAAAGAGGACAAAAAATGTGGGAACATGGATACGGCTGGACCTGGATGGTACCGATAGCAAATGTTACCTGAGAATCTTAATTTGGAAATCACCAAACCCCATGAGCTTGCATGGGCCCGTGGATCTGACCCTGGTGACCTTCTGAGGACACTTTACTCTTTTTGCTGCTGGTAACACAAAACCCTCTGACTCCTCCCTAATGGGGAAGAGCTTTGCTTCAGATCTTGATACTTTAGGGAAGGAAGGGAATACCAGACCTCATACAAATCAATTATCAACTGAGTTAAAACTCCTGTTTCTTGTCATTACACTCAGAGAAAACTCAATTCCAGTGTTAAGTAGATATAAAATATAATCTCCTTCCCATAATACTTTTTCTTCTAGT
>VZTA01005813.1:1710-14850 GCA_013398855.1 Mohoua ochrocephala | reverse complement strand
TGCCTTCCCTCCTGCCTGGAATGGTTCTGCTGTACAAGACTCCAGCTGCTCCCCTCCTGAGCTGCAGTGAGGAGCAGCCTTCCTTAGGCTCGTGTGCCACCAAGGACTCCGGAGCGCTGCCTTCAGTCCTGTGCCACAGTGGTCACAACCTGAGCTCATCTTTACCTCCCCTCCTGTTTCTCCCATTGCTGCACGAGTGCATTCCTTGAAATTCCCTCCAGTGCTTGGCTGCTGCCTTCTCCTTTCAGTGTAAACGTGTTCCTGGCTCACTGCTCACCCCTGGTTCTTGTGCTGCCCTTTACCCCATTGATTCAGTCTTTTCCCGGAGATTCTTCCCCTGCTTGTCCCTGGATTCTTCCCCTGCTTGTCCCAGGCACTGCTGCTGCCTCTGGGCCAGTTTGTCCCTGAGTTTGGGGTTTGGAGCTTTGCCCACACAGGAGCGGGAGGAATTCCACGTCCTCCTGGTGAGCATCTTCCTCTGCATCTCCTCAGAAGGAGAATTTCCAGTTTGGTTGTTAATTACAATTCTGGCACGAGATGTTTCTGTGGGGCATTCAGGTCTGGTTTTTCTGAAACCCAATCACCATCCTGGTAATTAATCTGCCACCCAAACCCCCTCGCTGTCAGCCTGGCTGGTCTGTCCCATTAAACATCCTGGAGCTTTTGGGGGCTGCTCACAAGAAGTTTTGTGAAGATTGTCTGTGATTAGCTTGGGTTGTGGCTGGTTAATAATCTGATTTAAACAGTGATTGAATAGAAAACCATGTAGTTATTGCCATCAGAAGTGAAAATTCCCCTCAGCATCTTTACAAGCACAAAAGATAAATATTTGTTTGATGCATTCTCTGGGAGTTCCTGTATTGATTCCCAATGACAGATCCAAGCTATTGCAATAATTTCCCCTGTTTTGCTTTTAAAACATATTTGTTGCCCCTCCCTTGTTGGCAAGGATTTATTTTTACTCATCTCTGTAACTTCCCTTGTCTTCTGCGTGTTTTTGCTGAGTGATCCCTTGGAGTGATCTCAAGGTTGATTTTTATTTAAAGACAGATTAATTCTGCCTGTTATTAACAAACAGCACACTGTGATGATGGGAGGCCCTGGTTTGGGCTGGGCTGGAGTTCAGTTCCTTCCCAGGAGCTGGGATGGTGATTGGCATTCAGGATGAGGATAACGAGGAGCTGGGGTTACACCACCAGAGGCTGACCTTGTTTCCCTGCGAGGTGAGATGTTTTCCCAGTGCCATAACCTGCCCCAAGATTTGCCAAGAAGTTATGCAGAAGCAACAAAGGAAATAAAAAATCCTCGTGGCTCATACTTAGGGCTGTTTTAAAGAGGATTTTGCTGTAGTGGTCATTTCCTGGCAGTGCAATTGCAATGTTTCTATTCACGGGAGAGAAATCACCTCAGAAATAACAAATATACCAAACTCGTTCATCTGAGCAAGCCCCTGAGCTAAAATGGGGTAAAACAGGACAGGGCTTAAGGCAGAGCCCTCTGCTTGTCCTGTTTATTTTGGGTTTTTCCTCACCGAGGCCTCAGCCGCTGCTGGAAGGACTCCCTGTATAATTCCCTCAGCTCTGCTAATTGGAAATGGCAAAAAGAAAGAAATGTTCCCCTCAGTTCTTGAAAGCAAGAGCTGGTAATTTCATTCTCTCCTGGAGTGTTACTCCAGTGGTGATGAGATTTAGCCTAATCTGCATTAATGCTGCCTTTTAGCATCGGTTTAGGAAGGAGCCCAAAACCCCACCTGGAGCTCCACGGGGCTGTTCTGGAACAGTTGCAGGCACACGGTGCTGGAGATCCATCCTTTATAGGGAATAATAAATGTTAATGCACTCTTTAGCATTTCAATGTCGTGATTAAATATTCCAGAGCCTTATTAATTGAATATTTTATATTCCTGCAAATGGCCTTGATCCTCACAATGGCATACTAATTCCAAGGGAAGGGAGAGGGAACACGTTCGGATTCCTGCGAGGAGACGCCTCAGACGAGGCTTTCAGAGCTGGCTGAGTTAATGGGTTCTTGGGCGAGTTATTGTGCGTGAAGCAGGGCCGAGGAGGCCACGTGGGCACGACTGCATTTGGGATTTGTGGGGTTCCGGGGTCACGTGGGGGGTTTGCTGCAAGGAAAAGCTCCGTGATGGATTATCCCAGGGGATTAAAATCCTGTGGGTCTGGGTCACCACCCCATCAGTGACACCGGCGTGGGGATTCCCTGATGTAGGGCTGAACTTTGCCCCTCTCGTTAGAGTTTGAGGAAGTTCCAGGCTTCTCCTCCCCTAAAATCACAAAGAGTCACAAAGAGCTCCCAAAGGGAGTTCATGACCCTGTTCAGGAGATGAGGAGGAGCAGCTGAGGGAGCTGGGAAAGGGTCTGGAGCCCCAGGAGAGGCTGAGGGAGCTGGGAAAGGGTCTGGAGCCCCAGGAGGGGCTGAGGGAGCTGGGAAAGGGTCTGGAGCCCCAGGAGGGGCTGAGGGAGCTGGGAAAGGGGCTGGAGCACCAGGAGCGGCTGAGGGAGCTGGGAAAGGGGCTCAGCCTGGAGCAAAGGAGGCTCAGGGGGGACCTTGTGGCTCTGCACAAGTCCCTGACAGGAGGGGGCAGGCGGGGGGGGTCGGGCTCTGCCGGCAGGGAACAGGGACAGGAGGAGAGGGAACGGCCTCAGGCTGGGCCAGGGCAGGCTCAGGTGGGACAGCAGCAGGAATTTCCCCATGGAAAGGGTGCTCAGGCCTTGGCAGGGGCTGCCCAGGGAGGTTTGGAGTGCCCATCCCTGGAGGTGCCCAAGGAATTCCTGGAGGTGGCACTCGGAGCTCTGGGCTGGGGACAAGGTGGGCATCGGGCACAGCTGGGACTCGATGGTTTTGGAGCTCTTTTCCAACCTCAGTGATTCCAACATTCCCAATTCAGTGTTCTCCTGGCAGAACTTCCATGCAGGGTGACAGGGAGTACGTGTTATTATAAATTTCAAATACATTTCTTGCTTTTCTTCCTCACATACTACCAAAACCAGTAATTAACAAAGAAATAAATCATTAAGACTCTGCAGGGGGCGGCCAATTCTGCCCCTTCTCTTGCGAGGCTGAAGTTCATCACTCCATTTATGGTGAAATTTAGCGTCAGGTGTGGAGTTTTTGCAGTCCAAGCACACTTTTATGGCTCTACCAGCTTTCCATCCACCGGCACTCAGCACTGCTGGCATCTTTCCCCTTCCCATCTCTCTTATTTTGATAAAAAACCCGATTTTACTGCAGCGCTTTCAACGCAACGAGAAGAAAAACCTGCTAATAAAATTATTTTCCAAGAGCCCCGGTGTCCCAGCTGGGCCTGGGAATTATCCAGGAGGCTGGAAAAGCAGCAGCCGCCAGGGGAGCGCTGATGCAATGAGAAGGGAAGCAGGGAGCCGCCGTGGGTTGCCATGGCTACTCCGTCCTTGTGTCCCTTTGCGTGGCTTCATTCCAGAGCTGGGGCCACCGGTGGCAGCGCTGGCACCGAGAGCAGCAGGTCCAGGCACGCTCGGTGGCCCAGGGGGAGGAGCAGGCAGGGCTCTGAGGGTGTCCGGGAGGGCACGCTGGGGTTCGTAGGTGCTCCTGAGGATGAGGAGCAGGCAGGGCTCTGAGGGTGTCCAGGAGGGCACGCTGGGGTTTGCAGATGCTCCTGAGGATGAGGAGCAGGCAGGGCTCTGAGGGTGTCCGGGAGGGCACGCTGGGGTTTGCAGATGCTCCTGAGGATGAGGAGCAGGCAGGGCTCTGGGGGTGTCCAGGAGGGCACATTGGGGTTTGCAGATGCTCCTGAGGATGAGGAGCAGGCAGGGCACTGGGGGTGTCCAGGAGGGCACGCTGGGGTTTGCAGATGCTCCTGAGGATGAGGAGCAGCTCAGCGGCTCTGGGGGTGTCCGGGAGGGCACGTTGGGGTCTGTAGGTGCTCCTGAGGATGAGGAGCAGCTCAGCGGCTCTGGGGGTGTCCGGGAGGGCACGCTGGGGTTTGCAGATGCTCCTGAGGATGAGGAGCAGCTCAGTGGGATGTGGGGAGGGGTCCCTGAGTCGGGGCTGCTGCCCAGCACTGGCACAGTTCCCAGGGAAGGAGGGTGGCACTGGCCAGGTGTCTGGAACCCTCAAATTTCAGGGAATTAAAGTTCCCTTTAATCCTTCCTGCAGGATCTGTGCTCGGTGTGTTACTGCAGTCAGGGACCCTCCTTCCCTGCCAGGGCTGGGATCCCTGCGCTCCGCAGGAGAATCCCGAGCCCTCCACAAGGCTCTGTTGGTGCTAAAGAATTTCGGGAAGAGATGCTCCCAGGAGCTGGAGGGATCACACAAAACAGGAGTTTAGATGGGATATTTAGGAATAAATTCCTGGCTGGGAGGGTGGGGAGGGGCTGGGCTGGAATTCCCAGAGCAGCTGTGGCTGCCCCTGGATCCCTGGCAGTGCCCAAGGCCAGGCTGGACATTGGGGCTGGGAGCAGCCTGGGACAGTGGGAGGTGTCCCTGCCATGGCACTGGGTGAGTTTTATCCTCCTTTCCAACCCAAACCGTTCTGGGATTCTATGACAATCAGCTTTGCCAACGAGCAGAGTTTGGATATTAGACTAATTACAGAAAATTACTGGAATATTCTGGCTTCTCTTTGAAGCATTAGCAACAGGTCTAAAAAGACACTGTGACATTTTAGCCTTTCGGAGGCTGCAGAAGGGGAGGTTTCTGTGTTAGGAAGTGATGGATGATGCTCCTTGCTAAGTGGTTTTATTCTCTCGAGGTGTCTGGTGCAACAAAGCCAAGCCCTCCCTTCCCTCAGACACTTCCACCTCACCTGGTGCTGCCCTTTGAGTTCCTCCCCGTGATCCCTCCTGGCCACAGCAGGGCACGGAGCTCTCGCTTGATTGATACAGATGCTGACAGATCAAATCTCTGTTTGCCTGCTGAGGGGAAAGCATCCCTTTTAAGGTCTCTTTCCTCAGGGTTGATGGGTTAAATTGGGCAAACAGCTCCTTTCCTCCGGAGCTGTGAAGGATTTCAGAGCATTACAGCTTCATGGTCTGTGCTTTTCACTGGAATTATTGCTCTGTAACCCCCTGAAATGTATTTACCTTAGCTCTCACTGGCAGTGTTCCTTAGGAGCACAAAGAGCAGCAGGAACAGAGCTGAGGAAGCAGAAATGTGCCGTTTTTTCAATTCCCAGCCTCAAAATACGGGATTCAGGCACGGCTTCACCTGGGCAGTGCTGGCTGCTGCCAAAGAGGTGATTTTTATCTCCTGTCACAGTGCGCTGGCAGGGTGTGACACTGGATGGGTGTTGCTGATCCTCCTGAGGGTAACTTCCATTCCTTACAGTCCTGGAATGCTTTGGGCTGGAAGAGACCTTCAATCCCACCCAGTGCCACCCCTGCCATGGGCAGGGACACCTCCCACTGTCCCAGGCTGCTCAAAGCCCCATCCAGCCTGGCCTTGGACACTTCCCTTCCCATCCAAACCACCCCTGTGGTTCTGTGACTGCTCCCAGGGCAGCAGTGGGATCTTGGAGCCCGTTCCTTCTTTCTGTGGGAGTGGGCAGGCAGCTTGGGATGTGCTCAGTGCATTGTGTAAGGCAGGGGCAGGAACCTCCTGCATGAACCCTGGTGGCTTTGGGGTGATTCCTGCCTTTCCGTGTTAGTCCTCCCTGCAAAATGAAGCCAAGAATCCCATTCCTTCCTCTCGTTCCTGGAGCCTGGCTTTGTTCCTGTGTTCCCGGTGTCCCAGAGCTGGAGCTGGTCCATCACTGTGTGACAGGAAATGTGCCTTGGGGTGGGATAATGTGCCTTGGACAGGAAATGTGCCTTGGATGCTGGGACAAATCCCTGCCTTTCAGTGTCTCTGCTTGGGCTCTGGAGTCGTGCCTCGGTGACCTGTCTGAGCCGTGCCAGGCCCTGCTCCTGAGGGAACGGAGCCTTTTCCAAACCAAAAGGGATGTGGATCTCCAGAGGATCTCCTGACAGTCCTTCCAGCAGCAGGGAACACCAACCTTCCTTCCCCTTCCCTTCCCCTTCCTTCCCCTTCCCACTCCCGGCACGCCTGCAGGAGCAGCGCCTGAGCTGCGTTAATGGCGCTTCCGAGGCCTTCATTCATGGGGGCATTTGGCCCTGGGATAAGGAGGTTGTTCCATCCTTGTGTTCCCCTCGTCTCGGGGTATCCTCCCTTCCCAAACCACTGGGGAGGCCTGGAGGGGGTTTTGGAGTGTTCACAAGTGAGTTCAGCCCTCAGGGCTGCTGTCCTGGTTTGAGACAAATTTTCGGAGGAGCGCTCTGGGAGGAATGGCTCCTCTACAGAAGGCAGGGTACAGCCACCCCTCCCCCAGCAGGGCCGGGAAAAAATTCCTCGAAGGAAAGGGAAAAAAGGGGGGAAAAACCCCAATTTATTTACCAAACACACAGGAAAAAAATAATGCTAAATAATAAAACCTCTCGCTGTGGAGAGAAAACCTGGGAAGGTTTGAGAGTCCTTTCCGTGGGTGTGGGCTCTCTCTCTCTCTCTCTCTCTCTCTCTCGGGCCCCTCCGGGCCGAGGTGTGAGGGCTCCCAGGGAGGTTCTGATGTTCTGGTGCTCTGAACAGCCCAGGAGAGGAGGAGGAAAATCCAAAGTGCCAGGGGAACAAAGGAGTTGAACTCTGCGTGTGTCTGTGCCGAGAAAAGGAGCCCAGGGCCGGGGAAAGCAGGAAGGTGCCTCTGCTGTGCAGCAGCAGGAACGCAGGGCAGGGTGTGTGTCCTTGGAGCAAAACTGCTTGGAAAAGTTCCTCTGGCTTTTTTCTCTCTCTCACCCCCAGTTGAAAGGCCCAGAAAGGCCCAGGAATCATGGCTGGGCACGGAGCATACGCAGCATAAAGTCAGCCCAAGGCAGCTGGGAAGCAGCGCTTAGGGAAGAGGAGGCACAGGTGGGCTCATGGTGTGGGGAGAGGGAATGGGCAGCAAGGAGATGACTTCCCTCAGCTGGAGCCTTTCACAGCCTTGGCCACGAGAGAAATGAAAGGAAGGAAGAGTGCAGCACTCCCTGGAAGTGATAAGTTCCATTACTGAGGGATTTTTCACCACCTCATGCTGTGTATCATGAAATTACAGCGAGATAAGCAAAGTTTTATTTGCCCACTGTCTGGGAGACAAAAGTCTTTTACTTGAGATTCAATTTCTACCACCCACGTTTCTGGAATTATAAATGTAATTAACTGACTGTGGTGTGACAATGACAGCTTGGAAGTGCTAAAGTGCTCAAGTTTTGTGTGGAAAAAAATCCATCCTTGTGCAAGCTGGAGGGGGGCCTTTGCTGGCTGCTCTCCCTGGGAAAAGAAAGGCAAAGAATCCTTTTTTTTTTTGCCATAAAGGAAAAACAGTTTTGTTGTTTAAAGGCTCTGGGATGTTTCCAAATTGTTCTGTTAAGAAGCTGGGAAATAAATACATATTGTAAAATGAATTTAATTTGGGCCGGCGCTAAAATTCACGACGGAGCAAGGGTGGTAAAAAACCTGCGAGAACTCCAGGCTGTGAGTGGCCATTCCGGCATTTCTCCCTCCGTGAGCTCCACCTTGCCTGGAAAAGAGGAATGATTTCGGGAATAGCACAAGGTAGTGCCCAGCTTACTGCTGGAAGAGCCCTGGAACGCAGACCCTGAGCGTGTGCAGCACCTGCAGCTCCACACCCACCCTGCCACAGGTGAGCCCAGGGTCTCTAATCCCATTTTCCAGCGCCCTTTAGAAGTGAGGGATACAGGGGTGACCATCCCAAAATCCTCTGCTGCAGCTGTCCCGTCCCCCCCGCGCACACCAACCATCTCCACGCCGGCATTTGGCGCTTGGGCAGCTTCCAGAAGCGTTTCAGTGCTGCTTTTCCTGCCTCTGGCAAAGTGTTTTGAGCATTCCATGAATTTGGGATGTCCAAGAGCGCCGTTTCCGTGCTGAGGGGGGACATTCCCATCACGGGGACAGTGGGAAGGGCCCGTGGAACAGTTTTGTAGGGCAGGAGGCAGATGGAGATAACATTCCTGGAAGAAACAATGGAGAACGAGCTTTGTGTCAGCTTCTGCTGGTGTCTCCCGAGGAATCTCCTGGGAAGCAGAGCAGGATTTGCCCTGCAGATCCAGGAGTCACCAAGAACCTGGCTTGGCTTGCACAGCCCGGGTCTGGGGGGAGCTGTTATGATCCAGTTGTTATTAAGGTTCTTTTAGAAATCCCTCTGCCCGAATTCAGGTGCGAACGAGACCATGTGCCAGTGACAGTAATATGGATTTCATTGGACAGTGAATATGAGAGAGAGAGGAAGAAAAAGGGAGAAAGGAAGAAATAGGAAATAATTGGAGGGGGGACAAGGAGTGTCAGGGACAGAATAAAAAGAATATCACCGCTCCGTGGATCCCAGCCGTGCTCGATCCTCTCCAGGTCTTCTTGGTGGTGAGGGTCCCCCCGAGCAGGCACAGAATCCCACGGGTTAATGAACCCTCCAGCCAGGGGGCAATGTCCAGGCAGTGCCCCTGGGGCAGGGGGGGTCTCTCGCAGCAGGCTCTGGATCACAGCAGTCCCGTGGCCAAGGCCCGGCGCTTTGGGGGGTCTCTGATGGGTTCTGACTCCCCCTGGGCCGCCTCTCACGTGGAGGTGCCGTGGGTGTGGCCCGTGGGGTTGGGGGTTCCTCGGCTGGGTTTGTGTGAGGGAGGAGGGGTGTTCATGGCCGCTGAGCTGAGGTTGCACCCCGCACCCCAAACCTCCTCCTGCCCCTGGGCTGGGGGGAGTCTGTGTAAGCCCGGCCTCTGGGAGCTGAGCTCTCCTGCCCCAGCCCAAACTCAGCCCAGCCGGCGGCTTCGGCCCTTTGTGGGTGCATCCCCTTCCCTCGGCCTAGGGTGGCTGAACAATGGGTTTCCCTTTCTCTAATCAGCAGTTCGGGTTTCAGTCCAAGTCCCAGTCTTGGGGGGGCTTCTTTGGGTGTAGCTTCTTTATAATGAACAAACTTTCGATCAGTGTTTGAAGTGTGAGCTGTTCCCAGCCTCTGACAGGAGCAGGAGGAGTTGTGCTCGTGACTGTCCCCAGATCCCTCGGGACAGTGGCGTTGGAGAGCCCACATTCCTTCAGCTCCAGTTTGTGTTCCTGGCGTTTTTGGGTTGCAGAACGGTGTCATTCACAGATGTTTTACCACCAGTGACTAAAGGAAAGGCATTACAGACTATTTCTTCTGACAGGGGACCTTGGAATTTATTCCAGGCTGGATGCTGTGCTCCATTCAGCACTGCCCTCTTCCCCAAAGCCACGAGCTTCTGGCTTCTCTTAGCTTCTCCTCATCCTTCCTCATCATTCCCTGCTCTTTTCTGCTGCTCAGCCTGGTCCATCCAGGTTTTTGAACTCGGTTCCCATCCCTGTTCTTCCAGCCAGACTTTGCACCTTCACCTTCCCTCATGGATTTTAGAAATAGAATCCCAGTCTGTCACTGGTTTGGGTTGGAAGGGACCTTAAAACCCATCCAGTGCCAACCCTGCCATGGGCAGGGACACCTCCCACTGTCCCAGGCTGCTCCAAGCCCCAATGTCCAGCCTGGCCTTGGGCACTTCCAGGGATGGGAATACCACAGTGGGCTGCTTATTGCAGGGGAGATGTTCCAGAAGGTTCAGCTTGGGACTGAGCTGGCACAGAAAATGTAAACCCTGTCCATATAAGCAAAGAAAAGGTCCTACAGGGAGAAACACCAGGTAACTTCCTTAAATATAATTGTGTCCTCCTTTTTCAGTCATTCTCCCTTCCAGGGAGCAGGGTCGGGCGCTGTGGGGCTGTGGGAATGCCCAGGCAGGGATCCCAAATTCCACCTCAAACTCTTTCCCAGGATCCTTCCTGCCCTGAGCCCGGGGGTGAGGGGAGAGCACTGGAGCACCCCAGAGATGAGCCTGGGTGTCAACCAGACCGAACTGCCCCTGGCCTCAGTCAGCAGGGATCCATCCATTCCCTGGGAAAACCTTGGAGACACCGAATAGAAAGTGGTGGAAGTAAATGTGGGTGTGGGTGCCCGGAACAGCTCGAGAGCTGCTTGCACAGAGCCTGGTTTTGTGCTTCACTCTGAGAACCCAAACCCCACCGACCCAGCAGCGCCTTTATTTCGTGTATAAATAAACAACAATCCCCTCCAAGTGTCACTCAGCTGCTGTGGGCTCCCCTCTGCCTTCCCACAGCTCACCTCAGCATCCAGCTGGGCTCTCTTCTTCCACCCCAGGGGAGCACAACCAGCCCTGGGTGTTCCCTCCTCGTCCTCCAGGCCGCTGCCTGCCCCAGAAACTCCGGGATGCGATTCCAGAGCTGCAAGTCAGCCCTGGAAGTTTATTTCTAGATCCTGGAGATGCACAGCCCTCGCATTGCATCGACCAGGGCAGCAATGGGATGAATTCCTGATCCGGTGCTGTGTAAAAATGCTGTGGATTTTCGGGCTCTCCACTGGTTCGAGCCGTGACAGGTGATTAACGATCCCGCCGTCAGGGGCTCGCTGCTGGCTGTGTAGGGCCTGTGTGGAACATGTGTGCTCAACCACCTCCTGCTCCTTCAGCACATTAATTGAGTCTTGTTTATAATAATTAATCCAAACGTTCAGCATCCCCACATTTGCCAAGAGCTGTGGAACCAGCCTTGTTCATCAGGAGAACGTGTCTGCAGCAGTGGGTCCTGCCAGGGGGTGAGGCCAGAGCTTCCTTCTTCCTCCTCCCGTTCTCTTCCCATCTACGTTTTGGGCTCAGGTTCAGCTCGCAGGGCTGGAAGGATCTGCCTGGGCTTCCCTCACTGCTGCCCTCGGGAGCATCCCTGAGAGAGCGGGATGGATTTGCTCCCTGTCCCCCTGGGTTCAGCAGGGTTCTGCTGACTCTTCAGTAGAGGTTTGTTCACTTTTTGGGGGTGACAGTAGTAGTTTGTTCTGCTGTGTCACAGATCTCTGAAGTGCCACAGAATCCTGGGATCCCTGAGGTTGGAAAAGCCCTCCCAGCCCATGGAGTCCCAGCTGTGCCCGATGCCCACCTTGTCCCCAGCCCAGAGCTCTGAGTGCCACCTCCAGGAATTCCTTGGGCACCTCCAGGGATGGGGGCTCCAAACCTCCCTGGGCAGCCCCTGCCAAGGCCTGAGCACCCTTTCCATGGGGAAATTCCTGCTGCTGTCCCACCTGAGCCTGCCCTGGCCCAGCCTGAGGCCGTTCCCTCTCCTCCTGTCCCTGTTCCCTGCCAGGACCCCCCCCCGGCCGCCCCCTCCTGTCAGGGACTTGTGCAGAGCCACAAGGTCCCCCCTGAGCCTCCTTTGCTCCAGGCTGAGCCCCTTTCCCAGCTCCCTCAGCCCCTCCTGGGGCTCCAGCCCCTTCCCAGCTCCGTTCCCGTCCCTGCTCCAGCCCCTCAGTGCCTCTCTTGCCGTGAGGAGCCCAGAACTGCCAGGGGACTCTCGGTGCCCCAGCAGTGCCCGCTCAGGGGACATCCCAGGCATCATTGGAGCTTCGAGGAGCCCCATGAGCAGGGTCAGGGTGGCAGCACAGCCGTGACAGTCCCCTGGCAGCGCTGCTGAGGGGCCCGGGGACACGGGAATACAGCCATGCCCTGAGCACCGTGGACAGTAGTTGCAGTCGTTCCCGCTGGACTGCAGGAGGAAGGGGGGGAATGGCAGAGCCAGGGCACCGGGAATGTGGCTCTGGAGCGGCTCCAAGGAGTTTGGAGAAGGAAAACTCTCCGGTCACGCCGCGTGCGCGGAGACTCGAGCCTGCCGAGATCGGAGAGCCATTCATCACGCGGAATTAAGGCAGTTAATCAAGTCTCAGGAACTGACAAAAGATTGTCCCTGAGGCTTTTTTACCTCCAGTCTCTTCGGAAGATGATGGTTTCAGCTTTCCACTCGGCTGCCCCCGCGGGCGGAGCCGTCCCTCCGGCAGAGCCCAAGGTCAGCCGGGAGCCAGCACCGGCGCTCGCTGAGCCCGCAGCGCTGCCGGGCCCGGCTCTGCCGTGCTGGGGTCACCGAGGTGCCGGCAGGGACCCCAGCAGGAGCCGGACTGGGGGCAGAGCAGCAGCAATTGCGTGTCTGGAAGCTGGAGTGTTTCCCAGCCGGTGCACCGGAGGAGCTGTGGGCAGGGATGTGCTGAGCTCCAGGCTCAGGCTCTGGTCACGCTCTCCCAGCTCATGCTGGAACACGGATTCATCTTTCCTCATTACATCATTTATGTAATTAATTTCAAACCGAATCGCTCCAGATGCTGATTCTGCCCTCCTGGCTGGCTGCTGCTTTCTCCCTGTCAAACCCGACCAACCCAGGGCTGCTCCCCGCATGGAATTCTGGTGGTGAATGCTCCAGGGGCAGATCCCACACGGACAGAGAGGAGCCTGAGGCCACACCTGGCACAGCCTTCCCACCTCACAGCCCTCTGGAATGTGTGCAGCGGGAGGCCTGAGTGAGCCCCAGCCGTGCAGTCACAGCACAGAGCTCACGGACACTGGAATGCAGACATTTAAAAGCACTGGGGACAGGGAATTGGGGAAATCCTCGGGATGTCACTGTCACCCAAATCCACACAGGGCCGATGTTGAGAGGTCCCCGTGTGAGGCTTCCCCTGCAGATCTCTGGGGGGTGTGGGCAGTGCAGCTTGGGAAGAGGGACACTGGGAGGGCACACGGGGCTTCAGGTGGGCAGTGGAGACTTTGATGAGAGGACACGGACACGGGGAATGGCTTCCCACTGCCAGAGGGCAGGGCTGGATGGGATACTGGGAATTAGGAATTCCTGTCTGGGAGGGTGAGGAGGGGCTGGGCTGGAATTGCCAGAGCAGCTGTGGCTGCCCCTGGATCCCTGGCAGTGCCCAAGGCCAGGTTGGACATTGGGGCTTGGAGCAGCCCGGGACAGTGGGAGGTGTCCCTGCCATCCCCTTCCCAAGCAGAGCAAAGAGCGGCCATTTCGTGTCCTCTCCCAGGGCTGCCCCGGAGCGGGGTTATTCTCTCATCATTCCCGCGGGGATCAGGGCTCAGCACCGCTCTCCCCACCCCAGTTCTGCTGCTGACAACGACCACAGCCCAGTTCCAGGTGCACCTCCGGGCGAGGCAGAGCGGGACATCGCATCCCCGCCGCCCTGCAGTCGCCGCCGGGAGCAGCAGGTGGCGGCCCCCGCCTGCGCTTCACTCCTGCGCCAGCCGCGGGGACAGC
>VZTA01005812.1:83010-102839 GCA_013398855.1 Mohoua ochrocephala | reverse complement strand
GTGTTACTGACACAGTCATTGTTATTTTGTTTGCCTTGGTGTATATATATATATATAAGTAAAGAACTGTTATTCCTATTTTCTCATATCTTTGCCTGAAAGCCCCTTAATTTCGAAATTATAATAATTCGGAGGGAAGGGGGCTACATTTTTTTTTCCATTCCAAGGGAGGCTCCTGCCTTTTTTGGCAGAGACCTGTCTTTCAAAGCAAGACACATTTTTGCCATGACATGTGTAAAATGAGTTAAGTATAACTCAGCTTTGGAAGCCTTTGTAACCAACAAACCAATCTTCAGCAAAACACAGACAAAATTATCAAAAAACCCCAACCCTTCATGTCACAATTCCTCACACACTGGACTATAGAATACTGTATTAATGCCACATAACTAATTCTTTTTATAAGCAGATTTTCTTCTGCCTTGAAAGAGATGGTTTCAAATGACAGCTTAAGTTTGAGGGAAATGAAAACCAACGTGGAATACCCATTGTTTAAAACCTGTGCAGCAAAGTTGCCTACCATTTTTCCATAAGGAGATGAAAGGATTACTAGTTGGCAGATACTTTAAAAACAAAAAAAAATTGATTCTGAATTTAGCTTCTAGCCAAACTGATATTCTAAATGTAATATAATCAGGAGACTGCATTGAGAAAACGTAGTCAGGCTGTTAAACAGATTAACTTTGAGATAATAGCTCTGCAGCAGCACATAAGAGAATAGCATTAGTTAGATCACAGTTTTGGCATAATAAAGTTAATTAATTAATATGATAAAATAGAGGAAGAAACCCCTCCTAATTCATGAATAAACAACACAATCACTCATTTAGAAAGAATATAACTATATTTTATTAAAAGAATTGCTCTTAGGTAACTGCAACATGTATTAAAAATCAATGGTATAACCAAGATTTAAAAGAATCAAACCACAGGATACAATATTTAAACAAACATTCTGAGAACTTACAGGTGCTTACCAAGCAAACTGTGTAGATCTTCAGAACACAATTATAGTATCATTCTAGACAACAGATCGTCCAGGTACACAAGTACATAAGTCCCACTGTCTTCAAATTAAATTTGTCAATAATTAAAAAAATATTTATTACTTAAAAGTAATATTATGCAAACATTTATTTGTCAGATACTTCAATTTTAAAGCATAAAAGCTTACTGTATCAGCCTGAAATTTATCTGATATGCATAGCCAGAGATTATAAATTAGCTTTTGGGCTCTTGAATTCTATTGCTTTTTCAGAATAAAGTTTAGCAATCTCTTGCTTAGTAAAACCATATTCTAGAAGTATCTCTTCTGTGTGTTCTCCTGTAAAAGGATCTCTTTTACATGATGGAACAGCGGGAGTCCTTGATAGAACAGGAGCAGGTCTAGGACTTATCTCTCCCTGATCATTTTTGATAAAAGAACTTCTTTCTTTGTTATGCTGATGTAAGGCAACATCACTGAAGGATAAAACGGGGGTCACACAGGCATCCGTGCCATCAAATATGCTGCACCACTCAGCCTGTGTCTTCTGTGCAAATATGGACGCAAATTTTTTCTTCATTTCAGGCCAGTCGGAGTAACTCATCTGGGCAGGGAGTTCATCTAAATTTAGCCCAAGACCTGAAAGGAGAAAAGCAAAGTTTAACTATAGTGTGGCTTCGATAAATTACTAAGTGCTTCCCACAACTAAGTATATTCCTCAAGAAGATATTTTGCAGGCAATACTAAAGTCACTTTGATCTTTACTTGGGTATCTGTGCAAGGCAGGGAGCAATTAGACTAAACTGCATCAGCTACAGCCTTTTAAGTAAGTACATATAATAAACGCTCATTTGTATAAACACTTCACAGAAGCAGCAGCTGCCTAGAGGTAATAATGTCCTGAGAGCAGCTTCTATAATAGGTATCATATTCTCTACCTGGCAGTAGCAACACAGAAATCTGCTGAATGGGTCCTGGACTGCAGCAATACACTCATCTCTCAGGAGCCAGCATATCTGCCAGAGCTGGACATTCAGCAGGCTAGCGTTTGAAGTTCACCATGATGGGGTTATTTCAATGCCACAGATGAGAAGATGGTGTGGATGGATGTGCCCAGCTCGATGAGCATGTGGCAGCTCAGCTGCAGGTGCCTGCAGGCTGACTGACCTGCTTGTTCACTCCACTGTCCAAACAGGCTCCAGTGGTATCTCCTGCTCCCTCTGCTCCAGGACACTTCCCAGGTTGCAATTGCCACAGCCCTTTCACTCCCCAACTGCTCAATAACCCTGCTTTCCATCTCAGTCGCAAGGACCACCCAAGCATGCAATACGCACATCTCTTCTGAGACACGAGAGCAAAGCACAGGCACACAGGCCTCGTAACGAAAATTTCCTGAACCAGGCAAGTCCTAGGTCTATGCCTGAACTAAGCACCACATCCCTTCTCACTGGGGAGCTTACATCTCTGCTGTGCTGCCAGTTTCCAGTATCTGTTTCTGTTCTCATGGATTCTGCTCTCTGCAGTCTCTACTCTTTCATTCTGCTACTTCCAGGAGATGCAAGAATTTTTATGACTTCTTGTAGAGATTATCTCAAAAAGGAGGTAAACTACACCTTCAAAATGGAGACAGTACAGAGGTATACGCAGAGTATATGATACCAAGCAGAAATCAGAAGTGATATATTGAAGGCTAATTTATCTTATTGAAGGCTGTTCAAACAGTCCCATATTGAAATTCTGGAGCATGAGCACAGCAGAAAAAATTCAGAAAAAGCAGGGATAAGAAAGAATTTAAGAAATCAGAAAGACTAGAGAACAACTATCATCATAATGCTTCACAAGTAACAAAAAAAGGGAGCTTCTTAGAAAACAGCAGTTCCCTGTAAAAGGCAGAGAAAATGTAGAACTCTGCAAAACTGAATTTTCAGCATTCTTATACCTTTGGTTATCTGGTGTCAGACTGATAATTAGACTAACAACTGTTAACTGGCTTGGGTAATAAAGGGCTGTTTGCAGGCAGAACTTCCACAGACCTCCTCTTGTCTTTAGCTGTACATAGGCAGGAAACACCTAAAATATCTTGGTTTTTTACGGCTTCGTTATCACTGAGCAGGGTAGACATATTGCTGCTGAAACATACAGGGGAGAAGAAACGGAGATAATGCCTATTCTTCTACTCCTTAAGCTCTTTCTTCCATTCATAATCTGCACAATATGCACTTCCTGGGGCCCGCAGTTCCCCCCCAGTATAACACAGTATTTAAGAATTTCACTGTTGAACACAAGATTCTTAAACAGTAGTTCTGAAATTGAATACATGTTTTGAAATTGTACTTTGGTACTTCAAAGGAAAACACAGAAATTGCCAATCTCCAGACTTAGAAACACAGCCTTACAGTTGTTCACTTTCAGAAGAAATTCATCACAGTCAAAGACAAAATAAGCATTTTCACATCTTATTAGAAATGCCTGTGGATACTAGGATAAATGATACTAAAAGGTAAATATCAGTCCTTATGGTTTTACCAAGCCATGTGCACCTTTAATCTCTGAACTTACACTCTTGTGTCCATAACCATTCATGTCATCCTAAAAGAGATCAGCTGAAGGTAACTCGCACTGGTTGAATATAATGATTAAATAAAAGCTAGAAATACTTTCAAAATTAATTTGATTATTGATTTTCAAAGTATTCCACTAGAGACAAACAGTGCAGTAGAGTTTACTTATGAATTATGAGGTGAGACAAATTTACCTTCCACAATATGTACAGGTAAGTAAAAACACACTACCTGGGCTTCTGTCTCAATGCATGAAATCTTGTCAAGTGGAAACTTTGTTACACAGTACTTGTTTTCTTACGAAAAGCTATGGTTTGGTTTCTAGCAGCCAGTCCAACATGAGCAGAGCTCTACCATTATCCCATTACACAATTATTTTTGATGATCGTGGCAGATGGGAAGTTGGCTGAGCCTCACGGCACACACTCTGGCAAACTAGAACAATATGCAGAACCTGGAATTTAAAATTACATGCTCCTTTTCCGCTTACCGCTGAAGACTTCAACTTTAAATAGCATGAACGGACAGCATTTAAGCACTACAGCTTCTCATTTTCCAGCTTGTGCTCACCATTTGTGGTGCAGATGAGCAGTATTAGTGCAGGAGGGACTGACTCAACAAGGAAATTATTACATGGCACAGAATTGTCTGGGGTACCACAGGAGGACAGACTTCATTCAATGTAAATCATAAACAAAGTATCTTTTGCACAGAATATCTTATAAAGCAATCACAACTTAGTTCCAAGGTTTCTTGTTCAAATTTTCATCTAGGATTTTTTGTATGGAAAAGCCCAGTCAACCTACTCTAGCACAGCTCTGAAATTATTTTTGAAAAATGAAAAATTGTCTCCCTATAATGATACAGCCTTAAATGTCCTTCAAATGCTACTGTTTTATTGACGTATATCCCCATGCCATTTATGAATGCAGCAAACTGAAATCTCTATTTCTACAGAACTTCTTAGAGAAACTCTAGTAAAATCAGGCACTTATTTCAAGAGAAAGAAACCAGCAAAATTCATTAGCTAAATCAATGAAGCTGCTTTGGTACGCCAGAAATTGAAACAGGTTTTTATATTATTTCAGTCATACTATTTCAAGAGCAGAGTTTTGTTCAGGATTTTCTTGGTTTAACTTGCCAATTTTCTTTTCAAAAATGTATGGTCATAGCAGAGTAGTTTTGAAATTCTGTTGCAGTAACATGCCTGAATAAAATCACCTAGTATGGGAAACTTTAATTTTGGCCCAAACAACAGATGTAAGGTGAAGGCCATTGTGCTTTTTCTGACTAAATAAAACTTGTTCTCACTGTGAGAGGGAACTGAATTTCAGAATATTCCAAGAGAGTAGTGAATTTTCATTAAACTAACTATGTAAAGTTTTTCCTCTGCTCAACGTTTCTGAAATTAAATAATTTTTTAGATAGTGACAGCTCAGCAAATGGTTGATCAGGGCTCATTACAAATGCATCTATAGCTGTACTCCAAGTTGACATGCTTAATTACCACAACTGCAAGTGTTTTGATGCAGCAAGAGCCTGGCCCTCTACAGTATTTGTACAATGTTTAAGGCTTATCATAATAAGTAAATTAAAATAAAACATAACATTATGTACAACTGAGTCTAAAACATAATGAGGAAAGTGTTTTCCATGTTGCATGTCTCAACGTGATATTGCATTCAGTGTACCAGCAGATTTTTAATACAGTACACAATACTTCACAATCACAAAACGGAAAGCCCTGTGGAAATCCTTCATAATGATGTTTTTTAATTGCTTCCTAATTTTTTCCTTCTTTTTTTAAACTGAAGTCATACAATGTAGGAGTACTGAAGTAGTATGAAAGGGGTACTATAGAGTACATGTTCAGGACTTTAGTGACTGTCAGTGCTTTCCACATCAAGGCAAGTGGACGCTAAGTTCACCTTGTGTAACTTGACTTTACACCACACAACTCAGAATCAAACCTTTACTCTCACCTGCTCCACAGTATGTATGTACTGTGTTCTTCATGCCCCCTGTAGCCTGGCTGCAGCAATACTAAGCACCTATTGCTAAAAAACAGAACGAACGTGCAGAAGCAATTCACAGGTCAGCTGAAAGACATTCTGTCTCTTTCTGTCGAAAGATTAAGGCTTAACATTAGTAGCAAATGTTTCTTACATCAGATTTTTTGGATCACAAGATGCCAAGGCATTTTAGCTTTTTATTGTCTGATTTTCATAGTAATAAAATTAAAACCTGCAAAAGGACTACAGCTTGCTTGTTAATAGCAAATAATCAACGGTGAGCCCAAAATACTTCTCTGCTGCATCTATTTTACATAGCTTCAGTTTCTCATAAAGCCTTTTTAAAATTTATGTAATTAATAAATTTCTGGCAAGCATGAACTTAATTTTCCCTGCTGAGCACAATCTACAAAGCCAACAATCTTCTCAGACTAATAGGCTCTATTTTCTTCAATTTAGTTTCCCTCTGCAGACTCCCTAAGAACTTTCCTCACCATGTCATGAACTGCAGTTGGGTCCAGCACTGGGTTCCTGCGGGAACTCTGCAGGGGAACACTGAAGTGAACCAAAACCAAAAGGAAATCAGTTCTGCTTTGGCTAAGCAGAATTCTGTGAGCAGGGACAAACGGTTCAGAAATCACACTGCTTTCTCAATTCTGCAGTCTTTAAATCTCCAGCTGACATCTGCAACATCCACATCCTTGTGCTCGCATTCTACAGTAGTGGCAAAAGTAATCTAACCTCTGAATATGGACAGAGAGACAACAAGTGGTATTTCAATGTATTTCATCTGGAACAGCACCAAATTCTTCACCAGCAGAACTGACCGGATATGTATATAGAAAAGCTATGAAATGAAATTATGGAAACATACCACTTTAAACCCACTTCAAAGCTGGAGTTAATGCCTGGAACAGACAACTCAGCCTAAGTCAAAGCTCCTCAGATTTGTGAAAGAGAAGTACAGTTCTCACAGGCACCTTTTTCTTCCCCATAATATTCAAAGGCTTAAATTCTGAACTCAATTTCTGCAATAGGTATCCCAGAAAGGAAATAATCCCTAACTCACAAGAAGGTTCTGCTGTTCTAATTTAGTGCACTGTTGCTTCAGAAAGATTGAAACCCTAGTAGTGAAAGGAATTTCCTATGTGAAAATCTGAACAGATCACGATATGCACCTTAAACACAAAGACAGAAGACCAGTTACTTTAGATTCAATACTGGGAGAAAATCTTGAGTTTGGTCATTTACTTTAAACAACACACTTTTACAAAATAAACAAAGAAAACTCACTGAGTGTACACAAGAAAAGACTGTGATACAATTAAAGGCAAAAGGCAAAATTTCCTCAAAGACTGCAGTACGTGTGCTGGACTTTTTTAAATAGGGCAGAAACAGACTGAAACATATGCAACAATGATTGCAGTGATTTTCTACCCACAAGTGGATGCACACCAGTTCTTTATTGCTGGAATAACTATTTTTGAAACTTCAGCTGTTAAAATCAAGCAACTTCTCTGCATTGTAAGCATAAGGAATACTTTCAAACATGAAAATAAAGTTGTCCAATGTGGGTGCCCCAACCTAAGCAGAAGAATTCACAGTTGCTGCTCTAACTTTATGCTCCAAATTTCTGAGAAACAACTAAAAGAAAATCAGAATTTTAGCATCTTCCTCAGTAAAGAGTTATCTAAAGAAGACACAGACCATCAGCAACTACGTTTTATCACCACTGGTTTCATCCATCAGAGGCTTCTCTCTAGATCACCTGGCCGAGAGAGAAAAGCCCAAGCCTTGCCCCTTAACAATGAGCAATACAAGGCAGGACTGTCCAGAGAAAGTTCACTGAGAAAAAGAGTCACAAACAGAACCAGACACCATTGCAGAATTTTGGGGGGTTTTTGAACAAGTACTGATTCCATCCCAGTCCTGTAGCTTAAGTGTGATTCAACTTAGTCTCCAAAGAATAAAATACTGCAGGCCATGAATACTGCAGGCCAGTGTTGGCTCACTTAAGCCAAACATATGGGTATTTGAGTATGCAGCTTTATTTTTTTCTCATTTGCTTTGTATTTAATACAAGCATTCTCCCTGAAGATATTTATTGGAATTCCAAATTACCTAACTCCCAGAGCAAAGGCTTACATTTTACTTTGATAGCCTTTTATATTTACTCGTTTTCCAACTCCCATGCAAGCAAGAAAATCTCAGAGGACTGGACGAGAAAAACATTTCAAAGAACTGCAAATTATCAATGCAGAATGATCAACTACACTTTCCTTTTCAAGATCAAGTTGCTTACAACTTCAGTTCACAAACACGTTATTCTCAGGACAATCGGAGACAAAAAGTACCTCTTCTTCAGCCAAGAACATGGCATTTCCAAATTTGACATCTGTCCAACATAACGCTGGACATGTCCCTGAGTCACTCCAGGAGCCTTCCTCGTGTAGTTCACGTAGCAGCATCTACCAATTTAGATATTCCACACAATTACATGGACTTTGTTAAGCTACAAGAGAAGCAGCCATTCACAGCTACAGCTGTGCAAGACCTTGGGGAGCACCAAAGGCTGCAAGAGAACAAAGCCAAAGCGTAAAGAACAAGCTCTCTCTTTGGGATCCTGCTCGCCACCTTACAACCCCGTAACACAAGAAAGACAAAAGAGTTGCAGATGAAAACAATTGCTCATCATCAACTGCCCCATGCCTAGACTGTCCCTGAGCAGTGACCACCCACCAATCTCCCCTCCAGTTTTAATGCTGAGCACGGTGTCCTGTGGTACAGAATGTCCCTGTGGTCAGCTGGGTCAGTTGTCCTGGCCGTGATCCCCTCCCAGCCTTCTCACTGGTGGAGCGGAGTGAGGAGAAGAAAAGTCCTCCGTGCTGTGCAAGCGCTGCTCACCAGTAACTGAAACATCCCTGTGTTTCCAGCACTGCTTCCAGCACAAATCCAAATCACAGCCCCATGCAAGCTACTGTGAAGAAATCCCAGACAAAACCAGTACAAATTGTAGCAAGGATACAATTCAAGGAATGTTATAATTCAAGGAATAATCAGCAGGAAAGAGACTGGGCAAGAATAAGGAACTACTTCCCTGACATGCTCACTGGGCAAAGACTGGCCCCGTGTGAGTCACCCAGGGACAAAAGTGGTTCACGTAACACTGGCTACATCCACTTTAGGAATCCTTTGTTGACATTCCTTCAACTCATTAAGCAAAACTAAAATTAAATTGAAAACTTATTATAGCCTTCATATTCTGTACAATGAAGAAAAGAATAAATACAAAATTCTTTCATGAATTTTTTATGTGTTCATAAATTCTGTATGGAAAGCATGACAATCTTCCAAAGAAGCACAATAGAAAAAAAATTTAAATTAAATAACTGGTAAGAAGTTAAGCGCCCGTCTGATAAAATCTTGAAGCACACAAACAGTTCAGAGGTAAAGATGCACCTGAAAATTTCTGTTTTAATTTCATACAGTTAAATATTTTGCATAACCCATTCTAATTTCTCAGAAAGATAAATCATGATTTACAGTCATACTTAAAGAGTCTTAGTCAAATATAAATATTATATCTATAGCCAGACACCAAAAGCACTCTGAAATTGCGTGGTGGAAATTAATTACTTAATCAGAATTTGCTTCCACAATTTTTTTTTCTATCAAGAAATACTATGAACTACTTCCAGTCAATATTCCTTTCTGAAACAATTTATATAGTTGGTTTTTTTTTTTAATTATAGTACAAATAACCAAAATTGCTTGAAATTCTACTTGCAATATCAAAGAATTAGGTCTCCTTCTTAAAGTAGATTCACAATCATTTGAAAGAGGTTGATTTCCAGAAAAAGTTGTTTAGTGCTCCAGTCACATCACAGACTACCATTACAAGAACTCCAAAGAAAACCTGCAATTTAAGGGTAGTTGCTGAGGGTGAAACAAAAATAAATTAATTGCTAGAAAAAGTCAATTAAACAGCTATACAACCACCCAACTAGCTTCAGGAAGTGTTTGGCTTTTACAGAGAAATCACATAACCACGTATCCCGAATCAAAATCAACTATTAAAGAATGCACTCAATCATGCTTTGCTGTTATGAAACTGCTCCAACCTACTCACCTTTTATTAACTGGCTATAGAAGTGAGGCTCAAGGGCACCAACAGCCATGAATTTTCCATCAGAGGTCTTGTAGGTTTCATAAAAAGGCGCACCGCTATCTAGCAGGTTCTCACCTCGAGGTTTACTCCAAAATCCCAAATTTCGTGATTTCCACAGGAAAGAACTTAGGTATGCTACTCCTTCTACCTTGAAGATTTAGAGAAAAAAAAAAAAAAAAGCTCCAGTTGGCATGTAACCTAAATTCTGTATAAAACAAACAACAAAAAGTTCTGCCCCCTTTGCTAAGATTTTTAATGACAGAATCTCTGGTAAGCAGTTTCATTTCTTATATTTTCCATTACTGTTTACACTGCATTTGTGAAATCATCTACAATTAGAGATTAAGAGCGAGCATAAATGCAGTAAGGCAGCTGCGGATGGACAACGCACTTTCAATGCACAAAGTCTCCTTATTTAGCAAGTTTAGAGTCGTTAGATGTTCACAGCGAGTGAGTAATTTCAAGGGATGGGACAAGCTCCTTGGCTCTACGCAACACTAAGCATCTGACAGCTCAACGCCTTCCAAACCTCTGGAAAACAAGATGCCTGTACCAGTCCTATGAATACCAAATTTTTATCTCCTTTAAATATACTGATTACAGGAAGACTGCTATTTTTAGAAGAAAAATTGAAGAAAAACAAATCAAATCTCCAACACTAAGTTAAAACAAAAACTATTCTCCCACTGTGACCACTGGCAGCTACATACACATAGCAAAGTAATCTCTACACAGGCAAGTGTCTGATGAATACAGCAAAAGAAAACATGATTAATCCCATTCCAACTTGCTCCTCCAATTTTTTGTCTATGTGGAGTACCACCAGATGAAAATTTGTTCAGCCTTTCAATAATTATCAAGGTTGTACCAGTCTTTCAAGCAAAATCACATCCTAGTTTTGCTCATCAGTACAATTAATTTTCTTTCAACTGTATTGAAAGTACTGTAAGCAAAGATAAGGCAGTTAACAGTGTATGGCCAGAAACATTCCAGTAGAACAGATTAAAACCTGAGCTGTATTATTCTGAGTATCACTTGATTCATACATTTTCAGCTGTGTGAAACTAACCTAGTATTGTCTATAGAGAAAAGCATAGATACTGTACCAAAACAAAAGGTTACTAAATTTTCATGTAGAAAGATCTATGAGTTTCTATCTTTCTAAGCAAAAATTTAAAACATGCAAATTGCTGAAGTATGCAGACAAGAAGGCTTCTTCATTTCATGTGTGTTACTTGAGTTCTTCCCTAGTACTGCTTCAAGGACAGGAATACTTCTGTCCTCACTGTCACATGTTAAAGTCAATTAAAGTACTTTCATATGAGAAAATACTGTACACCTTCATCTATGTATCAGCAAAATTATTGCAAGGATATTAAAATAAAGTTTGTGTTACTAATGATCTGATCTTGCACTGCTCATATTAACAACAAATATTATTACACAAAAAGCACTGAAAGTAAGGATAATAAAAGACGGGGAAAAATATCAGAATAAGCCCTAACTGAAAATTAGATTTCAGTGCTGACAAAACTCTTGGTCAGCGCCTGTACAATAACTGTGTGCTACTTACCCTGGAAACACTTAAAATAAGCACATCTGTTAACAGCACATCTGTTCTTGACTGGTATAGGGACTTTAGAAATATCCCTGTCTGGGCCGCTGGAACGCTAGGTTCTGCCTGAGGCCCACTGCAATTCAGAGACAAGTAAATAAAGTGTCTTAACATCTGCACCAGACCTCCAAAGGCAAGTAAAAATAACACCACACACTCACTAATGTGGTCACCTTGTTTTACAACATGAAAAGGACAACATGGGGAGACTCCACTTAAGTCTAATAGCAGAATTATTATAGTAACAGTTATGTGTTTCAGTTAATGTCTCCCTCATGTAAAAAACATCTGCAGTCTCCGAAGAAGCGGGCACAAGAATCCAGAGGCACCACCCCACTGGGCGACCTGTCTGCTCCCCAAGCCTTCTGTTCTTTCCGCAGACGGAAAGTAGTTCAAACAAAAGTTGAGAATGAATCCCCACCAACCTAATCTTTATCCTCGTGACTGATGAAGGCTTCTAGGATGTGGGAGTTTTGGTTTTGAATACCTCCAGGCTGAGAAAAACCTAGAAACTCAGTCTTGTGTTGGACGGCTAAATGCTCCTGCCATGAGACTATTATGCAACCGATCATTACCAGCATCCTTTCCTGTGGCTGTCTTTTCACAAAGAGTGAGTTATGCTCAGTCAGATGCCTACCATCAGCAGAAGGTTCTGTAGCTGATGTAGAGAACCCACACTGTGGCCCTGACTCACATGCCTCTGTTCCAGTGTGGTGCAAGAATGCAGAGGTACAACTGTGACTACTGTGTCGCATTGCAGTGTCCACTCCACATGGCAACTACCTGGCTTCCTGTAGGATAGCCACGATCCCTACGGAGTCAATGAGAAGAGACAGCAACCAGTAGGAATCAATTCAAGCCAGACACTTAATTCTTCTGAGACAGACAGATGAAATGCAGGAGTCAGTGTCTACATTTGCACAGTGCAATTTCTACTGTAGAAAATTCTACTATGTGTCTGAGTCATTAACATAGTCAGACTACCTAAACTGTACAACAGCTTAAGTAATGGGTCTATCAAACAAAAAATAATGTTAAAACAAAACAGCTCAAATGCTGCAGCGTTGTGATTTTAAAAACACTTTCTTCCACAAAAAAACCTTAGGTGTAAAAACAGGCTCATCCACCCAGTCAATTTAATTGTCTTTGCTGCTGATGATGCATGTATGATTTTCATTAACTCTGTCACTGGAAGTCTATTCAAAAAATAAGGAATATGACCAAATGCCAGGTAAAGTACATCCTGTGACACTGGAAAATATTCCATCCATCTCACAGGTCACCAGGCACATCAGCAGGGAACTGTAAATCCCACAACTATGATGAAACAAGAAAAAATTGGAATAGACAATTTTTAAGGGCTTAGAAAACCCCACAACACATTCCACTCCAAATGAGCTACAAATTTCATTAGAACATTGGCAGACTTTAATGATTTTCTTCTACCAAATTCTTTTAATTCTCTGAAGTATGATAAGGAAAATTTGGTAATACTATAAACTACAAGAAGTATCTTTTTCAGTATTTGAAGACTTGTCACAATTGCCCACGGTTTTTCTTTCACAAATACACAATCTCCTTTAATTCTTCTTTTAGGTCATGCTTTAAGAGTCATAATTTTTGTTGTGCTACTTGGACTTCCTCAAATTAGCAACTTTGAAAGATGATGGTCAACATCAGAAACATTATTTTCCTGAGACTTCATAAACATTGAATAGGTTAGAATAATTGCTTCAGAAACTTTGCTGGCTCTATTTCCTGTTTATACAGCCTAATACAGTATGTATGTGTTTTGTAACAGCATGATATTGTTGACTCATGTTCAGCTTGTGACTACTACAAACCCCCAGGATTGTACTTTAGCCAACTGTTCTCTCACTGCATTTGTGCAGCAAATTGTTTCTGCCTACAGAGGACTACAGAGCAGCAATGCCCATGAATTGCGGCCAATTTTTTTCAGGTCATTGCTCCAATGTGAAAAGGTCATTTTCAATTCTAATCCAACATACTTGTAGTCCTTCACGTATGCGCATCATCCGTAAATTTACTAAATGCAGTTGCTCATCCGTCACTCAGCTTATTGGAGAAAACACAGAAAAAAATCCCAACAAACACCTATAGAACTCCATTTGTTAAGTTTTTCATTTTGACAATCAACTACTCAAAACTATTGTTGCAATAAAAACGTCAGTCCTGTTGTGCGCTGTTCCCATAAAATTTTCATCTAGACCATAATGCCATGGACTGCTTCTGAGAACATCATGTGAATTTGTCAAAAGCTTACTGAAGTCAAGAAATCCAACATCTCTTGCTATTCTAGTCTCTTCAAGACCACTTCAATAAAGAGATTTGTTTTAATTAATGTAATTTTTTTCCAACTTATATTTAAGGCAAAACCTTAGCCTTCACTGTACAATGCCTGAAAGGGAGGTCAAATTTTAACTGCAAGACCCTTTAAAAAGAAAAATGGGAGAACAAGAGAGAAACAACACTTGCAGATAACGTAAGTTTCAAGGATAAATGTAAATAAGTATTGTTTCCCTATGTGCAAGTGGGTGGCCTTCCAGTGGAAAAAAAAATCCATAGTATTCATTATTAAGATAATTTAGCCTTTGATTTCTTTTACAGCACATTCACAAAGTGTTTGAAATTGATTTCTTGGCAATGATCCATGGCAGTGTAACTATCCCAGGGAACAGTGCTTCTAATAAGAGATGTCCCGTCACAAATTTGTAAGAAGATGTGTCTTGAATAAAGCTAATCCAAGCTTTTATTTTAACAGTATTGTCGTTTTTGCTGTTATGCAGTTTGCCAATTGTTTATTATACACCGCACTTATTCTTCAAATATATACAGCTAATACTTTGTGAAGAAGGCAGATGGGCAAAAGTAGGGAGAGGGGGGAGGTTGCAGTATGTGTTCCACGTCATAAGGATGTTATGGCAGCAGTGATTCATGAGAACTGCTTGCATGTGAAGGAATAGCCATTTTATGAAATCACTTTCCCAAATCTCCATTTCAAACCTTACGAAGAGCTCCAATGTCCTCCCATTTACAGATTCAGAGTAGGAGAAAACCCAAGCAAACCTGAGAAACTCCGTGTTCCTTGAGACCAAACTTACCATACTCGCATCAATGACCTGCCCTCTGCCAGATCTGGCACGTTCAAAGAGGGCTACAACAATGCCCATTGCACACATGACACCTCCACCGGCAAAATCAGCCAGAAGGTTTACAGGTGCGTAAGGATTTTCATTCTTTCTACCCAGCTTTGACAGCACACCTGACCGAAGAGAAAACAAAGCAAGGATAAGCATACAATTAATTATAAACATTCATTTCTATAATTAAAGTTTCATTCTTTTCAATCTATGCAAATAAATAAGGGATAAAGCAATCGTCTAATGTTTTCTATCTCTGCTTGGCTATGTCTTAGCTAATAGTTACTCTTTAATTCAGAAAAGAATAAAAATATATGAAGTCACATTAGTGAATATGTAAAGAGATTAACAAAAATCTCACAGACAAACAAATGCTGATATTTTAGCTATATAGGGACAAAATTTTATAAAAAAATCCAACCTCGTGTGCAATAATTCTATATTAGTACTTTGTACACGCATTGAATCTTGCCCATAAGAGACATTATGAATGCGTCTCAAAACAACTTTGGTAAATTGTTCTTCTTTGAATATTTTGAAGTAAAAATGCAGATGTACAGGTGCGCATAACCAATGCAATAATAATCGTAACAAAGGATCTCACACTGACAACTCTGCTTCAGTCCTACCCTCCCTCTCCAACTACCTTTGGGGAAAAAAAAGGTTGCATATAAGAAGAACAGGTAACTAGCACAGGAAGGTTATCTCCGACTGCATGCAATGTAAACACAGGGAACCTATGTTTATGCCAGCAATTATGCAGAAAGGAAAGGAATTAGAGCAAAGGCTAAGCCAGTTTACTTCAGTCAGAGTTTTGAATTTGTTAGCATTTCTCTGCCATCCTGAACAACCTCTTTACTGTGACCTTACTCTTTATAGTTGCCTCATAGCGATTCCCTTTGGGCAAGCAAGAAACTGCAGTGCGATCATCCCTCTCCTATGTCTGTGGCCTAAGGTCTGAGACTTGCAGAATACGTGGCCAGAAATGCCTGAGAATTGCACGGTTCTGACGCACTGTTTACTTATGTAAGAGTCTCTCTCATGCACTTCCTCCATGCAAGCAACTGACTGTACAGTATAAGATTTCCAAATCCTGCAGCGCAAGAGTAAAACCCCTGCTGCTGCATAAAACCTTCCTTTTAATAGTCTAAAAGTTGTCAGAGGCACCAGAAGATTAATATACTGACTTCTCAAGAGCTCCTAACACAAGCCATTTTTTTAGTTAAAGGAAGCCAAAGCTCATTAGGAAAATACTCAGAACATGAGATCTCATTTTTGAGGAACGACACCTCTCAAACACCTTGTTCTATCACCTTTTAATAGGCAGAATAACTTGGTCTGTGAAATTACAAGCAAAATTATTTTAGGAAGATATCTAACCAAAACACTGCTGCCTAAATCAGCTCCAGAGAAAAAAAATCACTCTATTTGTAAGCCAGAAAGTACTACAAACTAAGGTAGGGATGAACCATGCTGTTTCTGTACTGACTCTTTCCCTCCAAAAAAATAAAAATACCCTAACATTTTTAAATCATCTTGACATGAAGTCAGAAGTGTTTCAAACAAGGCATCTTTCCTTTAACCTTTTCTATTCTCTAACAATTTCACATGAGGGAAGACTGAACCCATCCCTAAAAAAAATTTAATTCCACAACACGACGACTCCTCATAGTAGGTGATGCCAGATCACCAGGTTTGCATTGCCTCTGCTCCAGCCCTCTCCCGGGGCTAAAAGAACTGCTTTATCCAGTGGGAAGCCAAGAACTTTTGGGCCACTTTCTCTTCTCCTTCGCAGGTTCAGAGACGCATCAGAGACAGAAGCAGTGCGAAGAGCAGGAGGTAGGGCATCACCAGAGTTGCGTAATTTGGTTACTGTTTGCTACTGCATACTTGTAAAATCATAACACTTAAAACCAGCACAATGTCCACAACACCTTAATGAAATGCAGCATTTCCACTTTATTTGAAGCCTACTTCCTTTCAGCTGGTATCAGTGGAGACATATTTACATGCAGAAAAGCACAAGAGCTCAATTGTCTTATGCTGCCTAGTTTTCCTTTGCTCAAAAAATCTGCTCACAAGCATGCAAAATAATCTGCAGCCCTTTCAGGATTATGAAGTATACAGATTTTCTAGAAGAGGGGCCCTGAAAAAAAAGTTCAGTCCTCTCTTCACGTAAATATTCTCATACTTTATTCAGATGGAGTAGCACAAAGGAAGGAAAATAATGTACAGCCTGGGAAGATATGCTGATCCAGCCCTAACAGCTCGCTGCTGCTGGCAAAACAAACAGCCTGTCCAGTATGTGTTTCCTCCTTTCTTGTGCTGACTGGTCGGATCCCTTAATGAACTGCTTCACCTCAGTAACCTGGCAGAAAACATCCTCATTTCTTCTGACCAGTTTTTGACTTGTGAGGAAGTTTATAGAGGGGCTAAGCAAGTGCCAGAGCTGACTGAAAGCGTCTGGGAAAAGCACAGTGAAAGGAGAGCCCCATTTCACTGACAGAGACCCTTCAGATCAGCTGTTTCATCAGACTGCACCTCAGATAAGTTTTGAGCTATCTGCTTTCAACAAGTTCTTGAGTCTTGATTAAAGGGAGGAAAGAAACCTCATTTAATAGGAAATTTTACAGCCTACCTGATAAAGCCAAGTAATTGATGTCATGACCTGCAGACTTGGCGTATTTTCCTGTCTGGCCAAACCCAGTAAGTCTAGCATAGATGAGTCTGGGATTCTCCTGTAGCAGGACCTCTGGGCCAAGCCCAAGTCTTTCCATGACACCTTAAAAAGACATAAGCAAGGAATTCCAATTCACATTCAATTTTAATAATGCTCAAAACATAATGATTCAAAGTTAGATTATACAACAGCAGAACTCAACTGCACGTTATGAAGTAGTACACTCTACTTCAGTATCCATATTACTTGAACATTATAAACTACCAACATACTGCATGAATTTTAATATAAACCAAGTGGAAATTAGGCTTTAGGGTTCTTTTTTTTTTTTTTCCCCAGCTTTTTTCCCTGTTTTACTTCTTCAAAAGACTGACAGAAAACCATGCACCACTGGATGAGAGAGAAAGCCACCAAAGGCGTGTAAAACAAGAAAAGAGAAAGAGCAAACTCTTACATTTTCCATATTAAAATCACTTGAAATTTCTTCTGTATTTCACCGAAATATACTTTCCTCACCATTTCTCAGTACCTCATGTTCCTGTGTCTTTTAACTCACTGATGTGAATGGACCATGCCACTGTTCCACAGATGATCTGCAGGAACCACACACAAATAAATGTCTTCTTTTTTAACGAAGGGAATAAGAAACTTTTAGAAATCAGTGAAATATAAGTTGAATCAGCATGGATGTACAGAAATCAAGGCTAAATTTTAATTCTGCTGTCCTAAACCAGTGGTTTTTTAGAGGAGAAATTTGAATTGCAAATAAATTATACTTTCTTATTGGTTCAGTGCAGCTTGGTCAGACTTTGACCTATGATCTATACTGGCACTGCAGGGTGACACATTTCGAAATGGAAGGGAAAACGTAATTTCAGTGCCTGTTCCACACCTGTTCTTAGAATCTATTACTCCAGCTTGTTTCATAAAACTAATCCATAATGTTACTACACCTTCAACTTCATTAAGATCCATTTCTATTGCATGAATTAATGGGCACTGGCAAGTGATTGCTGCCAAGAAGAAGGCAGTGAAATTTGGTAAAGTGCATGATTTTCAAACGCACAAGTGGGAACACGGTTACAAATAACCCCTCTGGTGTCACAAAGTCATTGTTGTAAGGTCAATGGTACATACACCTTGAAAGAAACTGTTCTGCCACTTGGGCCCTCACCTTCTCACTGTTTTCCACCAGCCTCATGATGGGTCACAGATTTGCCTAGTTCACTTAGACGCCCTTAAAATCTAATTCCAAAATTGCCTGCATTTCCAGCTGGGGGGAAAAAAAAAAAAACACCAAACAAGTGCCCATAAAACCAAAGAAAACAAAATTTCATAAGGAAAAAAAATCCTCTAGAAAACAGGAGATTAGCTACAAAGAAAAAAGTGGAATTTAACTTCTTCAATTTGTTTGCTTAGCTCCTGGGGGATAAAACAAACAATTTTAAGGTAAGAAACATAACAATAATAAACCCCTGTTTTCCAAATGAAAAGCATTACTTGTGACACACAATCTGTCCATAAAGCATGATAAAGTCTCCTATTTCTAAACTGCCTGTAATATCCCCAAAACACTTCAGCTAGCTCCTCAATGAAGCACAATCACAGAATCACAGAATGGTTTGGGTTGGAAGGAACCTGTAAAGGTCACCGAGTCCAATGCCCTGCTGTGAGCACAGACATCTTCAACTAGACCTGTGACCACAGAGCCCTGTCCAACCCGACCTTGATGGCATTTTTCCTAACAGAACAGCATCCTCAAGGAACACAGGTGAGTGCCTGTGTATGGCTTATAAACAAAGGGAGCACGGGCAATCTGAAAAGTCTACGGATCTTAAAACAGTGTCAATTTTGCTACTGAAAATCAGACATTAAGCACCCCTAAACGTGGTAAATTAGTAAATACACATACCGTAATTAAAAAATAAACCAAGAATTCTCTTTAAAAGACAGTGCTGAAAAATTGAAAAATTCCGTAATTCAGTATTTGAAGAATTTGTCTTACTTTTAACCTAATGTTTAAAATGGAAAGTACTTGCAAAAACACAAGGAAGATTTTCATAAAGTAGATTTAAGACTAGCAGGAAATGATTAGTTTGCAGAAAGCAACTTCCTAAAATTAAATATGATGTTTGAAGATGACGACTGTAGTTCACAACCTGGTTTTGATCCTGAATCAGAGTGACCCTGTGAAAGGGAATCATACTACTCTATTCAGCACTTGCTCTTATAGTCATCTCCCTGAGGTATGTGCTTTG
Organism: Mohoua ochrocephala; assembly: GCA_013398855.1. Taxonomy (NCBI): domain Eukaryota; kingdom Metazoa; phylum Chordata; class Aves; order Passeriformes; family Acanthizidae; genus Mohoua; species Mohoua ochrocephala. Next base: position 83,399 of record VZTA01005812.1, on the reverse strand, counting down.
TAAATGTATAACCATAACGTCAGATCTGTTGTCTTCAGAAGAATTCTAAGCTCAGACTCCGACCTGCATGGCAACTTTACAAATGTGAGCTGGATTTTACCAGCAGGCCTGGACATCACGCAGGATGGGTGCCCCCAGCTCGGTGTGCCCCCTCGGCTCGGACACCCTCCTGCTCATCCAGGGCTCCAAGCTCGGTGTGACCCCTCGGCTCGGACACCCTCCTGCTCGTCCAGAGCCCGGCCGGGGGCATGGCCCGATCTGAGCTCTCTCCGCGGCCCTGTCCTGCGGTTTCACATGGCTGCTGCGCTGCACAAATCCGCCAGAAGCACGCGTCACCCAGTCACAGGAAATCCACCTCCAAAGCTGTTCCCTGCCCACTTCCCACTCAG
>VZTA01005812.1:44287-82478 GCA_013398855.1 Mohoua ochrocephala | reverse complement strand
ACCGGCCCTGACTCTCCCGGTGTTTCTTCACCCCGAGCCCGTGATAGCTCGCGGGTGGCTCCACTACCCTCCACCCTGGGACGTAGTGAGGAGGAGTGGGCGTTCTGCTGCTGGGGTCAGCACGCAGCTGCTCTCGGGAAACTTCCCTGTGTGACCATCCCGGAGCCAGCCTGGCCACTCGAACCACCTGAGCTGGGACCGAGGCCCCTTGGCAGCTACACAGCCCCCCACACTCACGGCCAGGTGTCCCATAGCAGAGGCTCAGACGACCAGATCCTTAAAATAATTTAATCGTAATGCAATAACTAAACAAAAAAATCCCAGCTCGAGCTTCTGCCTCCGTGTAGGGACCCCGAACAAAGGAAACCCTGGGCTTTTACACCCTTACAGCCTAAGGACGGGAAAGTCACAGAATCACAGAACCATTCAGGATGGAAAAGACCTCCAACATCATCGAGTCCAACCTTTGAAGTCTGAGTCTGGGGGTCGTTGGCCTCAGCCCTGTTTCTGAGTGTCCAGTCCCCTGGCCGGGCCACAGGTCCGTGTGCTCATTGTTAAGAAAAGAGTCAGCAGTTGTCGTGCCATGCTCGGATCGCATGGATGGGCCAAAACACTCACACCCAAGACCCCCAGGTCACACAACGGGGTATTAGCAGGACACATGATTAAAACTTGGGGGTTTTTTCACCAGATCTTTATTTAAAGAGGACTATCTGGCCCTGTTGTTGTTGTGGCACCAGCTGCTTACAGGAACAGACATAAATCCAGAAAGGGTAATGAAACCTTTGGCATTGTATTGACACAGCTTTTCAAACTTACGCCCTGTTCCCGGTATTTCAGGTTACCGGGAAGCAGACAGAGCAAAGAAGCTCTTAATATCAATTCCATGCTCATTTTATATGTTTCTTTAAATTGGTTGGACTACAAAAACGTGTAAAGGCTGAAAATAGGAATGCAGAATTTTTTCTCATTCTGCAATAACAGGTCTGTCGCTGGAATACCCTTCATTTTCTGTGGAGACACCAGGTCCTGTAATGCAGGCACTGATTATATCCACTGCTATGGTGCCACCCACAAGAAATGGCCAGGAGAAAAGTATTTGCATTTTCATTCAAATGAAGCTGGCTAGTTTTGTTTGTTATCCATCTCCCTTAGAGACGCTATTCCATATAAGGGTTTGTTTTCACAGACATTATGGTGTTACTGTGACGCTGTGTTTCTCTGACTAATTTTCAGTTTCATTTGTCCCCTCACACCTTCAGGTCTTGGAGTTTGTGTAGAATGCGAACAGGCAATTTCTGTTGTGTCACCTTTGATTTCACCTGATGCTCTTTAGTTTATCCCATCTAAATAACACCATAATCACACACTGGATGATGTCTGAATTTTGCTATGGTTTAACTGAGCAGTCCTTTGCACCTGCTGTTCTGTTGTCACCGAGAAGTACAGTGGGTAATCTGTGGCAGAAACATTTAAGTCAGAACCCTACTAAGTTACTTCAGTTTTAGGGAGGTGAGGGCAGCATTTTATGAGCATTAATTCCAGTTTGAAAGATTGGATTTTACCAAACCAAGAAATAAACAGGCATGAGAGAGAAACAGATATTCTAATTAACCATGAGATGAAGGCTAATGATTTGAGTCCAGCAAACTCTCCTGAAGCAGCAAGTGGGCCAGTAGAAAATATATGTTAAAAACAAAGAGACCTTCCCTGGCATAGGCTTGCAGTAAAAACAGTGCGATGTTCATCTATGTGATGCCATTTAATATTTTTCATTAATAAGCAGCAGCAAACAGGACGCTGCGTGAATTCATCATTGCAGAGGTAATGGGTATAGGAAAGGAGCACACTGTGTCAGAGTGCTTTTGTGTGCTTTATTGAATTACATCAGTGAGTTGTTATCTGTGTCATCCCGTGAAATGCGTATTTCAGAGTCGGTGTTAAAAAAATGAAATTTACTGTGATTTATATCAGCATTTCTTGCAGAGGTGCAGGCACTTTTGCAATACAGACTGCATGCCAGACTTTTACAGCTGGTCTCAGATTTGTGGGTTACAATTACCCTTACATTTCAGTCCTTTGGAAAAATACTAAGGCAATTAGTAATTAGGCACTAAGCAATATGAAGTTACAGCTGTACACAAACTCTTGACTCTCCTCTTTCACACGTATATTGTTTACAAGGTAGTCCATCTTAATGCATGGTTAAAGAGATACTGGTGTTTGTATAGTTTGTATTGGTTTTGTTAAATGAAAAAGCAAAAATCACTGACATCTATTATAATATTTCAAATCTCGATAACTAAAATTGCCTAAAAATGTATGTAGCAGGTGAAACTTCCCTAGTAAATTGAAAGATACCTGCATTAAACTGAAATTGAGAACTTTAAAGGTTCTCATGGAGTTTATGATGGTAGTTCTGTGTCCCAAGCTTGTCAAAGCTTTCAAGCTTTCAAGCTTTTTTTTCTGGTTGCTTTATCCCAAAGCTTGCATTTATGCCTTGCCTGAAGAGAAGCTATGCTCCATTCACAACACTTCTTGATATCCAAAAAGATGGTGTAGGGGATACTCTGCATTTCTGACCTCGTATCTTGTGCTGTTGTGACAGACACACTGTGCCCTCTACAATGTTCTTGCCAAATACAGCACCTTAATCTCTGCAATTTCAGTAGATTCATCATCTTGGAGCATCTCTTTGCCTCTCTGTGTTCCTCTGCGTCTGTGTGAATGTGGATTTGCACGTTGCTGCTTGCTCTCCTACAAGTGTACATCACACCACACAGCAGCAAAAAATCTATCCTGAGATCATTATACCCTTCTAAAGCAGCTGTGAATTCATGCTGCTTGAGAATATGCCTCTGTCTGTCTGAGATTATGAATTATAGATTTAGAAATAAAAGCTCTGTCCCGTCCACAGAAAGTAATTGTATAAGCTGCCCTGTCCACTAAAATTGACATATTCTAGAAAAGCTACAGTTTGCAAGTTCTTTTTAGTCCAGTCAGTCACTGAGGTGGTGATCTATTCCAGCTGTACTGATCAGGCTTTGCCTTTAACAGTGTCAGACATTTGCCCCCTGATACTCTGGTAAGTAGGAAAACAAATTACTGATGCCTGTGACGGTGATTTCTGTACTTTGGACCTTAACCCTTGTGCCTGAAGCAAAATATTCTTCTTTCCTTTGAGTCACAGCTTATGGTATTACTGTGCTTTCACGATTTAGATGAAGAGAATGGCAAGAAGTTTTATATAGCTAATCTTTACTTTTGACAATCAGGAGAAAATAAATATTTTCCTGTGAGTTTATTATTAACCACTATTGTGAAGATCAGAAACTCTAGGCCAGGGTTATTCCCAAATTTTGTTTGCCTGAATACTGAGCTTGAGGTCTGTGCTGGGCACCACATGTACTCCTGTTTGGCCATCCTGCCCTAACTTACCTCCAGCGAGCCATTCCTGCCAGATTGCGCTGTCTGCCACATCCACCAGAGACAATTTCTCCTGCATTGCTAGGGCGATGGATTGAGAAACCTTTATTTTTATGAACTGTTTCCATCATCTTGCCCATGAGCCATTTATTGTCTGCCTTATGGCATAGCTAATACACGTTATTTATTTGGTGAGCCTTTAATAATCTGACAAAGCAAGCATTCTGAGGAGCAGGTAGTTTTGGAGGAAAGAAAGTATGGATCTGAAGTGATGCAATATCTGAAAGATTTTTCTCAAAACAACCGTGCTTCTACTATTTTCTAGTTCAAAAAATGCACAGGAGACAAATTAAATTCCATCCAGCACTTCCAGCTGCAGACCAGGACTTTTCACATGGCAGAATGGCACAAACTCTGAATTCCAATTTCCTGACCTGAAGTTCACGTCTTTGCAGACTTCCTTGACTTTCATCATCTTTACTATGCTGTAAGAGCCTGGAGTGTTTTTCTGTCAAAAAATTGCCAGGATTGAAAAATTAAGCTCTTAGAAACTATTCTAAAATGAAGGTTGCTGCTGTTAATTTAATTCTGCTGATCTTTCTTATATTCTAATATGCACTATTTTCTACAGTAAAGTACATTAAACTGTACGTTTGGATGGAGTTACTGAATGAAGATGTTCTGTGTATTCATTTCTTGCTATCACATTCTGGTATATGGGCAGGTCCTTATTCAGTAGGCGTCTTATAATTGCTGCTGGACAAGGCCAAGAAATAGCATGTGACTAGATGATGGGAGGAACACATTCACAGGAAACAGAAGCTGAGATGTCAAAGATAATTTGAACTTTGGTCTTTCCACTCTTGGTTTTGTAGCAATGTGATTCTTTTTAAACACTGCTTTTTGTAGATTTTTTTTTTTTATAATGTCTGATGGATTGTTTCCAGAAAAGCAGGAGAATAGGCCCCCCATTTGTGCAATTTTTCACCAGTTTATACAAGGAGTCTCTTTGTTCAATAAAACCTTGCCCCACATGGGTTTTATTATTCTGTGAATGTGTTCATGGAGGATGGCCTGCCCCGTTCTGAATGCAGATGCACAAAGTTGAGCCTCTCCCACTGTCATCCTTAAGTCTTCATGTCAACATCTGTGCACTGAGTTCATCGGTCCAGTGGCAGAAGACTGGAAATTACCAGGGGGCTGCAGATGCTCGAACTCCTTCTAAAACTGTGTGGTTTGACCCAAGAACTACAAGAGCTCTTGCCCCTTAGTGTAAGAGGGAACCTGGTCATACTAGGAAGTGCACCTTCTACCAAGTTCTTTTAATTTATGAGGATAGTTTCTAGAGTTTGTGACTTTCTTCATTGGTATCTGAGCATGACAGCTTTTTGTTGTGTCAGATTTTTAAATCAGAACTGATCCCCCAGGTCATATTTTCTTTGGTTGTTGAAGCAGAACTAACTGCAAAATGGAGAAACTTTGCTACTTATTCACCAAAATAAAGAACTGTGGGTCTTTTCACAGACCAGTCAACGACTCCCTGCATGTTTTGTCCTTGTATGATTTTTTTTTTCTTTTATTCTGAGCACAAAAGAATAATTTTAACAATCTGAACTAAGATGGAAGCAAAAAAAGTTTTAATTCAAAGCCACTTTTATTAAAAACTGCTTCAGAAAACAGTTGGTTGTAATGTAGGAAGCTCAGTGAAAGAGAGGGGAAGATGAAAGTTCTGAGTGGAAAGTTTTTTCCTTATTTTCTCTTTAGAAAAATACTACTTTATATAAGAATTCCCTTTGGCTCACAGGCTTTTCAGTGAGGCTGAGACTGCAAACTATCATCAGTCTAAACTGCTTCTTCAGAATCAAGTCAATCAGGCCGTGGACTAACTTCTGAAAGTAAAACCATGTACTTCTTTCTTTTCTCACAGATTCTAATTAAACTTCTTTCTCCTTTCTTTGAACATCGCTAGTGAAACTGGGACCCAGACCTATAACATTTTCTCCCACTTTGGTTTCATTATAGTACATGTTTTTCTTGCACAGAAGTTGTGTTTTACCTCTGCCAAGGGGGTGCACCCAGCACCTCTTGAGTCACACACAGCCCTGTTTTGCAAAATGCAGCAATTAATGCTCGTGACGCAGCTGGAGATGAGAGCTGCTGCCCTGCAAGGATGTCACACACAAGGACAGCAGTCCCTGGAACCCTGGGGGAAGGGAGGACCAGGATTTGGGGGTGGTGTTTCACAGAGAGCAGAGCTCAACTTGGCTCTGTGTCAAGAGCATTTTCTCTTGCCAAGATGCCAGCGCCTGCCACAGAGGCAGAATATCACCTACCAAACCACAGCTCTCATGGCAGGCAGGGGCTTGCAGGTCTTGCCAAGTTTTGGTTAAATCTGGGAGCTCGGGGAGTGGGAGAGATACAGATTCATCTTAGCAAAGACAAGAGGCCGTTAAGTATACACTAAATTACAGCTTTGCAGTTTCCAGAAGGTTTCTCAGTCATAACACAAATTACAAGACACCATATATTTTATAAGAGAGGATAAAAGTCTCTGACAGGAGACATTTTGTCTTGAGCGTCTGCTAGGCCAGAGGCTTTCAATTATCAGCAGCAATGGAAAGATGACTAATCTTCATGAACATTTCTGAGAAAAAAAATCGTATCTTCCACATGACTTACTGAATATAAAGCTTGTTAATTTTTAAGAGCAAGAACACACAGAGATATTCACATCAGCTGCTGTATTTTGAAGGATCTTCCTTCTTCCTTTGAAGGAAATTAGAATCTAAGTTAACTGTTTTTTTGTAAAGTATTATGACACTCAACCAGCAGAGATTGCATGCAATAATTTTGCAGGGAAAAGACTGCAGAGATTTCATTCAAAACCCAGGAAGTTTTAACCTTAACGTAAAAAACTGTTTAGCTTTAACCTTGGAACTGAGACCAGGCTGCTCTTTGTTTGTCAGAAGCTTTTGTGGTAATTCTTAATCACTTTCCCCTCTTAGCAGGCCAAGTTGCACAAAAGTCGTGAAAACAACACAAAATAGGTATGGCAAAACATGACTTTCTTTTATATTACGGCCATTACAGTAGGTCATAAGATAGTAAGAAACTTAAAATTAGTGTGTGTCTTACAGTTTCTAAGTGCTTCATTCTGACCAAAATGACTTCAAATGGCTTAAAATGGCCATGTCACAAAGGAAAAGTAAGTCCCCAAAGGAAACCTTACAGATTTAAATTTTATGTATATATGTGTGTGTGTATATGTACACACATGTAAAATAAATATATTTTAACCCTTAATGCTGGCTTTCTCCCATTCAGTAGCAAGATGAATGCTTACAAAAAGTGTATTAAAAATAGCATCTCTCCATTGTCTCCAAGTGGTAATGTCCATGGTAAATATAGATATGAACAAAGCAGTATAGTTTTGTAACCATTAATCTTTATTGGATAAATGTATGTTTTACAAAGTAAGCTTAACAAAATAACATGGTCTCAGGTTTTGAAAACCTGTGTGGCACAAACCTGACGCAAGTCCTTAAAGAAATGATAAAATCTCATCAGACAACAGTTCATTAAAGCTAATATTTTCAGTGGTTGATGCATAAAACTAAAAAATCACAAGTCATAATCATCAAGTATCAACATGCATTTTTCTTCCTAAGGTGTGGTTACATACGCTAGGAACGTGAACAAGGACACACAGATTTGTAGGGCAGATTTTGATTCATTTGCTCTATTGTCGTGTTACTGATACCTGCATCCAGTATAAAAGAATTTCAAATAAATGTTTTCCTAACCCCACCTTCTTGTTATACATTAATGGCAGGTAATGTCTGATTAAAATGTAATGTCTGTTAAAAAAGAAGTTATATTTCATTAACTTAGGTGTGGAGAGCCAGAGTAAGATACATTCAGACTTCAGTATTTATTTCGGTGCTTACTCAGAGGAAAATAGCAAGACAGAATTTCAGGTACCCAAATTTTGAAAAGCCAGTGACAAATATGAATGCTGAAGAGTGGCCCAGTGTATTGGGACCAGAGCTTCTGAGCCAGCCAGCATTTGCTTTCACCAGTTAAATACTGAACTGGCTTAGCTGCTGCTGCTTTGTAATGTCTTTTCCTGAAATACTGATTCTTGGAAGGCTGCTAGGAAACCTGTTTCAACAACTTCACTGTTAAGTAAATATGCAATATTATAAGGTACATCCTTCTGAGGGAGCTCCAAACACCACAAAGTTTGTGTATCTCTGTGCCGTTGGCGTATCCTGATTTCTCTAGCGTATATGCCTTTGCTTTGACACCCTGCATTCTGTTACATCAGGTTTTAAAAATTCTAAGGCTAGGAGGAAACACTACCGTTCCCCTGCCTGATCCCCTTCACACTGCAAAGTAAATTACCTTAGCTTCAAGCTGCTACTAAGGCAAGAACTACTAACACTCTTCTTCTAAGAGAGAGAGAGTAAGCATAAATATGTGCTAAAAATCTGTGAAAAATGACACTAGATACCTCTTCAGAGGTTTGAGATGGGAATGCAATAAACCTGAATCCTTGACATCTATAGTTTCACATTTTTTTCTTCTATTTGAGTTCATTCCAATCCAGTACAAACTTCTTCCTTTAGATCTGGTCTCACGTGAGCCTGCTTGTAATACATTCAGGCCTGTTTCCATGATGCAATCTTAAATGAACATGTAACAAGAACTGAATAAAGGATTAGAAAATTTTGAATCAGTTGTTCAGTTCCTGACATATACTTAACTAAAGTACGTTTAGAAATGAAATTGACTTTATATAAACGGCTCTTTAAATTCTTTAAACTCCTTTTCCTTTGTTTTTCATTCACTTTTGGGGAAGAGAGCAATAGCAACATTTAACGGTTCAGTAGGTGCAACCCAGATGACAATACGCATTCTGTGAATCTGTGTCAGCTACCCAATGTATTCAGCTCATCTCTGACACACAAGTAGCAACACATTGCATCAAAACAAGGCTTCTTCATCTTCCAATGTTGTAATGTTATTTCACAGTTCAGTGAAAAATACCAGTTCCAAAAAAGATGTTTCTTCAGATAAGTATCTGTTGGGTTGTTTCCTTTTTTTTACTTGGTTTCAAAAAGAAGAAACCCAGCAAAGGTGGAGAAGCGTTGATGGTCCCCGTGGAGGGCTCCATTTCCCATTCGCAGCCAAACTTCATCTCCCTTGGCAAGTTTTAGGACTGCACTGTTTCCTGAAGTATCTGCTTTCCCTTTGGATTCATAGCTAAGGATGAATATTTTAACAAGTCAACTTTTTGTTTCTCAACAATGATCAAGCAAACAACTTAAAAAAAAAATATCCAAGAAGTACACTGTTATCCTGAGCAAAATTTTCTTGAAAGGCTTGCCAACATTTTTTCAGCTTTATAAGGAAATTTTGGCAACTTTCTGCATTTGATCTCCTAGTCAAATTTTGCACCTTACCTAAGAGCGTTATTTCATTCCTTTCTGAAGTTCTGGAATTGTAACTTATTTTGTTCCAGGACTCAGGAACAATTTTTTTGTTTAAAATGAAAATCTGCTCATAGATCACAACACTACAGATTTCCTGTGATGCTTTTTTTCACTTGAATTCATCCCAGCTAATTTTAAATGCCTCCAGGCCAGGAGGCTGATGTGAGCTGAGCCCTTCTGCTCCCAGCCCAGGCAATGAGCAGAGACAGGCAGCTCGGTCCATCCTGAGCCTTTCATTGGAACACGGATACATTTGATGTGGGCTAACCTCCTGGCTTTGCCTGAGTGTTGGTCCCCTTTCTTCCACCTCTTGCCTTTTCTAACAGCAATGCTTCAGGGGGAATAGAAATTAAGCGTTTTTTCTTTTGCAGAAAAGATCTATTGGGGATGAAGCAGCCTCTGGTGGTGTGCTAATGATAAAAAAGCCAGTAAACGGAAGACCTTTGCTTCTTACTCATCCTTGCTACTGCAGTTTAAACGCTTTCCAACTTCAAAGTAAATTGCTCTGCCCTCATGTTACCAAGACTGTAACTAGTAACTGAACACTTCATTATTTCCTTTCTCTGACAAGCAAAATGAGGATGAAGATATATTTTAGCAGAATGACAGCAAGATGCCACCGAACTCCAACCGTGATTTGCAGGGCTAACTCCTTTCCCCTGAGTTTGGGGAAGTTGTGATTAAGGCTGAATTTTAAGTCCAGGATCTGTGGTGTGTATGGTCCTAATATGCAAGCTGAGGATGGCAAAAGAAAATAGTTTTTCTTGTTTATTATTTTACCCTAGAGAGTTTCTTCCAAAAAATGAACAATTTTATGTTTCTTGAAATGCGAGCAAGCTATCACATCCATAGAAATGTTTTTTGCATTAAAATGGCCCGGCCCTTTACTTACCTATATAAGCTGAACACTGTATTCCCATTGTGCATCAAGTACACGTACACTTCCTCCACATCTTCATGTTTCATCATATTGAAGGTGAAGAAATACACCCCTGAAAAAGTTATAAAATACAACTTGTTTGCTTCATAGAGAGAAGTAATCACGCTGCAGATTTGTGCTTCTTGCTTAGAAAACATAACAGCTGTGGACAAAACTGCCTTCCAGTTGTCAGCAGATATTTTGCTTCTGCTTATAGTGTTCCAAAATCTGATTAATTTTAATTCTGCATATGGCTGGGGTCGTTCTTCCTGCACCACAGCTGCAGGAGAGGGGGGATGGATGCAGCTGAAAAATAACCCATGAAGAAATGTAATGCATCATTTCCAGCCACACATCTGTTGCAGGTCAGCTCACAGCTGAGCTGCTTTGGGGGAAGATGGGGGTGAAGAGATTGACAGGAGGCAGAGGAGGCAACTGGAAAGCTGCTGCTGCTGCTACAACATCAAGGCCGTGGTTCTGTCATCACAGAAGCTGAAGGGCTAAGAGTCACAGCAAAGCAGACAGTCCTGCTCCCTCCCCGGCCCTGGCCATGCCTCTTCCTCCTGCCTTTGTGTCAGCACTAGTCTCACTGGCTGGCAAGACCACTCTTGGCTTGCTCAGTTTTTTCAATTCATTTTTCTGGAAAGTAGGTAACAAGAGCTATGCAGAGTGAGTGCAAAGGCAGTTAAATAGCGTCTCATCCTTATTGACCACACTTTTCCCTATAGCTCCAAGAATTGCATTTTTTTGTTTTGCAAGTTCTCACCATTCACTGGAGCACCAAATCTCCCGGTCATGACATCAAAAAAATTCCCAACGTTGGTTTCAACGCTACTGAAGATGATCCCACTGTTCTGGTTGCTGAAGTGAGTAGCCATCGAAGCCATGAATGCGACCTGCAAAAATCCAGTTCTTATTCAGGCAGTCGTTCATGAAAAGTACACGTGTAGAGCAATCAGGTACAGATTTCTTCCTGTATTTGCAGTCTGTTTATTTTCCTGACAGAGATGTTCTTCTAGGGCTTGCTCCAAGGCCAATAAACTCCAGTTAACAAAACTCTCATTGAATGAAACTGGAAGAAGACTAGGGTTCTCATGTTCAATTGGACTATTCATGGCTGTAAAGTAAGCGTATGGTCAAGTGTTTGCAGTTCAGAACCTTAATTTCAGATTTTATTTACTTGTAAGTCTTGCTGGAATGATGCAACAGCAACATGGTATTGAAATGGATGCTATTTCTGACAAAAGGGTTTTATATGGTTTTCATGTATTCCCCAATGCATTTACACTGGATATTGCTTTTAACTGAACGTGTAAAAGTAAACAATGCTCGGTAAAATCCATGCAGATTAGTGTTTCTTGCTAACTACTTTGGAGATACATAAGATAATAAGAGATAATAAGAAGCACTTCTTATTAGAGGTCCTCTGGAAGTGCAGCAGCTGGGACTCAATATTCAATGCTTTTTCCCTCTTATCAGTTGCCCTCAGTCTTGAAAACAGAGGGTGGTGGAGACCAAGAGGGGAAAATAAGAAAATGAAAACTGTGCTTCAACTTCATATTTCACTTCTTGCCATAGAAATGTTTCGCAGGAAGTAGTGCAAAACATCCCACACTGGACAACTTAAATTACCCTCAGCAAGATACCAGGAAATGACCCTGCCAGCTGGCCTGGTCAGGGAAAAGACTGACCTTTACTGTAAGTCTATCATCACTCCCTCATTATGTCAGTAAATGGGGTAGCATCAGAATTTCTTCACCTTGTTGCCAGAAGGTCACATAGAGACTTGGCTTTTTATTTCTATCTCAACTTCTTAAATGGCAAGTGTTCAATTGCAGCTGTTACTGCCCATCACAAAAATGACTTTTTTTTGAGAGAGATTCCAGCTATGCTGGTATTTAAAAAATAAAAAAACAGCCCAAACTCCTTTTGATTTCACATCCAAACCAGAACAAAACCAAAACAGACAATCAAATGCAAGTCTGGATCCAACAACGGAAATCGTTAGCCATCTGTTCAGAAATTTAAGGAGCTCCAGATGTGAGCTGAAAGCTTGGGCTGATTTTCCTTACCCCTGCATGGATGCATTTTCTATGACGGCAAATTGTTAATGTCTTGCTTCTCAGCCAGGATCACATCAAAGTTCATCATGTGTTAAAGGAAAGCAGCTGCAGTGGCAGATTGATGGAATTTATTGCTTTTGTCTAGATTCCATTTCACAGTCTCTTTGACCCTGAGCTGCTTTTTGTGGGCTGATCAGAAGAGCAGAAAAATATGTCCTTTCTCTCTAGGTCTCATTATGAAGTAGCAGGTCAACGCAGATACACAAAGTTTTTCAAAACAATCCTGTACTTAAAGCAGTATTGTATTCAAAAGTGTTTTCTCCTATACCCCACTGACTTTAAAATTCTTAAGTGTGGTGTTAAGAAATAACATGCTATACTGTAAGCATTTTTAAACACGTCTGTTAAAAGAAGTGGTGGAATTTTACTTGGAAATAGGTATTACAGTATGAGCTTTTGTTATTCATCCTCTTTCATTACTTGATTTTAATTACATTACTACCATTGTCATTTTGTAAGGAAAAAAACCAGTGGTAGTTCATTTTCAAATTGCAAAAGGACATATGTTGAATGTAATTAAAGGTATGTTTATAAGATATTCAGCTATACCGTGCGTATAATTGTATATATTTATACATGCATATATTGTGTATGTGCATATATATGAATATATGTATGTATCTGTGTGTGTGTATAGATGTAGATATATATATATGCATACACAAGCTCTCTGCCATCTGCCAGATTCCTGGGATTTGAAGAAGCTCTAATGCAAAAGCTGTGAGATTGTGCCAATGTAAGAGTTGAGCTCGGCAGCTCAGGCTTGAACTCATGTTGTAATGCTCATCTGGCTTTTGGGTTTTTCATTCATAGGCAGAACCTACATGGCCCCAAACATGTTTAAAGAATCTAGACATATAAATATACAGGTAACTACTGAGGGGTATTTTTTGAAACTGGAGGACTCTGTCTGCACTCAAAAATTTTGAGCCCATACTTTGAGGAGCTGGATATATGTGCTTCTGAGAATCTCACAAAGCCTGGCTTCCCTGAGAAACATGACTCCTTCACTGTTTTCATATGCTGTGGGAAGTGCAATTATTTATGTGATACAGCTTGGTAGGAAAATGATAGTCCCTGCTATTCTCCTTTAATAACCCAGACACTGGCTTTTTGCCCTCAAAGGAAAGCATATATGTTTCTTCCTGCCTATTTCTCAGCTGGATTCTGACTAAAGCTTTTCTTTTCCAGAAAGATCTGGCAGGGCACATTTTTCAGTCAGGACAAGGGCTGTATATGCCTCTTACAGTATTAATTTACAGGGGGATTTGCTTCTTAGGTATCTTACAGTAATAAGTGTTTTACAGTGAAAAAAACACAATCTGAGATTTGCTGCAGCCAATACGAGCCAGAGATGATGTACCTGTAGCTCTGGGGGAATCCCAGGGTAACCCTTCTCGCCTTTGGGTCCATGATGGCCACGCTCTCCTCTTGGTCCCATATCTCCTTTGTCTCCTTTCTCACCTTTGGCTCCTTCCTGGCCAGTTGCTCCGTTATTTCCATTGTTTCCATGATTTCCTGAAGGGATACAGAGCTTTCTGTTTTATTTAAATAATTTAACATGTTTTAACGGGTAGGTGGGACAGGGTCCTCTTCCACAGTTTGCAACACGTGTAGTCTTCAGTGCCATAAACCCCAGGCTGAGCTGTGAGGGATAAGAAACTGCTGTGTGGTCAAGCTGAAGGTGAAGGTTTTGGTGAGCAAGTTTCTAGAAGGACATAGATTTTAGGAGTTTACCCTCATGTTCTTTTGGTGCTGCTGTATTTTCTGGTGACATCTCAAGTGATTGCTTTGCTGGGGAGATGTGCAAGAAGACCTCAGCAGACACAAGGCTCAAGGAAAGCAAAAGCCACTTTCTATTGACACATACCAGGTAGCCTGGCAGAAGTACTTCTGCTTTTCCTTTAGTACAAAAACTTATTTCCTGGTAAATTAAGTCAATCATGAGAGAATAAGATGATTTTGAATAAGATTTTGCTATCTTTAAAACACATCCACACAAATGATGAATGGCTGTAGCATTAAAGTTGCTAAAATCTGTGCTAAAAACAGGACAGTGTGCATTCTCAAGGTGCTGTTTAGCTTAAAGGGGTCGTTTGATTGCATAGTGCTAGATTTAAAGAGAGAAAAATTTTTATAATTAAACTTTTCTGAGATGGCTTACTATGAGTAAATGAGTAAAAAGACTCATTATAAAACACACTCATGCATCTGCAGTATTACTTACTTCCTGGTGTTTACTGACTAAATTACTGAGCAAATGTCTATGCAGCTGACAGGATTTTAAATTGGGCTAGAATCACTGAGCAATTATTATGCCTCCTGCAGCAAAAGCCCGATCTTTTGGCTCAGGGGATTAATTAATGTCATCAATTGTTCTAATTCTACCTGAACTGAAATTAGGTTCTTTGCTACTCTGCTTGTTCTTTGATTATTCTCTCTGGTTACAAATTTACAAGAAGTATAGTGTTGTTTGAGATCAAATCTGACGATGAAGTGATCCTTCAGAGTTTTTCTTTTAAGAAAAAAAAACAAAACTTCAAATGAGGAAGCGAAATGGTGAAAGAAATTATACGCATTTTTGTTTGGATAGAGGAATCTGCAACTCTTAATCATTGTTATTATCACTGTGAAGCCAGAACTGCTCTACCGGTGCAGAACAGAGATCTGCAAGCAACATTTGATTCAATCAAGGGGAAGAACAACTGCTGTTGTTCCCCTTACAGGCACAACAACATGAAATCTAGCAAATGAAGGAGACAGAAATCCCAGGGTGCAGAAGGTTGCTGCTAGACGTATGTTTGTGGTATCCTGCGGGGACAGAAAGTGGGACTCAGGCACATGAGGGAAGGGCAAAGCTGGGACTAGGCCGCGTCCTGGTGTATCCACTGCAGCCTTGAAAATGTGGGTCTAGTATAAAATTGTATCCTGCTTCTAAGAAGCCAGCAATTTATTAATAACTAATGGATCACTGAATTGCATTTTTATTGTGATAACAGAAGATGTAAGCTTTAGAAAAGGAGACAAGTCTGTCTTTCAGTGACCTGAATGTCTATGAGAGAACAGAAGCATCGGTGTTTCTGTAAAATATTGGCTAGCAGTATGCTAGATGGAGAAAAGCCCTTGAATACAGTGCACAATAACACAGCTGGATATACAAAGGTGATCACAATAATCAGCTCCAGGGAACAAGTTCTTCCAAGTTTAATGGGAACTGCATGCTGCTTTAAGAGAGACCAATTTTCCCTAGAGGTGTAATAAGATTACTTTCAGTATGAATTTGTGAAAGATGAATTTTAATAACAAAGAGGTTTTCAATGGAAAATACCTTAAAATATAACTGAAAATATCTGTCTCCTCTGAAATTATAGAAAAACGTGTTCCTGAGTCTGTCCCCAAATACTGATGTTTGGACCATTCTCTGATATCTCATAGAATAACCTGTAATTTACGGCCTGAAATTAGACTGATAAAAAAGTTAATTTAACTTCATCTTTACCTGGCATCCCAGGGGGCCCAGGAGGTCCTGGGGGCCCTTGGTAGAGTCGAACTCCGAAGTCACCTCGGCAGCAGGAACTGCAGTCTGGGTTCTGTGGTCCAGGCTGGGGGGGCTAAGTGCACAAAAATAAGCCTTAAGTAGCTCATTCATGGAGGACATCAATCTTATGCATGTCGGTTACAGGGTCTTCATTATATATTTCTGTTTATGTACTTGGTAAGTTTTCAAAACAGTTCTTATCTGGCATGAAATTCTCACATAGTTGGGTTGCCCCTGAAGATGTTATTTTTGGAAGATTTAAAGGAATAGCTCTCGAAGCGTTCAAAGAGCTATACAAATATTTAAAAAACCAGCTTGTTCTGGTAAATAGTGAGAGTTTTGAAAATAAATTAATACCAAATAATGAAATTTAGATGAATATTTCGATTAGATTCACATCCTGATCCCACATTTGAACTAACCTTTGGTGACAAACATGCTTATATACAACAAGTGGCAGGACACAAGGGACTTGATTTGACTTTCAGCAATGAAATATCCTCCACTAAACATAAAGGAAACTGTGTTGGACCACCCAAAGAAGATATTTTAAAAAGTCTGTGCATCATATTCCTCCTCATGATCCCAGACCTGTGTATTTACAGGCTACTAAAGTTGGGAGAACCTAAGAAAGTTCAAGACATGAGACAAAAATTTGAACTTACCACAAGACAAGGTGTTAGGGGCTTTTGATCATTTGTGGTGGTGAATGTGTAACTATGAAAACCTATATGCTGACTAATACAGCAGCATAAATAAAATAATGAGTTTATCATGCACAGCTCAGCTACTGTAGTAATCAGTTTAATAATGGTTTTGTTTAAGTGGTTTTCTTTTCCATATTATTGTAGTTGTACTAATGGAGACTCATTCAATTCTGACTGGATTTCATGACTTAGTTATCACGGATCTTCCAGTGGGTCAGCTGAGGCCTAGGTCGAGTGTTTTGTTTTATTCCTCTACCTCCCCATTTGTCCCTCTCGTTTCTTTTCCCCTACAATTCTTTCCTAATATCCTGAGATGCAAACCTGCAGTTCTTAAAATCTGGAGAGGGATAATTACACCAATACAACTACTACTTTTCTTTAATCATTCTACTCTTTGTCTTCCTTCTCCTTCTTTTCCCTCATCTTTATCATTGTCAAATTACTTGCCTGATGCTGACTTACTGGTTTAGTGGCAGAAAATGAGCCTCTGACAGGATGGGAGCTGTCAAATGAACGCACAGACGTGCTGTATTCCTGGCCATCCTGGTGATGGCAGGAACGACAGTTTCAGTGATGTCATCCGAAACTTTCTGCCTGTGTTTTGGACAATACCAAGCACGCCCCCAGAATTCATTCATTTCAGGGGGCTAAGGACCTTACGGATACAGAAAATTCATTTCACGCCACCACCAAAATGCTTCAACTCCTCCAATGAGATAGATGCATGCCCTGTCCAGCTGGAACTAGTGATGGTGGAGTTACCATGGGAATAAAGGCCGACTTGACTGCTAAACAAATATCCTTCATATTCAAAGAGTTATGGAAAAGTTAAGACTTGCCAATGGGCAGAAGGGCTTCATATTTATGGGGTTTTGTCAAGGCTATTCTTTTTAGCTTAATTCTGGACAAGGTCTATATTTAATGAGAAAAATAAGTTCTGCCTCTTGAACTATCTCCTCCTGGAGAACCTGTTTGTATTTTTCTGACTGTTTTGTCTCTTCCAGTTGTTAGGAAGGACATAACTGACAATCACCCAATACACTTTTTTATAATTTTCCTAATATGAGAGAAGAAGCAGCTCTGCTTTCAGCTCATTTTCAGTCCTTGAAAGAGAACCGGGTATAAGAGGACTGGAATTGTTGCAAGCATTTTGTACCCCCTAAAATAGTAATGTTGATTGTTGCATTGAGACTAAAATCTCCAGCTCTTTTTAGATGGTGCTTCATATTCATGTTAAATGGGAAAGTCAACTAAATACACACCTGCTAAGAGCAAATAAGTCATATCAGCCTGAAAATATCCAAAGACTTAGAACTGTGGATTGTAACTGAGGGAAGACATGAGTCCAGCGAAGTGGACTGCTTGTGAGACTCTCTGTGCAGATGTGATTTGACTTTTTCATACAATGCATTGAAATCCTGAACTGTATTACAGAACCAGCTGTTTCATCATAAAATAGATACAAGTACTGGTCATAACCAAGTGCTGTTTGGCATTACCTCGAAAAAAGCTCATCAGGTTCTTAGGTGTGAAATAAGGCAAGTCCTGCCACTCTGGTTGTATCCAACAGTTCCACTGACTTCAAAATAGCTACTTAGGCAAGTCATAAAGTAATTAACTTATTGTCTTTACTGATTTTTTCACTAAAAAATTGAAAAAAATTGTTCATGGGCAGCTGCCAAGGATGATGAATATTTAGGATTTTCTTTTAATCTTTAAAAGCAGAGAACTTCATGAAGAGTACATTAAAAGGAAAAATGTGTTCCTAAAGTAAAATTACACTCAAACGTGACATAGAGATGAGTTGCAATCTACTTGCCAGAGGCATCCTTTGCAGCCATTTGTGCATAAATTGTGTCGGCGAATCTTTGGCTTTGCTGCCAGAACATGAATATGATTTAAGAGCTTGTGAAATGCATCTGCCACATTGATATCCTAATAGTGATAGAAAACTGGAAGTATTTCTGAGGCTATTTGCTGAGTTTCCCATGATTTAATATATAGGAGAATGATCTAGGCAATAGACGGTGTATAAAATTCCCTTAATTTAAAGCTGGGAATAAGTCATAATTGGAGACCTAGCCCTTTTTGACTTCCCGATTAATTTTATGAGTTTCTGTTTTATTGTCTAAGACAATGCAGAAGACAAGTAATGTACCTCCACTCCATTCTTGACTTCTGTTCTGAATGCAAAATAGTCTGTCTCTGTGGGCACTAAGGCCCTCCACACCCTTTCTCCAAGCAAAGAAACAAACAAAAGTTGCCAAAATTCAGGGTGAAGGACTGCTTGGGTAGCAATATTTAAAGATTTTCAAAGAGCAACCTGAAATGGAAAAATGGTCTGTCATGGCTGTTCCTAGTCACTAGGAGTTCTTGTTCTTGAGAAATGCACATTACATTTTACATGAATTAACAGCAGCCAGGAAACTGGCCTTGCACCCAGTGCAGCAAAGATAATAACACAGACAAATGCTATCATCTCTGTTCCACAGCAGGGAAGGGACTCTTTAACCACTTTAAAACACTTCAGCAAGTGGGTGAAATTCCCCTCTTTAGCCTCTCTTGAGCTGGGTAAAGCTATTCTACCTAAAACAATCAAGAAAGTAGGAACATAGGAATTGAACAGTTTCCATATAGCTCAAGGGGAGGAGAGAGATTTGACATGAATTAAAACATGTCAGTGCCACCTTTGTTCTTCCTTTGCCTAAAAATTCCTGGAGTCTGGAAGTGGAAAACACGTATTGCGTAAGCCACTCTGTGATTGATTATGCCTGTCATGCATCTGCTAGTGCTCCATTTCATTTCAGTAAGCCAAAAATCGCATCATTTCCCCAGAAAAGATTGCTTCTTGGAGATGGGCTGGCAGGTAAATGACTGCCATTGGCTGTGCTCAGACTCGCTGGGCTCATTTTTAATGTCACAACCAGTTCCCTCAGCAGGCAGTTCCAGACAAGCTGCCTTAAACTCTCTGACGAGAGACACATGCAGCCCGAACACAGTGACACTTTCTGTGAGGGAGAGTTTGAGCCCTAAAAAGTTGTAGTTTTACATTAAATCCTGCATTATCTGAAATTGTTTAGGGTCAAAAGGGAATCTTTTGTCCATGGTCTGCAGTATGCAGCTGCAGAATTCTCCCTGCTCTGAAGAGGTCTGCACACACTAGCGGGCTCTTTGGAATGTACACCTTATGTTTTACACAGTTTATATTCTGCAAGCACAGTTTAACATGCCTACAGTTAAATATATGTTTTGCTCAGTGCACTGGAGGAACATTTAACTCCTGCCCAAGAAATACAAAATGCAAAGCACTGTAAAGTTTTAATACAGGGAATACAGTGGTATATTAAACCTATTCCCATACTTGGATGTGTTTCAGTTCTTCAAGCCCAGAATAGGATTAAAATCAAATCTCTTCTCTGCTTATCGTGACACAGCTTATTATTCAACACTTACATGCATGTCCTTGATTTTGGCAATTTGAAATACCATATTTTGATCTGAAAAAATTTTAAAACCTCAGATGGTAAAAGGTGAACTATACAGGACTCGAACATTTGTATCAGCTGTAGGAACAAAGCACTCATGTTCCTGCTGTTACATCGATCAGAAAAACCCCTTCATTTGAGTGGAATTTTGTTTTGCCTAGTGCTAGAAAAATCTGCCCTTCAGATTTTTTTCTTTCAAATTTGGACTGCAATATTTTGTGTATAATTGAGTTATGCTATTTTCCCTGTGTTATAAACTAATGACTGTAAAGTGCCATGAAAGGCATAAAAAGATTCCCAGTTTAAAATGCAGATACTGCAGATGATTTAGAGTTGCATTGCAAGCCTTTTTTCTTCTTAAACTCTCAGTTGATTTATATTATTAAATCTACTCATTACACTAGTATCTGTTTTTTTCAAGCTACTACTTGGAATAAAATTTTTGAACATGCAGAATTTCATTTGGTTTGTCTCAAGCTCAAGAAATATACTTTATAGACATCATTTTCAAGTAAAATTATTCTCTGCTACTTGAATCTCTCCAAATACCTCTAGAAATTCTGTCATTTTCTTTCACATCCAAATGAGTTAGCAATATCTAAAACTTTGGTACATTAAATAATTAATACCTTGGGATAATTAAGACACTGTATTTCAGAATATATGATTTCACAGGTTCCCACCTTCAACAGAACAAAGCGCTGCTGCCTATGTTGAAATCAGTGTCCCCAACCACTGCTGGTTCTACCAGCTCATTAAAAGATCCTATAAAGCAACCCAGCAGGATACAGACCAACACACAGCTTTAATAAAAATTATTTCATAAATATACCACTAATAATGTTAGCAAAAATTAAAATATCTCATTAGCTTTAAAGATATCTTTAAAAGATTAATTCAGAGTACCTGGACTCTATCTGAGGTAGTCAGTTCTACATCATCTACCTCTGGTCTCAGGAATTTATGGTCTGTAGATGTGCTATTATCAACAGTCCACTCTATTAGTTGATTCCGCAGTTTCAATATTTCCCTGCTTCTGGAACCTTTGTGACCAGTCTGGTGGTGACTTTGCAATATTTTGGCCACTGGTTTATAAGATCTTCTGCTCACCTCCATGTATTCATCTTGACACAGGCAAAATGGAAGAAAAAATAAAGCCAGTAGATGCCAACTGATGAAATCCTTCTCTGCCATGTTATTCAAAATAGTTTTTCAGGAGTCCAGCAAATGCCTTGCAGAAGGAGAACCTCTTTGCTGCACCAGAAGTTATGTGGTCCTTTCGGCTTTTCCACTAGTAAGCCTGGCACTGAGACCAGTACCAGGTTTTATACGGTCGCATGCAATAAATAAAACTCAAAATGCCAAAGTGACAGGATCCTTCATCCAAAATCAGTCATGCTCCTTTAAACAAACCAGGCATTATTCACCACTTCACCACCACAAGGAAAATTGATTTGTATGCTGGAAATGACCACAGCATTTAATGGACTCCTGTGGTTCCTATTTGGGGGCATTAAAAAATGTAGCACCTTTCCTTTGGCATGTTTTTGTTTAAGTGTGAAAAAATGTGATGGAAATGGGGAACATGTGGCTAATGGTTCACGCTCCTTGATTAGACATGGAAAGGCTGTGAATTCACACTCTTAAATGTCTTTTGGACACAGTCACCTTTCTTATTTGCCAGGAAATTCACACACACAACTGCGTCAGCCCAGTCCGAAAAATCCTTCCAAAAGCAATTAGGAAACAAAAGCACAAGAGGAGCTTTTGCATATGATCCTGACCCAATGGCTGTTTCTGACTACGCTTTTCATTCACTAGAAGAAAAATATTGAATTTCTGTCACTTGGCCAACAGTGGAAGGAGACCGGGTAAGTAGCTTTAAAAAACTGAGTTGAATTCAGATTCACAGAGCCCCATTTCTCAGCATTAGTTCAACATACTTGGCCAAGTAATATTTTCTCCCTTGAGTTCCTAATGTTTTCCTAAATGTAATTGCCAAACCAAGTCTTATGTTTTCACTGCCAAGTAAATATAAATTTACCAAAGGCTTATTTCAGACTAAAAGAATCAAATTATATGTATATAATAATAATAATATCCTTATTTTACTTTTTGAACCACCCACTAGTATTCTCTAGAAAGCCATAACTGCAGGACAGAGTTCTGTGTATGCATCCGCATGCACACCCAACCTTCCCAAAAGCAAGTAGCTCCTTGGTCTGTGAGAAACTCTTCGCCAGTACGTGGCTGCAACAGCATTACTGAAGCTGTCAGTCCCAGGAATGATCCCCAGCCCCACAATGTGATGGACTGACATATTCAAGTTGTTCAAGGTTGACCGCCCTGCTCAGCTTTTGACTGGGGCTCCTCTGTGTCCTCTGAGGTGTTCTGTGACCCTAAACTATCCCTCTTTTATTTCTTTTCTGGTTTTTATATTTTTCCTTCCTGTTCAGTTCCTCGATAAATGTGAAGGTCAGTGTGCAGGGTTCTAGAGTGGATGTTTTTAAATCAGGAGGCTGAAGTTGCATGCTCAGGGATGGGGTATGAGGGAAATGGGAGTACCAGGAGCCTGTTGGGATGCTGATGAATGTTTCGTCCCTCCAGAAAGTAGTCTTAGAAGCTAATGATCCGGAAATGTAACCCAGGTTTAATTTTGAGGCGGGAAATAGGGTAGTCCAAAAGACATCCTGGGGACAAACCAGCATGTGACCAACAGGAAAGCCAAGACCCACCAGTGAAATGAGGTGCTAAGTTATTCAGTAATGTAGAAAGCCTTAAGCACACCAGCATGCCGTGGCAGCAAAGCAAAGCTCCACAGGCACTGCTGGACAGGTGAATGAGCTCCATCTGCTAAAAGGCCTCAGTGCCAGCGACTGCAGCTGCAGATGGCAGCAGCCTCTGGAGATGATGGAGGTGAGGTATGGAGCATCTACAGAAACTAAGCTGTGGCGGTGCCTCAGCCCTCTGAAGGGCTGCAGCGCCCTCGTGGTCATCAGACCACTGCCACATATGTGTGTGTTCCCCCCTCCTGTTTGTATTCCCTGTTTATTAGGTATGTTCTTCATTCAATATGTATGTCCCCTGTTAAATGTTCATTATGTTCTCGAAAGTTCTGTTCACTTCGACACCCCATTGGTTCCTCCCTACCCAGTCCCTCCTTCCCCAGTTCCGATTTGTTCCCCGGTTGTCCCTCAAGTTTCCCTCTGCCCATTTGCCCTTCCCTGACTGGCTGCCCTGTTCCCCTTATAAACCCTGATCTCAGCTTTCCCAGTGTCTTCGTCCCTGGACCCTCCACAATGAACCATCTTGCTGGACCCCTCACGAAGACCCTTCCCTCCTCCTTTGCCTCTGGCGCCTCCTCAGCTGACACTCTGCGAGCCCCCTTCCCCCCTCGGGAAGGACAGCACAGCAATAACAGCAGCCAGCTCCTGTCAGCAGTGGCCGGCCCCTGTGGCCAGGGACGCTGCAGGACAGCCGCAGATTCCCTCGAGGAGGGGTGGCTCGAGGGGAGCCGACGCGGCGCTAAGCCTAACCTTAATTCTTGTGAAGTCACAGGAAATCCTGTGTTTGTCCTCAAGTGGGGAGAATAAGGCTCAAGCAGCAGAGAATTTGAAAGGGGCTGTGGTTCTCCTGTCAAAATGGAAGATGACCCCAGTAGAGAGATCTGTGAAGGTTGTTCATTCAGACCCTTGTGGGTGCTGGAGAGGGTGTGCAGTTGATGGTTGCTGAGTGATGGTGAGAAAGCGCTTGAAGGATGGTGAGAAAGTGTTCTCTGTTTCATATTCTGGTTCTTTCTATGGGAGACAGCAGGACTAGCCATGTCGCAGGAGAGACGCTGGCTGGAGACGAGTGAGAGGGGTGAGCCCTTTGCGGCTGGGGGTTGTCTGCTGGTGGCACAAACACAAAGAGTGTCAGAGGTGGCCTGTACCCAGCCATTTGCCATGGTAATTTCCTGCTCAACAGCCCACAGAGAGGAGTGTGGGACTGCACCACTCGCCCCAAAGGCAATGCCAGCCCCCACAGGCACAGAGGGGTCTGAGACAGTGCTCCAGGCTACTGGAGGTAGCCAAGGGCTGGTCTTCCCTTTTTCTCATTCTCCACCAGCCAAGTATGGCATAGGAGCAGAAACCTCAGCTCCTGTGGGCTCAGTGCTTGGCCCCAAGGATAAACATGATCAAGTTGTCTCAGTGACATTCACTCTCCACTCTCAGGAACAGAGGTGGCTTTTGGTCATCTCAGCCCACAGGCTTGCCAGGCAGAGCTGCATCTCCTTGCTTCATGCTTTTGTTGTGTTTATTGCCCCTATGTTAAAGATTTAATGGCAGGAACCTTTAATTGAAGCTTAATTCAATTGCAGTGAATTTCAATCTCAGATTCCCAAGGCAGATATTCAGAATTATTAAATAACACTTCATAGATTAGCTCTTGAGCCTTGCTGCAGTGTATAAATATTAATTAACTAAATAGTCTTGCAGAAGAGGCTCATTAGCCTATGCTTTATGACTACTGAAAATCCTGATTTTTAAAAAAATGCAAATATTCTGGTTATTTCACCAGGCAAACAGAGGTGGAAGGGAATTTACTGGAGAGTGAAGCAAGACTTCAGAAAACACAGTTGTAGATTCTGGAAGC
The DNA here is from genome assembly GCA_013398855.1 of Mohoua ochrocephala. Taxonomy (NCBI): domain Eukaryota; kingdom Metazoa; phylum Chordata; class Aves; order Passeriformes; family Acanthizidae; genus Mohoua; species Mohoua ochrocephala. The sequence goes on along the minus strand of VZTA01005812.1, from coordinate 58,150 downwards.
TGCTGCCACCAATGCGGGGTTTCTTTTTCAAGTAGAGAGGACTTTCTTGGTAGGAAGGGAGTTTGGAAGCCCTGGATTCTGTAAAATTGGGAATGACTAAGAGACAAACATTAATTTATTTTGGCGCTTAATAATTTGATTCAGCAAGTGCCGGGACAGCACTGATGTTTTCGGCTGACATTAGGGCTTTCATAGCTTTCCAAGGCCTGTTCCAGGAGCTTCCTGTGGCAAATGTTTCCAGTGTGAGTAATGAACATCCACAGCACCCATGTCCCAAAAGGAGAAGGAGTAAAACCAAAGAGATTTGAGCTCCAAAGCCACCATCTATCATTTCATGCAAAAGCTGAAACAAGCGTGTTTCTTGGCAGCAATTGGGAAGAAGAAAGATTCCTTCTCTTCCTTGCTCACTAATAGAGTCCACCTGGTCCCTACCCATCACTGCTCTTATGGTTTGATGCTACACACATTTTTTGGCCCCAGTTAATAGCAGAGTTTAGACTTTGCTCTTTTATTTCCAGTCGTTTGAACAGAATCCCATCTGCAGAAATCTTTGCTGCCCATTATTCTGCTCTGTGCCTTCAGCAAGGAATAGCTGTCCCACAATACCGTTGTCTAAAGGCAGAAATTTTGGACTCAGTAAAAAAACAATGGAGGAATTGATTCTCGTTCTCCATTCTTGATCTCCAAATGGTCAAATACACTCATTCAAACACGTGACCTGAGTCTAAAATAATAGGAGATCAAAATAGCAGAGCTTTGAATTAACTTTCTGCTAGAATAAAACACTGAAAATGCTTCATGCTGAGAAGAAGAGATATTCCTGATCTGGAGATGAGAAGAGGACTGACCTAAAAGGTTTGGTTTTGCTTTTAGGTGCAAGGCTATTGTGTATTGCAGGTGTGCTGACAGAGAAAATAAAATCTGACCCCTTCCCTACCTCTTTGCTATGCGTTTGCACCCCTAGCATCACCCTTCCAGCCTTTGCCAGCTGTGCTCACACACGGCTGCCACTGCGTTTGCCCTGTTGGTCTCTGGCAGCAGGGTGTGCCTCTATCTGCTGATAACAGCCTAAGATGAAGTGAAGCACATGGGTCTGTTCATGTCAGGTACTGAGATATCAGCTAAAATGCAAAAACTGTTGAGTGAAAGGCACTTTCCACCTTGTCTGCAGTCAAAAACTGCTCCATGAGAAAAGAGAATGACTCTTACAACCATGTTATTCATATTGACCTTGGGAAAGTGGGTTATTCATGAGGTTAGTATGTAAAATTGAAGGCTACTGTTTCAAGAGGCAACAAAACAGAAGTATTATAATAATAAAAAAAATTTAAGTATTCTGTGGCCCAGACAGGCTTGTATCTGTAATTAAACATTTATGGTGCCCTCACTTACAAATAATCCTGTTTGCAGTGATAATTCCTCCATACCAGACACAGAGATAATCTGCACCTGCAGTTTCACAAACAAGTCTCCACTGAGACAGTAGGAGAGACAGGCCACAGCTGAAGGGATGAGGGTCACCCTGCACCACGCCACCACTGACCGCCTCCAGATTCCCACCCTGCTATAGCTCTCTGGGCTCATTACTGCCTGGGTACACTCCCCTTCTGCCCTTGTAGGGCTGCCCACCCCCTTGGTCTGGCTGGAATTTCCACCACCCCTGCAGCAGCACAGGGATGAAACCTCTCTCTGGTGCCAATGAAGAACACCCAGCACTGCACTGCCCTTTGGCTCATTGCTACAGCAGCCTTGGGCAGAGCCCTCAGACCTCAGCCTGCACCTTTGAAGCCTTTTCTCACCTCTGTGCTGACCACTGCAAACCCACAGGAACAAATGAAGTATTTTCATTGAAAGCTTCTGTGATCTGCTCCTTTTTCTGTGGCAGTTTTGGTCAGTAACAGGGATTCAGGCAAAACCCACCCCCATCCCCCAAGAGAGCCTCCAGAGTGGGCCACCAAGACGAAGGCAGATTCATGGGGCTTTCCAGGTGTTTGTAACCCAAAAAGGGCTTGCAGTGACCGCCCATGCATCACTTCCTCCACGGCTGAACATTTTGTTCTCCGGGAGCCCACAGCCGCTGGGCTCTGCAGACTCTGGCGGCGCAGTGAGTGCTTTGTGCAGTTGGGCTTGTGGCGCCCAAGCTGTGTGTGGTTTGCAGCCTCACCAGTGCCCTGGGGAGCATAGCAGACAAGGGTGTTTTGTAAGTGTTTCCCAGGCTGGCTATAGGATGCTAACACTAGTTGTGGAGAACGAGAGTAAGGCAAATCCAGCTCCGTTACATGTCTTCTGCCCTCACTCAATGCAGATGACGTCTGGATTCTCCCTAACTCTGACTTTTCTGTCAGTCAGGAAATCTTCTTGCCTTGCTTGACACTGGCATTTTCTTTCCAGTATGAGAACTGGAGCTGAGGTCCTGTCTCTCCATCTGCTCTCCACCACCTCTTGTCTTGCCCAGGGAAGTACCCTGAGATAATATGCTCCAGCAGCCCAGGACTACCACTGCTACCTCATTCCTCCATTTTTACAGCCTAAAAACATTATTCTCACCCCCTCCATACACCTAAACTGAGGCATCCCCTAAATGGACAGAAACTCAGGCCTGAGCTCCCAGCTATAGCAGAGCTGCAGTCCAGATGATCCTCCAAAACACAGCTCAGCCTCTGCCAGCTCATCTGCACAAACCCTTGCTCCAAAATATGCACCAGAGACGCATTCACTCCATCAATGCCATTTTCACGGGTCCGTGACAAACTGCCTGGATCAGACAGTTGGCAGTCCCAGACGGGATGGCCAGGTGGTTTATCCAAGTCCCTTTCAGACTTGAAGAAATAGATTTCACAGTGGTGATAGAGCTCCAGTGATGGAACAAATAATGCAGCGTGATAAGCTTTTTCCAGTGTGCAATGCGTCAGTTATCCGTCTCTAATTGAAGAGCCAGAGCACAGTGATTTCCAAGAAAGCAGGGTGGGGGAGAGAACAGACACGGTGCCAAGAGAATAGCCCTGGTCAACATTTTTGTCAGGGATGGATATCCTGGTTTGGATTAAACAAGATCTAACCCTAATCTTTGGCTTCATCTTAATTCACCTTTTTTTTCCTCCCTCAAGTTTCAAAATGTTTAAATTTATTACTTGAAATATGCTCTTCTCTGCAATTCCTATGCCCTGGCCAGGACCAAAACTGTACACAGCTAAAATACCAGAGAAACAACTACTCATTATTCTAACCACCCAACAAGCAGTAAAGAATGTCTTGTGAGACCCCCTGTTCTGATTGCATACCCAGCTCAAACTCTGCGCATGCAGTAGGTGTGGTGAGTTCGGGTGAGGTGTGCTGGTTTGGAGTGGGAAGCTGAGAAGCAGTTTCAGGCCCCCAGATTTCTTCTGCGCTGCACAATGAAAGGCACAAAGACAAAATGTTCTCAGCGTGCTCTCATATTCAGGTGAGCTTAAGAATAAACTGTAAAATATTTGTTTGGGGACTGTAAGCAGAATTCCAGAGTTTACATTACCCAGTGTCACACAAATCATTTCTAAGGGTCCAGATTTAACAGAGTTTCTCAGGTTCCAAAGATCTATAAAAAACAATATGTCTTCAGGAAAGCGGACTATCAAGTGAAAAACAGAGTTTATATTAATGGTCAAACTCTCCCCTTTCTCCCTCCCCTATGTGGGCCCAGGATGAAAAGGAACTATGGCAGATCTATGATCCATTGATGTGGTAAGAACTTGTTGCTGGGATAGTTCTTGACTGTTGTGATTATAGATCTGATTATTCAAGTCTTTGTTTTTTTCATGTACTGGGACATGGGACACCATCGGTCAAGGGTGGGGCTGTCAGGAAAGTGGAAGCACTCTGGATTTAGATTTCAACCTTCTGGTGAGCTCTGCTGAGATCATTAGCAGAAAGGTCCAAGCCCTTGCTTGTGAACACACTGTGTCCAGGCTGCAGTCAAAATGATAAAAACCTGTGTCGCCACGCCTGGGTCACGAAAGGGATAAAGTAAATCAGACGGTGGTAGGAGGAGGGGTGTCCATCACTATCTACCAACAACACATACCCCAAATGGGCCAGCTGGAAGGGAGCTAAGAAGCCAGCCTTAGAAAGAGGGAAAAAGTTTGGACTTATCAGAAGAAGCCAAGCCAACCTGGTGTATAAAGCCAGCAGCTGCAGTGTGCTGCAGGCCCAACTTTTTGCTTTGTTTATTCTCCTTGTAAAAGGTTTCTGATAAATACCCCGTCCACAACCATCTGTTTACCCTAGAAGAGGGAGAAAATGGATAGACTGGACAGAATGGAGAGGGACATCTGGCACATTCACTTTCATTCATTGCTTGCCTGTTTGAACTAAAAATATTTTTTAAAATTTATGCTGTAATAAGAACTGGGAAAGAGCCACACGGACTGAAGACAAGTAAACCTCTCTTAGAGGGCTGGCAGCCCTTGCTGGGTTAAAGCCCAGCCAACTAGCACCATTTATAACAGAGAAGAATGAGTTTCCTACAAGGAAAAGCTAAGGTTGTCTTCCTAATTTGGGTTCTAAATATTCACAGGGAGAAGAAAAGAAAAGGTAGTTTGAAAAGGATATTATATCACCATGGTGGGGGGGTTTATATTATATTTTTTTATAATGGCTTTATACACTTGAGGAATTCCTTATTCATCCATAGAAAAGAATAGATGTTCCTACAATGGTCCAGATGCTTACAGACCATATCTAGACCTGTTACCAGCCCCATCCAGCCTTTGGTCTTGAGACTGTCTGCAGTGACTCTGGTTGAGGGGACAGCTCTTACAAGACTTTCTGGAGTTTGTCCAGATTTCGTCTGCCACATTTGTTATCAAATGTTCATCCCCTTATGATAGCCCCTGGGCTGATTGGGAGTGAGTGAAGTGGAGGTAAAAGCAAGATGGACCTAAATGGTTTGGCTGGACAGTTCTCGAGCAGTGCCTTAGGCACAGCTGCTTCTCCTGCAGTTTCAGGTGTCTGTGTTATTTGGAGTTTTCCCTTTATCAAAGACACAAGAGCAGTCTGCCACATCCTTGCTGCAATTAAGGACCTGCTGTGTATCGAGGGAGTGATGTTTTAACCTACCAAATCCCTCAGTCCAGCCTCTTCAGGACAGAGGGGTGGTAGGAATAGGTGCTGCACGGAGCCGAGGGTGCCTCTGAGAGCAGTGATACCACTTCAGCACTAGTCAGGTGATGAGAAGAGTGTCCTTCAGTCCTGGAGGAGCCCCTTCTCCTGCTGGCAGGCACAGTGAGGCAGTGTCTCCAGCCTGTGGTGCGCTGCCCTTGGGGGAAGATGCATCATGTGAATCGATTTCCATGAGCACAGCCTCGCAACATGAATAAAATGTTCTGTCCCAGAGTGAATCAAAAAGACTGCAGTTCAGCAGACAGTGTAAAAATTAAGGGTGAAAACAATGGTGCCTTAGGTTTTTGCCCTTTAGGCCTTCAAGTGCTGAAGGATTTCCCCAAATTCTTTCTGCTAGCAACACTGGGAGTCATGTCTTTTCACTTTCAGGATAAGAGAATTGCTCTGGATAACCCAAAATGGTTAGAATAGCCTTTTTGGTGGTGGCCCAGCCTCAGACAGTGGTGTTTCTGTCAGAGACAGCCATGGGGTTGTAGGATTGTAGATAAATCCTTCACAGAGCAGTTCTGGTTCTTGCTCTCACTGAGCTTTTATAGGTGGGGAAAGCTGTGAAGTTTCTTGAATTGGATGATTTCTTACACTTTGCTTCCATCCCTCTTTGCCTGTCTGTCGCTTTTAACCAGGGTTAGACGTTTCTCAGGCCTGCAGTGGCATGATCCACGTGGTTGCCACCCCCCTCCACAATTGCTCTGTACCATGTTGCTGAGGTTAGCAGGAATCTTTGCTTTGCTCTTCCTGTGCTGGGGTTTTGTCCGCAAATGGGACAGCCAAAAAGCTTCTCTCTCTGTAACATAAAGCTGAAAGTCACATGAGAGGCTGAGGACCTTGTATAAGCAATTAATCCTCTCTGGTACAGTGTAAGCCACACACCCCCAACCACAGAGACTGGACAGTGAGGTGCTGTCACAGCTGCCTCATCACCAGTTCCAGGTGAAAATGACACTTGCAAAGGTGAAGGTTTGAGTACACATCCTGAGGTTTTACTCCAAATAATAAGTAAAAAGTATTACATTCATTTAAGAAATGGTTGGGCTCTGAGCTGGTGCCTTTACTGTCATCTCCTACCAGAAGATTCAGTTTCAAAACCACCTTCCTGATATAATGGCTGTGTTGTGGCCACCCACAGCACGACTATGTCAATTTGCTTTGTTAGGAACATGCTATAGAAAGATATGTTGCTTTTAATTTTTAATAATGCTTTTTGGAAAGAAAACATTTCTTTCTACAAGCCTTACCAGGTAAAAGCTGACAGAGATAAGTCTTGTGTTCCAAATCAATTGCTGCTAAGGTGTATTAATTAATTTAATTTTTTGTTAACTTATTACTTTTTCTATTTAAGAGAAAAATGGCTTTAATTTTTTTTTTTAGAGAAGTGAATCATCTTGGCATATTTGGCAATTTAAAGATAACAAGGTGGAGTCTCTTGTCTGGTGAGAATGAAAATGGTCAGAGGGCCGGTGCACCTCTCTTGTAAAGACAGGCTGAGAGAGATGAGATTGTTCAGCCCAGAGAAGAGAAGGCTTCTGAAACCTTCTTGTGACCTTTCAATACATAAAGGAGGCTTATAAAAAAGAAGCAGACAGACTTTTTAGCAGGGTCTGCTGTGAAAGGACAAGGGTCCTTAAAATAAAGGAGGTTTGACTTAAATTAGATATAAAGGCAAAGGTGGTGGTGGTGAAACACTAGAACGGGTTGCCCAAAGGGGTGGTAGATACTCCATGCCTTGGAACATTCAAGATCAGATTGAATTGCAGGGTATTGGAGTAGGTGACCTTTACAGGCCGCTGCCAATCCAATCCATTCTATGATTCTAAGAGTGGAAGTCTGGATGTGTTCATAGGAGGTATCGGGGGTTTTTTTCATATATGGCTCAGATTCCTTCAGGCAACACAGGCTTTGGAGAGAAATAAAGAGAGCTGATTTCTCTAGCACATTTCTAGAAAAGCCTCAGAAACCTCAGGACACAGAAGCTGCTAAAGCAGACATTAAATGAACGATCTGATTTTAATGTAGCTCATTAGTTCATAAAAAAAACAGATGGGACATTGAATTATGGCCAAGAGTTCATCTGCAATGGGACACTTTTGGCCCAGCAAGTTTCACTCCACATCTGTAATTTCTATTAACTTCTTCAGTAATGTCAAATTCAGTTTCTGGTGGGAAAGAAACCTGAGTATTTTTATGAAAGGCTCAGCCACAGGATTGTTAGCAAATCTCTGAGCAGAGACACTCCCGATGCACGAGGCAGCAAGCCCAGCCTCCGCCTCCCCCTCAGGCTGAGTTATGAGGATGGGGTGTAGGAAAAGCAATGCTGTCATTGCCATCAGCTCCTTTGTTTTGCTGCACCCCATGGCCAGCCGTAGGCCTGGGTGAAGCAGGCATCTGCCAGGGTGCAGCAGCATCACGAGGGTGAGCAAGGGACAGAAACTCTGCGCCCCACAGCAGCCTTTGGACGTACATCTGCTGTTGCAGCAGCAAAGCCAGCAGAGCCTGCCTGCCTGCCTGCCTGCCTGGGGGAAGCTGGTGGACCACAACCCCACCAGGGAACTTGAATGGGACTGGCCAAGGCCATCCCCACCTCCTTCCCCACCGGCTGAGGAGGGGCTGAGCAAATTGGGGCTGGGGCAAATTTTACCCCTCTCCTCAGGGCAGCAGTTTTTAGCTCCTCTGGAGACTCAGTTTCACTTCTCTACTGTCAAAATTGATGCAGCAGACCAGCCACAGGTCCCACTTTTAAGTTTTTTGGGGTTCTTTTTAGAGAAAAACTGCGCTTCTCAGGATGCCTCTGAAAGATGAAACTCAATCCTTTCAAGCAATTTCTAAAAGTTATGTCATTACCATGTGCTGCAGCTGATGGGATTCTCATTCCCATTTCCCCCTGCCTCCTGAAACATACCACGTGGCACAGATTACCTGTGTCCTAGGAAACAGGCAAGCACACGTTTTCCTGAAAACCAGGAGAAATCAATTCCCTTCGGCAGAAGGATGCCACGAGGTTATGCAGGCAGAGCAAAGAGGAGCATCAAAGACTGACGCTAAAGGTGTTCACCCAGCCTAGCAGGAGAGAAGTGCCTGTGCGAGTCAGAAACACAGATTTACCATCCCACAGCAGTGAATGTAGCTGGAGCTGGGAGAACCTGACGTGATCTGCTAAAGTTTATATTGTAGTTGGCCAGAAACACTTTGCTAGGCTTACAGCTTCTGTCAAACACAGCTGTGCCAGCCCCCCTTCAGCACAGCAGCCACAGGGAAAAGGGACCTCATCCACCTCCTTCCTAGCAACAAGCCTGAACTGAGTCCTCAGTGAAAGCAGTATCAGACAGACACTGCCCACCACATATGCAAATTTCTTTTAAAACACACTCTTCTGCTTGGCTCAGTCTGAGGTCGTGCTGTAAATTAATTTCTGCATCCAAACTGAGGTTCATGCCTTTGTAGGAATTTGCCATGTGACATGAGATCCTGCTGTGATGAGCACTGCAGAGAGGAAATATTTGCTTCTGGGGAGGGGAAATATTTGCTTTTGGGGAGGGGAAACCCCAAATGACCAGAATTTCTAGTGGTATGACCTTACTATCAAAGCAAGTAGGATGCTTCATGAGCAGTGAACAGAGCAGCAGGAGCTGCCACAGGAGCTTCCAGCCCTGCCCAGTGTGGATCCCTGCAGTGCGCTGAGGCACTGGAGGGAAGGCAAGGAGGGTGAAAAAGGGGAAAGGAAGATTTCAGCTGAGGCCAGACCCAGCTATCTAAATTACTCATTATTTGATACAAGCTTCATCAGCAGAGAGAGGAGGCAGCCCCACTTGTCTCTGTGCGTGGAGTGCATTGCGTGCCTGCAGCCTGGTGACGAAGGAGACAGATCCTGCCCGGTGCCACACATCCCTTTTAATTGAGGAAAAACTGGAACGGAACCTGGTGTGAGACACAGCAGTGGGGTCTGCGGGAGGATGTTGCCAGGGAGCCTGGGCCAGCTGGAGCTGCTGCTGGCAAGCACTGCCGGCAGCTGCTCTCCCTATGCTGGCTCTGTGACGGTCACAGGGGTGGGCATGGGTGAGTTATACACCCTGTTTTCTCCAGCATAGCACCAAACTTCCAGTTCTGGTCCCACCTGATGAAAGACCTTAAACCTATGTTTTCATCTTCCTTCACTCAGCCAAGAGTTTATGTTCGTCTGGGGCTACTTCAGGAGGTGCACTCTGTGCTCAGCAGGTAGGATGCCGAAGGGCCTCAAGCAGCTGCTGCTGGCCCCAAGGACCAGGGAGAATTTGGGAATTCAGGACTATGCTGTATCTCAGAGCTGCTTGTGGAGGCTTGTGAAGGTCATTCAGAAACTTCCTCTGGCCCACAAGAGGAGGATGTGTCTGAGCAGCCATGTGGGTTGGATATGCTTCTGAAAGGGAAAGAGCAAGATCAGAAAATGCAAAGAGATCACTAGTTTAGATGACCAAAACCACAGATTAATAACTTGAAATTCTCCTTTACACAGGACATTTCCTGTGCATCAGGATTGCTGGGGCTTTGCTTGCCAGCCCTGCTGTATTTTGACTGCACGGAAAAAATCGTGTGTAGAAAATCCATTATTTGAGAAACCCAAGGCAGAAACTTGCTGAACACTTTTTATCTAAATTACCTTCTTATGCCAATCCATTTCAAAATAGTGTCTATAATTACTCTGGATACATACTTAAGCAACTAACTTGTCTTTCACTTGTGAAACTTGTTGTGCTTTTTTTGCCTCCCACATGCATTACAAGGTACGGTGTAAGGAGTAGTACCATCATCCTTGAGCAATCATCAGGGACTTTTGCACCATGAATATCTGGCTGGGTACTACAGCACACTTACAGATGCTTGTGTGAGAAACAATCTGCTTTTAAACTTGTGAGAGGTATCAGTAAAGAATACAAAACTAGAAATATGGGTTATTTTATTATTTTGTTTATTTTTTTTTAATTTAAAGTTGGTATGTATCTGAATAGTTGACTTAAAAGGTAATGACACAGCTCATCACAAAATAAAGTGACTAAAGAGAGAGAGCAATGCTATTGAATAGCCTTATTTCTCTTGGTCTTGCTTGAACAAAAGCAGCACCATCTGTTGCTCTCTGTGCTGTCAATCACAGGAGCTTTTTTTCTGCCCACATGAAGATTAGGAGAAATGAACCATATGCCAGAGAAATTAAATTAGGAGGAAAATGTTTATTTTCAAGGTGGGCTTAGACTGAAATAATTTAACCTGATCCATTGGACACATAAGGCTGAATCACAACTGCTTTTTCATTTTACAGAAACCATGCCCAGTCTTTGAGGCTTTTTTAAAAATGTGGTGAAAGCAGTGCTGATTTCACATTTCTCCAGCAGTCTTGCAGTGTAGGAATGACCCTTGAAAAGTTATAACCACCAAAGACAGAAAGTACATTCAAGGCTTATTCTGATCCCTAAATATCAGGATCCTCAGGATGCATCTTACCCAAGTCGCACCACCCATCATTATGCGGTTGGTTGAGGAGCTGCATTTCTCTGGACTGCTTTCCTGACACTTGCTCCCAGAAGGGTTAGATGACACTGTGCTGAAAGCCCTGCTTCCAGCTGGAAGCTGTCTGACAGCCAGGCTCTCGCATTGCTGTGGCTAACCCCTGATAGCAATGGTGGAAAATTCCTCTCTGTTTTCCTCAGAGCAGCGTGAGCCAATCTATGAAAGAGTGTCTGGGCTATGGAGCAGACGTGGGCAAACCATGGAATGCGAACAGGGATCTCCTGGGCTGTGAGGCTTGTGCTGTTCATCATCCTGTAGCGCATTCTCATAGGTGGAGATCCTTGTCCATGGCTTGGGAGAGGAATGCTGCTGTTTATCGGGGTTTTGCCGCTCTCCCTTAGTGAGAGCTTCATCTGGGGAGTCCAGACAGTGCAGATGGCTGGAGCCAAGGCAAGCCGGGCAAACGCCGCGTGCTCGCAGATCCAGACTGGGGAGAGGGGATGTTTTCTTTCAGCTAGTCTGCTGTAAAGAGTGCCTTACAGTCTAAGTTATTCAGAAAAACATTTGGCACTTTCTTCAGGTCTGATTGTTACTTGCACAGCAAGGAATGTGCTTTTTGCAGGCAGTGGAGTAACCTAAGTTACTGCAATCCACGTGTCTGCAAGGCAGAGAAGTAGCACCCAGGACACCACTCAGGGCAGAAGTCCTGTATCGGTCCTGTGTTCTTCAGGGCACAGGGCTTGGTGGCATGTGTGGCCACAGGACCTCCAGGATCCATCCCAGAGCAGAGCAGAGCTACCAGGAGCTGCACATCTGCACCCCACTGCACTCCTTGCCTATCGCTTTGTCCAGGATGAGTGCCAACAGTTCCCTTTGTCTGAATTTTGAATATGAGGTGAGGAAAACAAATTATGCTGTTCTGAGCAATTGAAGGGGGGTGCTAAAAGAGTCAGAGGAGACTGGCAGCTGCTGTTCTCCTTTACTTCAAAGTTGTGTTTGGAAAATTGGATATCGGTGTTACGGTCGAGATACCTTAAGGGTGCCTGATGGAAAATGTGACTTCTTCCACTCCCCTCCTCTTTCCCTACACTCAAGTGTTTGGTTGCTTTACATAAAATAGAAGACCAAAACATTTTTTTCACATCAAGTCTCAGTTTTCACTTGAAGTTTTAAAATGTGAAGAGAAATAAGAAAGAAAAAAAAGGTGGTTTTCTTCCTGCTTTTTTGGAATGGTTCCTATTGTCATCCTGCTGTAAAAGTGGGACAATATTAAAAAAGAGGGATAAGTGAAGATTTAAAGAGGCAGAAACAGAGTAAGCTAAAGTGCACAAATTAAACCTTCTTTCTTTGTTATCTGTTTTTCAGAACTACACGAGGTTACTTATTTGCACTTTTCATGTTGAGATTTTGGTCCAAAATCAAAGATGTTTCGCAAAAGTTTTCAACTTCAATTACATTACAGATCTTGATGGAAAAATACTCACCAAAATTGTTTGAGGATTCCTTCCTGTGCAGACAGAATGTGTGAGGGCCGTCTGGAACTGGCAATACCCACTCAGGATGTCCCTGCCACTTGATAAGCACAGACTAGCACAAAAAGTTGGAGGTGGTTGCATTTTGTAGCCACACAGGGCACAGCCCCAGCTGATTAACACCCTCCTTATGCACTCCCATCTAGACCAGGGAAGCAACTGCTGCTGGAGAAAGAAATAATAAATGCAAAGTTAGGATATCATTGCCCTCCAGTGAAAAGTGCTTTATGTAGGAACACTGGCGTGTCCTCTGTGAGATTTGGGAAACTGCAGAAAGTAAATATATACATCAGTGCTTGAGTTTTGTTTGCTCCGGTTTTTATGTTATGATAAAATAAAGGGAATATCTCAGAGGAAGAAAAAAAAAGTTAAAAACAAATACTCCAGCCCCCGGTGGTGGGATCTCAGCTCCACAGCAGGGGAGGCTACGGCTGAAGATGCTCTCTCATGGCAGGAAGCATCTCCCAGAGAGCAAGTTCAAGTGAAACTGACACACAGAAAAAGGCACCAGGCAGGGAAAGAGTGCAGGCAGCTTCATGTTGGAGTCCTGGACACAAGAGACTAGTGTTAAACCTGGAATAATTTTTCACCAGAAAGACCACCGTGGTTGGATTTTACGCACAGCATAAATCAGAGATCACATCACTGTTGGGGAGAGTAATTCTGAGAGCATGCATTGGTGAGGATGCCCGGGGAGTATTGTGTGTACAGGAGGTAGAAGCTTGCTAAAATCTGAGTGAAACATCCCTGTCACAGAGACACCTTTCAGCTTTGCACTTCGGTTACCACATGATACTTGCATAATGCTTAATAAACATATTATTTTAATTAAGCGTGGATTTGTTCCTTGCTTCAGTCTTAGAAACCTGATGTTGGCTTCAACAACTCCGCTCTGCTTCGACACATCCAGGGCTTTCTGGCAAGCACAGGACACTTCAGGGACCAGCCCCCATGTACTCATGATCTTCTGAGCCCAGGGGGAGGTGGGAGAGAAAGAACAGTCGGAGAGAGGCTTCCAATCTTGCCTCTTTGGTTTCTTTCTTGGGCACTGTCTCAAGTTTGGATGGTGGTGCTCATGCCAGCCTCACGCCACCGTTTACCTTCCACTTTCCCCGGCCCTGTGGAAAATGTTGGTTAGATCTCACAGAAGAAATCTGTTTCTCAAAATAACCCTCAAGGCAAAGAAAGAAAGGTCAACAGAGAGTTGTTTGATTGATTGTAGCTGCCAGGACACTTACCAGCACTGTCTGCATGTTTCCAAGTCTTTTTCTCTATCATCTGAGCCAACAACCCTCACTCTCCAGTCACCCAGCACTGTTCACCTCCACGTCGGTACAACTGCCAGCAAGGAAAACCATAACCTGGCCTCAAGGAGTCCACAGAGACCAACCACAGCTGCAGGTTATCCTGAGCCAACATTGTTCCTCTGGCCAGCAAGAGGAACAGCTTCAGCTGTCCTGCCCACATACTGAAATCAAGCTCCAGCACATTCTCTGAAGCACCTCTATCTCTGAAAATAGCTAGGATGGCTGCTGGTGGGCAGACACCTGTCATGCCAGTCCGTGCACATCCAAGTCCTGTCCAGTACTTAAATTTGCACTTTACCCAGGGCTAATATGTTCTCTGTGTCCTGAAAATGAAAATGAATATAAAAATGATTCCACAAAGCCACAAAAACACATTCTGAAGAGCAAAAAAA
>VZTA01005812.1:0-44276 GCA_013398855.1 Mohoua ochrocephala | reverse complement strand
AAAAAAAAAAAAAAAATTTCTTGAGTTTCATGTCCAGGTGGTTTTTGTATTGTCCAGGCCTTGGTGTTTGTTTCTTACATGTATGTTCAGTGTCCTGGTGTGATGAGACCTACAGTCCGATATCAAAGTCTAAGGCCTTCATTCAAACAAACAAAAAGGAATAATACTCAGCCTGATGGCACTGCAGTGCCTGAAGTAGTGTGGGAAGGAACTGAGGACAAAATGTGTCTGGAAGAGGAGCTGACAGCAAGCTCATATCAGCTATATTTTTGGTGCTTTGGCTTTGCATTCGTTTTAGGCTACAACAGCCTTTCATCCACACTCCCGAGAGGAAGGTTAGTTCTTGGAACTGTCCTTTCCCTTGCGTGTGCCTGTGATGGAACAGAGGCGCTCCCCTGCAGCTTCCACACGCAGTCACAGCAGAAAATCAGTGTCAAGGGGATTTTGTGAAATAGTCTTGAGAGGTTTGAATAGTCTGGAGACCGACTGGTGGAAAGTATATCTCTCTCTCCCTGCAGCAGTCTGGGCACTGCCAGGAACCGCTGTGGCTACACCTCTCCTGCTAGCTCAAGCTGACCTTCAGAACCCTGCATCAGCCATTTCCACCAGCTGTCAAACAGCAACTCTGAATTCAGAGCTCTCTCTGCAGTCCAGACAAGCTTGGAAGGAGCTACAAGCCCATGGAACAGCCATGTGAGAGTGTTAAACCTCTCAGTGCTAGAGTCAAAAACCAAAGCTGTGCATAGAAGATTTCAGTGCTACCTTATCTTAAAATACAGGCAGGCAGTGGGATTCCTGTTAATTAGGCTGGCTGAGAACAGCATCAGTGTCTCTCCTCCATATCTGTATGGACAAACACTTTAGATGAAGTTATTACTTCCAGGCTCATCTCTGACCTTCTGTTTTGAGAAAACAGCCTCTCGCAGCTGCAAAGAGAAGCTGGAAAACAGGACCCCAGTGTAAGCAAGAATAGCTGTGCCTTCTTTGTGGGGCTGCCGTGGTTGCCCTGGGATGTATCTGCCACACACTGACATTGCCAGAGGTGCACCCACCTCTGGAGCAGGAGCACAGCGGGGTGGTGACCTTGCACAGCTGTGAGCATTGTCATTTATTGTCACTAATTGCAAGTGTTTCTCCTGCATGTTTCTTCATCTCTGCAGTGCATGGAGAGGGCCCTGCTGCTGTATCTGCTTGCGTTGAAGGAGAAGGATCTTTCCTCACCTCCCTCAGCCCCTAGTTTGGGAAAACCACAGGGATGCACCACGTTGCTGATGCCATGGCTTTGGCTGAGAGTGATACCAGCACCCAGCCCGAGTCCTGCCACACTGGGATTCTCTTCTGCAGCACAAATAAAACCAGAAAAACTACTTCACATGGCTGACCTGTGTGTTTTGAAAGGTTTCTGGGGAAGGAGAGGAATCCTGGGAGTAGGTTTGCGTGGGAAGAGTGAACTTTTGGGGAACAGATTATGAGACAGGTTTAGTCAGCACTTTACATGGTGCTATATCAGTTAAGTATCTGTTAAGTAATTAGTGTCGTATAAAATGAAATATAATTTATACAAGGATTCTAGATCTGTTATGAAAACAACTGTGATGTAAGACAAGGTTTTTCTTGCTTAAACTAAAGGAGCCACTTTGTAAATACAACAGGAATTTGGCGGTCCTCAGCATCACTTACCCCGTGCCATAAAGACCTAGAAGAATAAACAGGCTTTTCTTTGTGAATTGAAGACGTGCTCCTCCAGCACCACACGCTCACACAACAAGGGGTGAATGGCTCAGCAGACATTGTGACCTGCTGTTCCCAAAAGGTCATGTGGGAATATGGAGACACACAGCCAGAAAAGCCAATGTGCAGGGGAATAAACAGGGAAACAGGAGGCAGGGGGGAGGGGGGAATGGGGAAGGAACTGTGTCAGAAGGGTTCGTGCAGCAGAGAAGCCCATTGTCTAGGTGAGTATACAGATAATTTCTGAATTTGGGACACACACTTGATAAATCTCAACAGATTCCTTGGAGTCATGCAAAGATCTGTATAAATATGTGCATTTTGGATGAGATGAGAATTGCAAATGAGGAATGGGGAGGTTTCACTACTTTGAAGTGGGTGCCAATGGGGAATTTGTAGCTAGTGTTTAAAAGCACTCCTGCATGTTCCAGTTGGTACTTGGAACAGACCTAGGTTATGAAAATATTGTAAAATAATATGCTGTTCTTACACAATAGTGTTGAACAATGCTGTGCAGTGTTTCTCCCTTGCTATGACAAAGGCTCTGAAAAATAATGACTTCCTAGATCAGAGATCTGTAGATAAAATACAATTATTGTATTATCAATAATGAGTTATGTTGGTTTAGAAACCTTTTCTTGCAGCCAATTTGTGCATCACAAGATGCAGTGTTCGAGATCACGGTCTTTTTAAAATGGCAAGAATGCAGCAGAAGCCCAATTCTGAATGAAGGCTATGAAAGAGCTTTTGTGCCCTGGAATCCTGATATTTTAAAGTTTATTCACAGACATCTGCTAAATGCAATGACTGTGAATCCTAAAGCCTCCCTAATTAGGAGATGTGGAGACAAGAGTGGCTATTTGCATGCGTATATTGGAAATAATAGAAGCAAATCCACCCAAGTACGGGGCACGTGACGTCCTCCATGCAGGTTAACTGCTACCAGAAGATTTCATTTTCATAGGCACAATTTAGTCCTGCTGCATGCAGGTATCTTGCCTTATGCATTGTTAACCCATGGGTGAATAATAGGATGTGTCAGTGTTGGGTGGGCAGGCCACGAGGGCTGCCACACAGGGGCATGGCTTGGATTTCTTCTGGGAGAAACAAGCAGAAGCTGCTGTGGTCCCTGAAAGCATCTGGAACTGTGCGGTGGGGCAAAGGAGCGAAGGGGACAGCGCACACAGCAGGGAAAGGGTCAGGCAGACCAAAGGGCTGGTGTTCATCCCGACTGGGAGGATTGTGGGCGTCAGCAGGGGTGGAACAGACATCCCAGGGCTTTTGGGGAGCACCAGCTGTGCAGCTGGAAATCAGAGGGAGCCATGTGGACGACTCATTGCTCAAAGTGCAACAGGGAGCTCAGCTCACACACCTGGAGCTCAGCTAAGGAGCCTGGCCATTTCCCAGTGTGAGATCCAGGGTCCTGCTTCAGAGAAGATTTCTGGAGAGGAGCCTCACCTTGGGCTTGGGATGACCTGAGGAAAACCAGCTGCAGCTCTCTCATGCAATGGCAATGTCTCCGCTGGTGCTCCACATCCTCTGGCAAGTACTTGAAGTTGGTCAGCCAGATGTTGCCAAAGAGGTTTGGAAAGTAGTGCAATGACCTGCAGTCAAGGTCCTTCCATTTTGATTTTCAGGCTGAGCAGCGGTCACCTCCAGGTGATGCAATGACACTGTGACAGACATAAACTGGCTGCTGCCATCTTTAATGTATTGATCCTGAGCACTGGGACGTTTCCTTTTGGGTTTTTTTATTCCTCTGTAATTTTTTCTTTCTATTTTAATTTTCCTTTTCTTCTTATTATTTTTCTTCTCTTATTCCTTTTTTTTTTTCACTTTCCTTTTTTTTGCCTTCTCCTTTTTTTTTCTTTCTTTCTCTTTTCCTTCCTCCCACTGCCTAGTGACCTACTCTGTCAATTCCATAGCTGATCATTTGTTTGAAATTGGAGACAGCACACAAAGCAACACCAGCTACTTGAGAGAGGGCTCTGGGAGGCTGTTGTACTGACGCATCACTCTCACTCAGCAGGGAAAGATGGGGGGCTCTGTTTAGCCAGGTTTAGCTGCCTGGAGCTGGAGAAAGAGACTTGTAGTACCTCAACCTTTTGGATGGTCTGTGAGAAAGCTGCGGGGTGGTTTTTCAGGTCCCTGAGCAATGATTTCCAGTGATGAGAAGTTTGGTTTGCACGCAGGAAGGACAGCCAGTCTCACTGAGACCTGGCACAGCCGGGCAGGGCAGGCAGACAAGCCCTGCTGAAGGGGCAGGTTGTGAAAAATTTGGTGGACCTACAAGGGAAGAAGTGACAGACTTGGAGGAGAGCACAGGGGCTTCTCTGGCCAGGCCAGACATCCTGGCAGCTAAAGGGAGGTCACTCCATCATGCTGCCAGACAGGCTGGAGCGCCCTGGGCTGGTGTGGTCCTTGGAGCAGAGCCAGCTGTTTGCCAGACACCGGCGCTCCCTCCTCTTAACCCACTGCTGCTTCTTTGCAGAAAGGCACTTCTGGGGTTTTTTTCACCCAGGGCTGTGGAAGCATCATGAGGTCAACTGCATGCATTTAGCCTCACCTTTTTATGCATATTCACAGCTGATATATTGCAAATTATTCCTTTCTTATCATAAGTCCCTGCTCATAAATGCACATCCTGTTCACAGGTCTCAAATAATTTTACAAGTCATGGCAGTATGGCACAGCAGTTGTCATTATTTGACAAGTGGATAAACCAAACAGAAGAAGGAAAATTGATTTGTCTGTTGGTAAAAGAGAGTGACAATGTCCCCCCCTTCCCAGGCATCTCCTGCTTCCAGTCCTGGGACTGGTATGTTCTTATTACCTCCAGTACAAAGTTTGAAGGAAACACCAGAATATCTCAAATAGAATTCGTAGCAATTTCATACATAAGATAGAATTACACCGGCAGTCGCATAAATTTAAAAACATAATGTGCCAGAGAAAAATAACTGCTGAGAGCAGCATGATAGCTGGATTACATGCTGTTTGCTAATAATCTTCTCATGTAATGTGACATACATATTTCAAGATGCAAGCACTCCAACTTGCTTAAATTTTGAATTGGGAATAGAATCCACATGACAAAGACTAGGAAACAAATGTTTGAGATATGCAGATTCATCTGTATCTGCACATCTGTTCTCAAAAAGGCAGGAGGAGAGGCAAGTATAATGCAGAAATAAAAGAGACATAGGAAGTGAAATAGAGAAGACAAAATCAAACTTTCTCAAAAGCCCTTATTTCATGAAATAGAAAAAAATCTGGGGCAAAACTTCCAATACTACTATTTCTCTTAGAAGTGTTATGTAAAAATGTATTTCTAACACAACCAAAGTAAATTTAAAAAGCTGTAGACAAAAATATCAGACATATGCTGTGAAGTCTCTCCAGGGAACCTCAGCAGTACAACAACACAACAGTCATAGTGGTTCAACAGCTCAGCAAAAGCTCCCAGCATGATGTGATGAAACTGAATTTGCACCCAAGGGAAAAACACATGTGATCAGGGAGATAATCTTGATCCTGGGAGTAGCGTTGATGAGTCCAGCACTGGAACCAGGCAAACTGTTCTGCTGATAATGTTGTTTACAAAGATTTCAAAAGACTTGGGGATGGTAAGAAGACTGAAAATAATCAAAATGCTTTCAAAATGTAAATTGAGAGTGCATTTGAATACAGCGATTAAATAAACACATGTGGAGAAAGCACTAGGAGAGAAACATACTGTGAGGACTTGTTACTAGAACCTACACCTGGGTGAATTCAAATCAGAACCTACAAAAGCTGTGCAAGTGGTGCACTGCCCAGTCTTTGGTGTGCCTGGCAGGTGCCCTGCTGGAAAATGTGCTTGTTTATGCGTGATGGAGGAGAAATAGGTTGGTGTGGAGCGGGCAAAGATACACAGTAGATCCAATTAGAAGCTTTGTTCGGTCTGTCCAGCACAAGCCAGCAACAAAGCAGCTCTTCTCAGTGAGGTGTGTGGGCTCCTTCTGTAGCCAATACAGACAGTAAATCGAGAGAATGAATCACACCATCTATCTCAGACATCAGCCCCAAGAGACGGTGAGTTGCCTTATGTGGGTGTCTTTCTCTGCTGCTTGGACTGGGAGATGAGACAGCTTCTAGAAACTTCACCTTCAGATAAAGTTCTGTGAGGTAAGCCCCAGTTCTGCCCTTCTGATCTGATGTGACCAGGCAGGAGTGGCTACCACCGGCTGCTGTCCTCCCTCTGGCTCCCCTCAGCTCCCACCCACCCACTGCTTTGACCAGGATATCTGTTGTGTATGGGAAAAGTGGTCACTGCTGGCTGTATCTATATGAATATTGTTCAGCAAGAACAGATTTTTGTCTTCAAACCCTGTTTTTTTCCCTGCAATTCAGCCATGCTCAGCTCTTCGTGTCCGTCCCCCCCTCACTGTCACTTCTGCTTGGTGGCACCCCTTTCTGCTTTCCCTTCCAGCCTCCCAAGACCTTCACAGCTGACTCTTCCTCATGTGCTCTGACACGTTTGCTACAGACCCTAGACAGTCACTCCTTTACAGACTGGGTGTGTTTGTGCTGCTGCAGCCTCCGTGCCCTGGGTGCAAGGCAAGGGCAGCCCAGTGGGGTCCCAGCAGAAGGTGCCAGTGCCCAGTGAGCCCGGTGTGCTCCAGCAGACTCCGCCATGTCGTATTTCCCACTAATAATCTCAAACAGAAAGACAAGGTATGGAAAATGGTGCTTAAGGAGCTTCCTCTGGGCAGTGCCACGAGACAGTGCTCCGTCTCCCTCTAGTGATGCCTGGGAGCAGGGAGGCAGCCCCTGAGTCCACGCTCAGACAGGCTTTTGCCTCCTTCAGCGCACAGGAAGCCCGAGTCCCTCCCTGACCAGTGGTTCCCATCCCTGTCTGCAGGACAGAGCTCTGGTTCAGGGTCTGAACTATTCATTACTCTGAGCACCAGCCCTGTGGAAAAGCTGCAGTCTCCCCGGCAGCCCAGTCTGGCAGAGGCCGTGTTAGAGCTCACACCAGGCTGCTGCTGCTGCCAGATGGTCCTCTGTGTGTCTGGAGAAAACCATCCACACCAGCAGCTTGCAAAGTGGGAAAGCGGGAGCTCACAAAGTGGCCTTATGCCCTGTGGGGTTGTAACCAGTCTCCTCGATGTATCCATTGGTCCTGTGTGCTGGCTTTGGCTGGGGTAGGGTTAATTTTCTTCACAGTGGTAGATATGATGCTGTGGTTTGGACTTGTGCTGGAAACAGTGCTGATAATACAGGGATGGTTTTGTTATTGCTGAGCAGCGCTTACACAGAGCCAAGGCCTTTTCTGCTCCTCACCCCACCCCACCAGAGAGGGAGCTGGGGGTGCACAAGAAATTGGGAAAGGACACAGCCAGGACAGCTGACCCCAGATGACCAGTGAGACATTCCATACCACATGGCACCATGCTCAATACATAAAGCAGAGGGAGAAGAAGGAAGCAGGGGGGACATTGGGAGTGGTTGTGTTTGTCTTCCCAAGTCACCGTTACGTGTGATGGATCCCAGCTCTCCTGGGGATGACCAAACACCTGCCTGGCCATGGGGAATGGTGGATGAACTCCTTGTTCTGCTTTGCTTCTGTGCACAGCTTTTGCTTTACCTGTTGAACTGTCTTTACCTCAGCCCACGAGTTTGCTCACTTTTACAGCTCTCTCCCCCATCCCACTGATGGGGGGAGGCTGTGTGGGCCAGGTTGGTGGCTGGGGTTAAATCACACAGCCTGCTCAGAAAAGGCCCTGGATTACTCTCTTTGAGGAGAAAAACCCCCAAACCTGCTTTATCTCAGCAGCCTCATGTGGCAGGGGATAACCGCAGAGTCTTTGGTCACGCAATGAAGACACCTTGGTCACCCGCCCTGGCACTAGCGCCCCTGGGCTCCGCTGGGCAGTGGCCTGGCAGCTGCAGCTCCGTCCGCAAAGGCCGGCGTGACAGAGCCCAGCAGGGACACGCACAGGTGGGACGGGACCTGCCGCCCGCCAGAGGCAGGGAAGGACAGCACACGGCGCTTCCAGCAGAGCCCGCTGGATGGCAGTGACAGGTCTGGGATGGAGCAGGTCCCCGCACAGCTCCCTTGGAAAACAGAGTGAAACCGCTTCTGGTGCCTGTACCGCGAGCACACAGGTATTTCGGGCTCCTGATATTTGCCGTGAGTTCCTTTGACATAATCGCCCCATAAAGGGGGAGCTGCACCGCCCCATGACGGATGCTGCTGCGTCTGCAAGTGCTCTGCTTTTTGCTGTGCGAATGGCCCACTCCACGGGCCCCTCACTGGGGGCAGGGGAGCGCATTGTCTCGAGCTAAAAGCGAGCAGGTCGTCACCGCTGAAAGGAAGAAGGGTGCTTCTCTGCCACATCCCAGCCTCTCCAAACGCTGTGACCGTCCTCAGTCTGACAGACCCGACTTGCCCCGAGCCTGCACCACCTCCTGACAGGACTCTGGGGCTGGGGGCCAGGGCGGCCCCAGGGAAGGCTCAATGAGCACCAGAATAAACACAATGAAGAAGGCAACACACACATCTAGGAGCGGAAGTGCAAGCAAGGAGGGCAGGACTGCTGCTACTTTTCTTGTTAGGAATTTTTTTAAAATTTTTTTTTTCTCTTGAGGAACACGTGGGTTTCAGCTGGTCACATTCACAGAATCATTAAAAATAATAATTTTAGGATGGACACCCAAATGGAGTTTGTGCAGTTCAACACCCTGTTCCAAGTAGGTGAGACCAGGTTGCTCAGACGCTTTTTTGGCTGAGTGTTGAAAATCTCAGAGTGTGGAGATTCCCTGCATCTCTGATGCCTCCTTCAATACTCGTTAATCCACATGATGAAAAAGTTTTTCTTTCATTCTAACGCTCCAGGTTGCGTCTGTGGCTCTTGTTCCACCACCATACCACTTCAAGTGACTTGTACTTGCCTAGATCAGCCACACCCTCCCATGAGATAATGCTAGGCAGCGATAACATTCCCTTCACCTTCCAAAGAACCCACTCCCAGTATTACCCCTAGAGTTTTGCTGTCAAAAATTACTGCATTTTGGTTTTAAATGGTATTTTTCTAACAAAAGACATTTTGCAAAGCATGGGCAAGTACCTAGACAAACCCAACCGAGGCGAGTGTCCTAAGCAAAGCTTTTTCTCTCGCTTCCCGAACATCAGTGCCCGTGGTTCCTCCTGTGGCTCACTGCACCCGCTCCAGGAAGAGCAGGCAGTTCGCAAGGCTGGCAGCTGACACCCACACTGGCAGCCAGAGCCGGAGCAGCAGAGACACGCCAGGCTTTAATGACTTCAGGGAGTGAGGGCTGTGACTCACCAATGGGCTTACGGCAAGAACGGGAGAGCTGACCTGACCGCCTGCCCTTCTCTCGATCCCACCCTCTGTTCGGAGGTTCCCTCCCCAGCTGCAGGCATGGCTAAATGTCTCAAACACTCCCGAGCTGGCACGAACTGTAACCCGGCATGCTAAGGTCAGCCACCACCGATTTCTGTTCTCTTTCAAGCCGCAGGACTGCAACTTGTGATTTCTTAACCGCCTTTCCCATTGATTAGCTGGAACTTGGTGGGCATGGAATGCTTCATTTCCAAATTCAGGGAGCTCTGGTATTCAGACAGCTGAATCATGCAGGCTATGTAGTGCTCACCAAGGATTTGAGCTACAAGGAAAAGGGGAGCTTATCTCTGCACTCGCAGGCAATGAATCAACAAAAAGACACCATTAAAGAGCTAAAGCTGAGGGAGGAGAGCAGCATGAGTTCAAAGTCGCATGAACTCACTGGCCACGTTTGAGCTAAGCAACCTGGGAGGTGGCAAATTCTGCACGACTTCGAATTAACCTTGACAGCATAATGTTCCTTGAAAAAGCAGAGCGCAAGAAGAACAGTATTGTTCTAAAAGCCATTGTGGTTGCCAAGTATCCCATTTAGTGATTCAAATATTCAAATCTCTATATGGAAGTAGAGCCGATCTGCAGAAATATCAGTCTAACTTTTTTAAACCCTTTATTCCCGATTAATTCAAAGCTCCCATTGAAATGTGAAGGTTTTACTGTCTGTGACCTGTGCTTAAATATTTCCACAGCCAGTTTGCAAAATAAATATTCTCCAAACCAGGAAACAGACACAAAGGTCTCCCTTGACTCTGATGATTTTCTATAATTTATATGATGACATCGTGGTTCCAGGCACTAACCCTTGCTCTCGCTATCACATGCTGGATGAATGCTACACCGTCTCACCACCCCTTCCTGATCCCTTTGATCCAGGCAGACACACCAGCTGCAGCAGCTGCTGACATATGTCTGGAGGAAGAGAATTCTGTTCCATGAAAGATTTAAAGATTTTCCTGGTTGATTCAATTGAAGCTGGAACAAACCTCCTGAATTTATTTTGTAAAGAGAACCTTGTCTCAAGCCTATGATGATTTCATTTGCACAAAATGGGAGTGTTTGTATTTTGTGTTGTAACACAGAATTGAAAAATGTTTGAATATTCAAGAACATCAAAGAGAAAGCAAGCAATTTGGTATACAAACTAGAAACATGTGTTGAAACGGGACTTTTTCTTCCATCTCGTGAGTTGAAACATCAGCAAATTCAGTTCCACTTCTCAGAGCATGTCAAATTCCTCAGATTTCCGTGTCTTAGCAGACTTTTCCACCACTGCTTGTTTCACCACTTCCACTGCTTGTACCTACACCAGTTTCAGATCTGCTTTGCATCGATACTGGAGTTACAAGAGTCCTGTCACAGTGTTTGTGCATGTGGGCCCACATTTTTGGGGGTTGTTTTGACTACAGCTGTGCAAATTTGCTTGAAAAGGCAACCTAGCACAGGTCTGCTTGGGACACCAGCCAGCTCTGCCTGGCATGCAATGGAACACAAACGGAGGTTTTTCTAGCTCTAATAATCACAGCCAGACCTGGTGCTGCTTAATTTAACAGCATAGCTCAGAGGCCAAGATTTTCTGTTTGCAGAATCACATGGGAATTGTAAAAGGCTCAGAATGTCTGAAAATCAGACAGCTTATCCAGATGGCTGAACAGCGTGCTTGGGGACACAACTTCAGGCAGACAGTCTCAAAAGTCTTGGCCGTACCAGCTGTAGGAAGGAAGGTGATAACCATTTTTCTTTTGTATTGTGTAGAGATGTAGGTATTCAAAGAATTGAGTCATAGTGCTTAGTTAAGAAATCTTGCCTCTGATCTAGAGCATATTATATTGTCCCCCTTTCATTTGGATATCCGTAACTTTATTATGCAGAAGTTAGTCCTTTCTATGAATGGAAGAGAAATCACATTTGTCCTCATTATTGTCGTTTCATTTGTTTTGAAATGGGGAAACCATTTTTGCTGCTGTATTTTTCCACAGCAGAAACTAGACAGGATATCGTGGAAAAGTGCCCGCACAGGAGAACTGGTGCTAAGACAGGCCAGGACAGAGCCTCAGAGGAGACACAGGGAAGCAGATGCTGACATAAGCAGCAAGAGTAACCTCCTCTGGCCACTCAGAGATCACCTGTCCAGCTCTTCCACCGTCTTTCCACAAGATCCATTTGCCCTGTACACCTCAGTCCCCCAGATGTGCAACCACGTGGTCACAGACACAAGTCCCTTTTCCTGCGATTGCCTGTCGTTGCTGATTTGACATTCAGTCCTGTGACTCAGCCTGGATATGATGGACACACATCCATCTGTCCACACAGCAGTCTCTGGTCATGGATGAGCCAGTCCTTTTCTGGAGCACATCTGATGAGATGCTGCAGGGGAGGGCATGGCCCGTGTCCCTCAGACACCGGCAGTGGCTGTGTGGCCCATCATAGCTCAGAGGCTGGCTGCTGCATCTTCTGAGTCCCACACTTTCATTGGATCCTCGTTTTCTTCAGGGAGGAAATGGTGGTGTCCTGGGAGCAAAAGGCACAGAAAAGCTCGTGTTCAGTTACCGCCCACATTCTCAGCCTAGCAAAAACCTGTCCCTGGTTCACCTTACCCACTGGCCTTGCTGGTGTCCCTGAGAGTGTGAGACCCAAAGCCATGATCAAACAGCAGGGGCAGGCGAGCCTCTGCCCTGGCCCCTGTAGTTGGCACAGGCAGATGTGTCCTGGATGCACAGTGCCCCTGCACGCAGTCCTCTCCTGCCCTAAGGTGGGCAAAAAATTCCCTGGGGACTGCTTGTGATGGCACTCCTGTACCCTTTGGCATGGTGAGAATGGGGTCACTGCAAGCTGCCCCTGCTATAGGTTTTTTCTTCCTGGCCAGGCACATTTTTCCTTAAACAGTATCTGGGTTTCCACCTTATCAGTACTCATCCACCCCTCAGCAGACGTCAAATGCCTGTCCAAGCAGTAAAACAACATGACCTTGCAGAGTTTCGTTCATTTCATGGCCAGCACTGCTCTGCAATAGCCAAGGAGCTTTAATGTTTCACTTATGGCTAACAAAAGCTGGCAGCAAGCTTTCCTCTTGCCCCTCTGCCACATGAAATTGCTGCAGCCCTTTGAACTTGATGGGCAGTAGTGCCAATTAATGACAGCGCGACTGTGAGCCCAGCAGGCACCTGCAGGGAGAATGCAGCTACAGAGGGGAAGAGGAGCAGGGTGGAGGGACTGCGCCTCCTGGGTGAGGAGATGGGGGTGCCAGGAGATATTTTCAAGCAACACATTTAAGAGGGTTTCCTTGATAAAGGACAGGTGTCATCTCCACAGGGTATCCCACCCGCCCTGCTGCACCTGGATATCTCTCAAGTCCACAGTCAGACCCAGAGGTGCTCAGGGCACGGACGCCATTTTCAGCAGAACATTATAATTTAGTTTTCCCTGGAGAAAAAAGATAGCTTTTCACTGTCACGGAGGCTGAACCTTGAAATACTTTCCTTAAAAAACAGAAGTTGGAATTCGGTTGTGTCCTAAATAGAAGCTTATCAAACTGTAAATATCACCTTCATCCATCATGATAAAGAGAGACAGTTATATTGCAGGAATCGTATCACAGGAGATGCAGATCAGCTGAGCAGCCTGAGTACAGAAAAGTTCAGAGGTATAAAGAAACAAGACTGCTCCATTTCCCTGAAAGGTCGAATGCAATGTCCAAACTAGATCATTTCAGTGTATGAATTGAAGAGAAATTTTAAGAGATATAATTGTTTTTCAAAGTGCATGCAGTGAAAACACTTATTTTTCAGTGGCTGGTTTAAATAAACCAATCCAACCAGTTTTATCAAATAATTTTGTTTCAAATAATACCAAGAGGAAAAAACTGGTTAAGACAGCGTGAGAAGACACTCCACCCCCAGCAGATACATTCCAAGAGGAAACAAAACAGTCTCTGGACTCCGGGTGGTTCAACTTTCCCAGCACAACCTAATCAATAATCTTGCACGTGAACCTTGCCAATAGCCCTGCTCACAGGCAAACATGGGACACAAACACTGATTTCCCAGAGGGAAGGTGTCACCTCTGAGTGCGTGGGAAACAGCCACTGTGGCCCTGTTGCTCCACACACATCTGGGGCTTGAGGCAGGGAACTCTGGACCCATACGTAAGGATGTGGTATTTGTCCCCGCTAAAAACATTTCATTCCAAACCTAAATTTCGCCATCATTCCTGCCACCCAAATTGGTCCGCTACCAAAGGTTTCCAGAGCTGTGGAAAGGGAAGTCTCACTTGGTAATATGCTATTAGAGCTAAGCAATGTATCCACACTTCCTTCACTCTCTTTTGGAGAAGGACCATGTTCTCTGGGAGCTCTGGCAGTCACAGTCCTGCCATGTGCCATCAGTGCCACACTGATGCAAAAATGTAAACACCGCACTGACATGTCATAAATACGATGCAGAAAGTAATAATTCGCCTCAAACTGCCACTACTAAAGCTTCACCTGCAGAACCTGAGTCTGTTTGGGACAAATGTTCTTCAGAAATGTTGTGGACCCGAACGGAATAAGGATGCCAAGAAGAACGATTAGCTGTCTAGAAACCTTTTCAGAAAAATTGAACTAATGGAGCAGGTTGCCTTGGGAAGCTGAGGGGGTTTCTAAGAATAGGTTAGAGAACATCTGTCGGAAATGGTTAAATTATATTTGATCTTATCTTGTAGGAGGGGAAGAGACTAGCTGGCCCTTCAACATCCCTTCCAGATCTATTTTTATGTTTCCATGACAACTCTTTTGCAGATAGATTTTTCTTTGTATCAAGGCACTGGGATACTCTAAGGTGACTCATGAGAGCAGATTTTGGGACTTGACACTTAACACCTGCATGTGAATTTCTAATAACAGTTTTCCCTTAGATTGATCCTCCTATTAATTATTTAAGGACACTTCTTAAAAATAAGTCTGTCGTGATGCCCTTTTTATCCTATTCACATCCTCCTATTGAAATTCATCCAAGGATGGGATGACAACAGAGAGATCGCACCCAGTTTTGGTAGGACAGAGAGGGAAGAACAACATTTCCTGCAGTCACTACTAAAGGAAGTTCTTCTAAGTCAGATTTTCCAACTGGAATTTGCCCAGGTATCCCAGAGTTCATGTCATTGCTCTTTAAAAGGCAATGTTAGAACAAGTGGTTGGATTTGCATTGCCTGGCCGAGATGGGACTGTGCAGCTGCAGCCTGGGGAAGGCCGTGAGGAGGAACTGAACACGGTGCAGAACCAGTGCAGAAGATGCTGCCAGCTTGGACATACCGAAAAGGAAGCCGAAGAAGAAGCTGCAAACCAAGAGACCACAAGTCAGCCAGGACTGATAAAGAAGTACTCAACAAGCCCAAGATTCTTGGCCAGGGAATGTGCTCTTACAGGAGGTTTCTGCACCAGCACTGGCACAGAAGATGGAAACAGCTATCGAGTGACAGCGAGCTGGTCAGATACAGCAGGGGAGATGGGGGAAATTCGCTTTGCCTTTTAGAGACAAGCTTAAATTTTCCTCCCTGAGTGGTATTCTATACCGTCCTTATGTAACTGTAGGAAAATGTTAGCTAACAGGCTCTGGTCTGCTACCCTGAGCAAGCTCTTAACCAGCCTGGCGGGCGGCTTGGCACTTGCCTAGCATTCAAAAGCCCGGATGGAAAATTCTGAAACAGAAGCTCTTGCCACGTAGCACATTGGCATCCTGAGGAAAAGACCTTGGCCTGGAACCAGGTCCTTCTGAGTAACAACATCAACCCCTGGGACAAGCTAGCGTGGATACTTTTTAATTCTAATTTACACACTACTTAAACAATTTTAGACAGTGACAGAAGCGCAAGAGTAATAAAGTCACAAAAGCACCTACTAAGGCATAAAGACAGCAATTATGAACTGATGTTACATGGTGTTAAAAAAACAACCGCTTGCCTTTCCCTCCCTCCAAACTGTTTTTCTTGAAACTTTTCCCTTTGCCGCACCCCACTTCAGCTTCACATGACATTCCCACAGGGCCAGCCCAGGCCGCATTCCCATGGGAGATCTCCTGATCCCCCCACATATGCCCCTTTACAGGCCGCCTTGTCTGGAGCTCCAGCCAGCCAGCCAGAGCAAAAGCTGGGCCACCTGGGCCAGGGAAGGTGTCTCACCCTGTTCTTACTGAGCAAGGTGGCAGCAGAAACAGAGTGAGGAGCTGGGCCAGGCTCACATCGCACTTGGGCTAGCATTTAACTTGTGAATATGCTGGTGTGCCGCTGTGGAGAGCGAGATCAAAGCGAGCTGTCGTGCTCAAAAGGGAATACAGAGCGGAGGCAGCTCTGGGTCAAAGTCATAGGAAAGGCACTGGGATGCTTACTTGCATTTATAGATACTCTATACATTATATCATACATTATGTTCTTCCTGCCTCTCCAGTCAGCCAGCAATCCAGAACTGCAGGTTCCTGAGGAAATGGCCTTTAGCTCTTCCACCTGTCCCCGGTGTGGCTTGCGGAGACCTCTCCATTGCTCTGGGACCGTGCAGGACATGGGCTGGGACAGCTGGCACTACTGCATTCAGACAACCTATTTAACTGCTGAAAAGCTTCCCTAGCGTCCAAGGAAGGTACAGAGGTGAAAATGTAATAGGCCAAAAGGAACAGTGGAGTCCTTCATGGCAACATGAGATGAAGATGCATCATTTTATTTTTGGCATCACTCAATCCTTCCCCCACGCAGGACAACATCCAGGCAGCAGAAAGGGTTCCTTGACTGTGCTTCTCAGTATTACCGAGAGTGGGTGATTCCAGCTTCCAACTCTAGCTACTTCAGATTAAGTATCTCTGGTCTAAGGGATTTGTTTTTATTCCTTCTGTAGTCAACAGATAGAGCAAGGCAGCTGCAAAGGGGTGATTCACCCCACCCTAAAATAGATGGAATGAGTCATGACCAGACAGGCTTATCTCCTTTCACTGATTATAGA
Source organism: Mohoua ochrocephala (assembly GCA_013398855.1). Classification (NCBI taxonomy): domain Eukaryota; kingdom Metazoa; phylum Chordata; class Aves; order Passeriformes; family Acanthizidae; genus Mohoua; species Mohoua ochrocephala. The sequence goes on along the minus strand of VZTA01005812.1, from coordinate 28,175 downwards.
GAGAGACCAGACAAATATCTTAGGTGAGATGCCATGACTTTTAGATGGCTAAAATTAAATGTGTGGTATCCCGCTCTGTAATCACAGAGGTCTGTAAGGTTTCCTGGCTGTTGTGGTGTGACGACAACCTACCACACCGGCCCAGTGATTTTTCTGAGAGAGAGAAGTTTTTCCATCTTTCAGTTCTGATAAAATGGTATCAAGTCTTCTTGCGTATTTAGAGAAATGTAGCCCAAACAGAGGTCTCAGCTCTCAGCACAATAGCAGAAATTCCAGAGGAGGATAAATAGGGCTCTAGGCAGCAGGACACGAGGAAAATCCAGTCTAAGTTATGTGTGCTCCATAGTGACTTAACAGAATGGGAAGTGTTTATTATTAGTAAAATGCATTTGTGGTCCCCCAGCACCACTCGCTCTTGCAGTTAAACAAACACACCATGGGACACTTTCTGCAGACACTGAACAAGGAACCAATTGAAGTGCTAGAAAATGACAAGATGCCTAAAACCAGGCCTTTTTCTACAGGCATTTTGTGTAAAATCTGCAGTCTCTTCTCCTCTGTGTACACATTAAGAAATCTCTTTCCTCCTGACAGAGAAGAGGTGCAAGGTTTGCCACAACAGAGTAGAAATAGAGCCACGTAGCTTCTCAAAGTTTTGACATGTTTTACAGAATAATAAATAATGGCCTGTGGCATAGGTTAGGGCAAAGCTGCTAAAAACAAGTGAAGTCGGTTTTGCTGGGTAAGGTATCGAGCAGGTTGATTACAAGGGAGAAATATCAGAGCCCAGAAAAGACTGAGGCAGGGGGATGGAGAGGGAGAGCAGAGCTTCTGGCAGAGAGCAGAGCGGTGCCTTTGCACTGCCAAGCACATTTCCTGCAGTGTCAGTATTTGCTTTGATTGCATTTTCCGCATGACATCTGCCAAGATGGCAGAGTTGCAGAAGAATAAGGCCTATGGACAGTGGCAGTGTCTTTGGAACTTGGGGATGGAAATTGAAACACCCCAGCATAAACAAAAGGCCTGTGTGACTCATGCTGCCAGGGACACTGTGTGGGTATAGGCTAAGACCTCGAGAAACAAGGGTGAGCTGCTGCTTGGGAGTGTCTGCAACACAAACCAAAGCAAATATATTTCAGCACAGCTGTATTGGAACTGGGGAGACCATATAGCTGAAATCTCTGACAGCTGCCTGGGCCCGACCGCTTCTGGACCACCGCTTGTAGCAATTTATGGTGTTACCTCCTGTGATGCGGGAGGTCTCCGTCACTCCCGAGTTAAGGAAGAGTTAAACAACAGCATCCCAGGATCCCAGGGCTACCTGACTTGGAGGCTCAGACCACCTGGTAGATAGCTGCATAAGGGAGCAATCCACTGGCCAGTTGCAGTAGTGAGGAGTTAAAATCCTTGCTTCCCCTTTCTTTAGACAAATAAATCTTTCTGTGGTTGCCTGGAAGGAAAAACAGGCTGTGGTATGTGGACATCTGGGAGAGATTCAGGCCACCCTTTGTGGTGTGGGGGGAGACCAGTGTGGTGAGGCTGCTGTGGGCCACCTCCTGCCCCAGGCTGCTTGATGGTTTGGCAGTGGCCTTACAGCTCCTGCTTCTCTTGCAGCTGCACTGGGATGCAATGTCCCCGAGCAGCCCACATCTGAGGGAGATGGGCTTGTCCACACCAGGTTGTTCTGTGTGTACCTTCCTGTCCCTGGAGTATGTGGCTTGCGAAGAAAATAGGTCTCTGAAAAACCTCACGGAGCAGGAACGCAGGACCTGTCAAAGAAACGGCAGAATAATGAAATGAGTGAGTTAATAGCTCTTGGAACTCCCTTTCCAGCAGTGCTGGGTGTGCCTTCCTATTTACATTTGACAGTGTTTTTCTCACACCATAAGGACAAGTGGCACAGACTTTGCTTTTCTGCATGGAGGCACGGAGGAACCTGGCAGAGCCAGACCCCATTGAGCTGCTCAGAGAAGACCGTGCTTTCCGCTGAGATGTCCCCATCTGAACGGTCTCCTCGAATGTCTCCTACCGAGAGTCCAGAGGCACAGCAGCAGAAAAACACTCTGTGCTAACACTTCCATGCAGAGTTGTTTTGGAAACAGTCAAACATGCCAAGTGTTAAAAAAAAAAAAAGCATTTTACCTAAAGGAAATGACTTCTGCCAGACAATGAGCTATCAGATCCCTTCCAGATGGAATTTGTATTTTGAATCAACGCTGTGCCCCAAGGAACCATGTTACAGAGCAGGAGGCACTGACCTTGGAGGGAGCGGAAGGGTTTGCACGACTCCTCTGTGCCTGCTGCAGATCAGAGCTGACGCTCCTTTTAATGGACACGCAGAGTTCATGGCAGTACGATGAGAGGTTTGAAAATAGACGTGGGACGAGGGCGCTGAAGGGCTCAGTGCTTTTGGAGGTGGTTTGCTTTCTCTCAAATTGAAACAGGGGCACTTAAATAGGTTATGAGCACGGGAAGGACTCCCAGCTGCAGGAAGAACATATAATGGGGCAGTAATTGTGATTCCAAATGCAATGTAATCCAGCAATATCAAAGCGATGCTGATACCAGCTTTGTGCACCCTGCTGTGGCATTATGGCCTGACACAGCTGTTTTCTGCATTGCCTCATTGCATGGCTGCTCCCTCAGCGCTGGAGTCATGCCTGGCCACTGTGCTCCACGGGCTGGCAGCCCTCGCTCCTCTTCCCTGTGAAGAGCTGGAGCAGAGCAGGGCTGCCTGCATAGTATGGAGCCTCAAAGTGGGTTTCTGCCCTGTTTTCAAGAGAGACATAGGAAAAAAGCCACCTAATGTGGTAAGCTGTGCTGTGGAATGATAGTCACAGGGATGTGTCGTCATTTCCTAGGTAAATCCTATCACAGGGTGAGCAGAAGGCTTGTGACTGTCCAAGAGACACAGATGCACAGCCAGCCCTGACCCTCACAGCCTCTTTGTCCAAAGACTGGTGGTATCATGCTATGAGTTGAATCATAGTGCTGGTTTCCCCTGCTTTTATGAAAGATGCAAGTGGTATTGCCCATGGCTGTTACATGATCTGCTTCCTCTTTAAAATGTTCTTCCAAAAACAACATTCCTTCGGTATTATCTTCCCTTTTCTCTCCTTTCTCCTTCTTCCTAATCCTTTCTCCACAGACCAGTCATTTGTCACTGTCTTCTCGGACTAAATTCCCCATCAAATCCTCCACCAGAGGTGGAGAAGAGGGGCTGCAAATATCCTGCATACCAGTCCTTAAGGCTTCACAATGCTTTGCACAAACAAGTCGTGTTGTCTTCTCCAAAACTTTCCATAGTCACTCCTGTCTCAAAACAGATTATCTCGGGGGATGAAGTGGGCAGTAGAGTGACTTGCAAATGCCAAGGAAACTTAGTGTGGGGTGCTTGAGAAGCAGCAAGGGATCTCGTTCTTCTCTTCTCCATCAGTCACTTACCCAGGCTTGCCACTCAGTGAGCAGCTGGTAGATTTTTAATTAAAACATCCACCTTACAACTTCTATTTGGTTTTAGTTTTACAACACTGAAATTACCAGCGGGATGCTGTGAATAAGCGCATGTAATTTTTACAGGAGGTCGGGTACTAATTTCGACCAGCTTAACTCAAGCACTTTACTACAGGTTTTTATATAGAGGTTTTCAAACAGCTGAAGGCAGAGGACCAGGTCAGAGCTCAGGGTAGGGCAGCTTGTCAAGGGAAAGAGGGCCAGGGTGAGGAGAAAACCAGATTATATACAGTCTGGCACTGCTGTGGTTTTAGTCTCTTAGGATTAAGTAACTTCACTGAGAGCAGCCAGAAAACAGCTCCAATGTACACTGCAGCTGCAAAGCAGCGTAGGCACAGCCTGAGGAACGAGGCGGTGCCACTACTCCCTGGTAGTCACACACCTGAAACCAGTTGCCATTGCTCATGGCTAATGTCGAGACTGTGCTTTCACTCATCTCTCTCTGAACAACCCCCACCAGTGGCTAAGAAATATCCTCAGGCGGGGTGTGGAGGAAAAAAGCCAAAGGCTCTTGCTTAAACCGGTCCTGTGCTTGCGTTTGCTTCAGAGGAGTCACCCCAAGCACCACACACAAACCAGAGAACAAAGTTTTAGACCCTCAGGACTGGATCCCGTTTTCTGGGAAGTCAGTGACTAATCCCCGAGGAATGGTTGCGGGTGGGAGATGGCTGCTGCACAGTGCCGCTGCCTCACAGCTCAGCTCGCCCCCGATGGTGGGCTGAACGTGGCTCCAAGGAGCTCCACAATAAGCACGCTTCCTCGTGTTGCCCAGTAACTGCGAAAACATCGCTGTTTCTCACGATGATCCTTCCCATCCACCCCTGACAGCCCAAGCACTTCACCTCTGGCTGAACTGGTTATCACAGAGATGCTGGATGAAGAGTGGTCAGACAGACAGCAGGGAAAGGGGTGGACTGAACTCTCCCGGTGATGAAATTTGAAATTTCCTCTCCAGGAGATCCCTAGCCATCCCTGTACTGGGGAAGAAGCGGCCATCAGGAGCTGCACACTTTCACTGGTGGGGAGAGCTGGAAAGAGGAAAATGGGAAGATAAAACTCGCTTCGTACTTGCTTTCACACCCTTCCAATCTGAAGACCTGAACTCATCTAAACCATCTAAGGGGGTCTAAAGCTCACATTTCACCTCTTGGGGCAGTCAGGCTAAAACACTCACCCCCTTCGGCCCTCCTTCTGAGTCAGTGTCAGAAATATGAGTCTTGTGTGTTGGAAAGCCCCTTGTGCTCCAGCAGTGACAGCAAAAGCTGGGAAATGAACCCTTTCCTCGAAACCCCCTGCAGCTGCAGTAGCTCCAGGCTGAGGAGAGAAGCCAGAAATGACCAGCATGGCACTCTGGGAAAGCCCAACCAGCCTGGAGGGCTGGACAGGGTCTGAGGGACAGAGCACCACGGTCACTGGGGACATGCTGCTAAACAGCAGTACTGAGAGCTGCAGAGTGGTGAAGGACAGTGGGAAAGGGTGGTGGAAAGGAGCCTGGGCTTTTCCAGCGGGGAATAATCCAGGAAAATGAAGATGGCTGAGGGGATTTTTCTTTCCTCCCCCAGCCTCCCATGTGGGACAGGAGTTACCAGGGGCCATCTGAGACTGAGCGGGACCAGCATCTGCTTCCTCTGCATTTTCATTTTGTTTATATATGTGTATTCCTGTCTGGAAGAAATGTCTTCTGCGTTCCAGACAGGGATAATGAAATCCATTCAGGGCAGGCAGAATGGGGATGACGGGTAAGGCATCCCAGACAGCCCAAGCCAAGGCCTTGGCTGGGCACAGGCAGCAGCCCAGCGGTTCCACGTCGTTGCCATACACCCTCACACGCGGGACTCGGCTTCCTTCGGCCTCCTCCCCCTTCCTCCCTCTGATCCCTTCTCTTCCCCTCCATCCGGTTCCCGAGGGAACCAAAGTGCACTTAGGAAGATGCAACTCATCATCCCGGGACTTGCTCAGAGTATTCAAAACCCCTTTCTCATTAGGGTTTTTCACATCAAATTGGTTTGATAAACGTTTTGACCTCTGCATACCACTGATAAACTCTGAGGGCTGCTCCCCTCCTCCCTTTACCCTTACTGTAAATATCTTGCAGATGCTCTGCTCATTTTTGTTCTTTTACAGCCAGCTGGCAACTTTGTTGGCATGCCAAAGAATTTCAGACCTTGGAGCAAAGCAACCTTTTTAGTCTTCAGCTCTGAATCTTTTCTCACCAATATGCGAATCGGTTGATATTTTTAAGACTTCTATTTAATTTTTCCCTTAGACCATTGGACAAAAAGTGTAGTCTAGAAAATGCTGTCCATTACAATGAGAATATTAAATGTATGCAGCTGAGAAACATTATGGAAAGGGCCAAGTGAATTTCACAGAAGGTTAATGCCTTCAGACAAAATATTTAAACCAGTCTATAACATTTTATAATATGGACAGAATTCTCTATTAAATTCCTTAGGTGAGGCTAAAAGTTCACCTGGAAGGATCTCCTTCAGTATCGAATTTTCATTTGTTGGGTACATCTCAGACATTTCCAACTCTATTCCCACACAATAGCATTATTTTCATCCTTCCGACATGCTAAAGATTTTCCGTAGAAGAAGCAGCAATGCAGCTGACAGGATCTGCTAGGTAGTACCACTCTAGGCATCAGCATGCACAAACTGCACTAAGTCCATGAGGCTGACATCTGAGGAATGTGCACAAAATCACGGGAAAAATGTGCTGGACACAGTTGATTTGGAGCCCCTGTGGTGCTGTGTGCTGTGCAAGGAAGAAAGCCAGAGAGAGAGGAATTCAGTTCTCTCTCTGTCAGTGGTGAGAAGAACAGAGGAAGCACAGGGGAGGGAGGTTGGAGGCTGGTTCAGTATAACCTGTCTTTAATGGAGCTCGTTAGTTTGGACTCTGGGCCACACAAACCCAGTCCCACGGCTCCCAGGCAGCCTTGGGCGCAGGCAGGGCGAGGCTGTTCTACTCATCACGCACCACACAGGCAGATGCCTGGAGCAAGAGGCTTGTCTGAAGGAAGCCTGTGGTTTCCAAGTGTTCCCAGCACTCTCTCCTCTCCCATCACCACCCCCGTGGTATTCCCACGCAGCAGCCGGGGGAGCTCTGAAGCGAGTTGCAAATGGGCGCTGCCTTTTCCTGCTTCTCCACACAGACTGTCAGCGTAGTGACCCTCTCCAGCAGGGTCAGGTAATAGCACATGTGGCACCATAAACATGAGTAACAGGGAGGCGTGAGGGTGACGTAACCAGAGCGTGGGTACAAACTGGTTAGGCAGGTGTAGCTGTTGGGTAAAACATCTACAGAGTTTGGCTCTGAAATGGAGGGGTTAATCTGTGAATAAGTGGGGGAAAGGTGCAATAATGTGAAGATCAGCTGAACATGGTGGGGTGGACTAAGACAGGAACAGAACAGGAGTGGAAAATCAGGGAGGTGTGAGAAGCGCCAGGAGAGGATGGAGCAGTGAAACTGAGGGAGAACAGCATTTTGAGGAGAGAGTTAGGCTGCTGAGTGGAGAGGATGAACAGAAGCCAGACTGATGACATGTCAGACAGTTCTGGAAGAGGCAAATCTAAAATGAAGTTACAGATCCTGTTTCTGAGGCAGAAGTGATTGATTTGTGCATCACTGTTACTTTTATCCAGCCTACCAAATGAAAGGTTGTTTGCTGTCACAGCATGATTCAGGCATTTTCAAGAACCATTGCTGGAGGCCACAGCTGAATCCATTGAGCAGTGGTGTCTAACTCACTTGAGTGAATGCACTGGTAAAGAAGACACTGTTTTAAAATCTTTTTGGATGCTCAAGTGAAAGTTCCTGTCCCCTGCACACACGCTATTTCCACTTTCCCCTTTCTCCTCCAAACGCCATCTTTCCCTCTGACTTGTGATCTGGATAAAGAGGCAATCACAGCCAGTCAGGGGACCAAAAGATGTAGGAAGTCTGCCTGACCAGCTGCCTACTGACTCCAGGCAAGCGAGAAGGTTAAAGGAATGGACTCTCAGGCCGTGTGTGCTGAGTCAGACTGAGACATAGCTGAATTACTTGCTTTCCCTAGCTCAGCACCACTTCTGAACCACATCCCAATTCATCAGCTCCTGTCAACTGAAACACTGTCTCTGAGTGCCCCTGGGATGAATCCCTGCCTTGCCACAGTGTCAGCACACAGCCACCCTGCCTGTCCCCACTAGCATCAGCCCTAACCCTTTGCAGTCCTTTGGGATGAGTCCCATCCCAGTCTAATCAGCTCGATCAGACTTTCCCCTTCCTGTCACGACTGACGTCAAATTGAATCAAGGTCTGACAACCTGAGTTTCCCAGTCTGTCATTACACCTTTATTTATTATCCCGTCCAGACCTCAGTGCGGGGATGCCTTCCCCCCAGCCTATTCACACATCTTCTGACGTAGTCTTTTCCTGTTTTTTCCTTCCAGACCCAGTGGAAACTGGGTTATGAAGTCAACCGGCCTGAACCCGAGTTCCCAGCAGTGACCTCTTCACCTGTGACGTAGGGAAGTCCTGCAGTTCACAGCAAGCTGGGGCAGAGGTGCCCAGTGGCCTGACCTGCCTTATGGGTGTGAGATCTCCAGCAGCAAACCAAAACCACTAAACAAAATATAAGTGTTTTGCAGAAAATACACAGCATGGTATGAACACAGTGGAGCAGAGAAGGATTTTCCCATGTATGTTACGCTGCCTGAAGAAGGAGGAGTTCAAGAAAAATTTAAGACAGTGGTCTTTCTAATGGAGGGACAGGCAAGATGGGAATCAAGACTCCTATGGGACTTGAATATCACAGTCTGATTAAATTGTGTCTCTTTTTCATGGTGTGGCTAGAGGGCTATAACTGAGGGGACGGAAGGGGTCTGGGTCACCCGGTTGCTGAGGCAGGGGATGCCAGCACACGTATCCCAGCATCTGCAGTACAGAGCAGGCCGGAGGCCTTACAGGTAAGGGACAGGCCAGTGAAGTAGTAAAGGAGATTTTCTATTTTGTTTACTTATTGTAACCTTGTTTCCAGCCTTGTAATGTAAAACCAGATCCTGTTTCTTCCTGAGTAAACTCTTCCTCTGTCTTTATCCTTACATTCCTTTGCAGCTGGAGGGAGTCCAAGTGGGACTCTCAGACTTGGTGGCTTTTTTTTTTTTTTGTTTCCGATAACTAATGTAAATAAAGCTCTGTGTACCCTCCCCATCTTGGGTGCTTGCACTGTGACATCTGTTTAGCTTCACAAAATACAAGGACCCTCCCCTGACTCCTTCAAGCTGAATGAAATGGGAGGTAGACAACATGGAAAAGAAGTTAAAGAAAAGCAAGACATTGTATACACAGACATACTCTGTCAGAGGCCTTACACATCGGGAGCTGGTTCTTATCAGCCTGTGGGCACACAACCAGGCAGTCTGCAAAGTTGCTAGGACACAGGCCCACAGCTGCAGCACCTGCAAAAGCTGTTTTGTGATTACATAATCATGTAATACAATGTGATGTAATGTGAAACTACACCTGAAGTTGCTGAAAACCTGGCTGGTAAATGTGAGGTTCAGTTTGACATAGATCTGCAGTGCACGTATAAAAAAGCCAACAGCCTCCTGCATGCATATGTAAATCAGCTCTCAGGCCACGTATTTGAGTCTGTAATACAGGTTTTACTGTAGATGGCTTTCAAATTCGGATACTTTGCTCCACTAGGTTGGATCTAACAGAGTTATTTTATTCCCAAGAGAAGCAGCTTTGTGTGGAGCAAAAGGGGCATGAATCACTTCAGTAAATGAGGGTTTACATCTCTCTTTGCTTGTCCTGTCTCTTACCCCACCAAGTCCTCAGAAGCCATTGATGGTTTTAACTTACTCTGGCCACCAAGGATCCCCAGGCTGAGATATCTGTGTCCTGCTGATGCAGCTCCCATCCAGATGCGCCCATTTCTCCCCAGTAAGGCAAAGTGTAGCATAGGTCCTGTGAAAGTTATTCTGTTCTCCTTTAGACAATAATCTTCATGAAGAAATCTGTCTCTCTTCTAAATCCCTATAACTTACAAAAGGAAAAAGGAAGCATAAAGCAAACCTAAGTTTAAATGACCTGGACACGGGCCTCACCAGAAAAATCTAAAATGGTTCTGTGGTCACAAGAACAATTTTCACTCCATGTTTCTGGACTTCGTAGCACACCACCGAAAGCACTCGACATTGGGAAAAGTAAGATCTCTTAATAGAAATATTACAGAGTTGTAATTTGCTTAGGCAGCAGTTTCTGTAAAAAGATTTCTTACTATTCTAAGGAAATGAAAAACGTGTGTTTTGGGTTCATATAAAAAGCGCAGCCATTAGCAGAGAGAGGCCAGTAAACAGCAAGTGTGCTTCAGCAAAAGCCTTGGTGTAGTGCTATTTTAAGGACAGCTGGATGCAAGTAGAGACTGCTCTGCTGAAAGACTTTAACAGACTTGTGTGGACAAGATTTTTAGCTTGAAATATAATGGATGGCATAATCAATATTAAATGTACTGAAACTGGTTTAGGACGGACCTTACTCTGAGCTTGAGTTTTGCTACCATTTAGACCAGCATAATTTCCTTGTCATTAGAGTTGGAATTCAGAAGGCACAAATCAGAAAAATTTTGTCTTTGCCCATGCTTCATTGTCATGATGTCATTAGACCAGCGAGATCTGCAGAGGGACATTACCTTCACCTTAGCCTGCTCTCCAGATGCTCTTGCAGGCTAAAGGAACATTTTACACAAAATGGTAGATGGCTTGTTTTTCTCAGGGTGCCCTCTGGATTACAGTCTGGAGGCTCGGGATGTATCTACTTGCAGTGCCAAGGGGAAAGCATGTAGGGAAAGCTACATGCTTATTTACAGGATTTACTTAGTACATGTTGAAGTGTGAAACCTCGGTGGATATCTCTGAGTGAATGATAAGGATTGTACTGCTGGCACAGTGGTAAAGCAGAAGCACGGAATTCTACACATTGAATTACAGTTCCAAATACTTTGAAGCGTGGCAGATGAGTTAATATATACAAAATCACTGTTCTTCTGTTATTAAATCCATTAGTTATCTGGGAAACAAATAATTTCAAGTAGGTCTTGGCCACCATTAAACAGTTCTGTGGAGGAAGAACTATTTAAACAGGATAAGTGACTTCAGGTGTAAGCCTTTCTAAAATAACCGGATAGTCAAAATATTTCAAGCACTCACATTAAAAAAATCCTGATCTTAATTTTCTCTCACATCCAACACCCCAAAATGGAGTCATCCAAAGACATCATTTTGTAATGACAAATTGGTATCAGATCTTGGCAAAATTTAGCTCTGCTGCTTAATCTGAAACTGAATCCCTTTGCATTTTCTGCATATCGAGATTAAGCATTTAGGACCGGTCTTTTTTTAATGGAGAGTGGCCCAACTGAAATGCTTCGACAATAATTGAAACATGCCCAAGGTCAGAGTGTTGGTGAGGATCCAGGCTTCTAATTCCGGCTCCTCTCTAATTTAAACCCCCTATTTGATGAATTTACTCAGAATAACGAAGCCTGAAGGCTAAATGGGCTTGTGGTCATGCCTGGAAAACAAGGAGTTGTTTTGGTTTTTTTTTTTTACTGGAAAGGACTTATATTCATCATACTAGGAATTTAGACTGACTTCTATCATTTTTAAATACTACCGTGTCAAGGAAATGGGAGGAGCTGAGAATTGTACTGGATGTCTAATAAAAGAGATATGACAACTGAAAATCAGCTTGAACAGGATTGTCTAACTGCAATATTCCTAGTTAATAGTGAGCACATTCATGTTAGACAGCTAATGGTTTTAAGGAGCAGCTCGCTTGCACACCCACACAGCCCTAGGCAGTGTGCAGGCACCCTTTGTGGCACGTCTGCAGTCCTGCCAGGGTTGCACTCACAATGGGTTTCCCAGGTCACAAAAGCATCGTGCCTGGCTGAAGCAATGCAGGACGAGCTGACCTGCCGCGTGAACTTTTCACGGTTGTTTTTGTGCTGTCTGGACCCTGTGGAATGTGTAAGTTTCCTGTTTCACCAGTGTACCATGACTTGCATCTTGGGCAGGGAAACATGTAAACATAATTAGATGGCTGGCAGCTACAATTCCCTTTGAAAATGCTGTCAAGATTTGTGCCTTTCATTTCTATTTTATTTGGGATGGATTAATCTGATATTGCTTGAGGCTAACTTGCCTATTGCCTTAAGAATTTGGGAGTTTCCCAGCACACTGTTTATGGGTTGCATGTGCCTGTCTGTCCAGAATAAAGGTGATGCAGAAATGGCATGATTTTCACAAGCCAAGCACTCTTAATTTTAAGCTAGTAAAAGATGTGATGTGTCATCTGGCTCCTTTCTGGTTTTCCTCCCAAGTATCAAGATACACAGCTTTCAAATACCCACTAGCAGCAGGGTCTAGGCTTTCATAACTCAAAAAACATGTGTGTTTCCCTGCTGAGGGTGATGGGCTGAAAACAGTTATTCTGCTCCCACAGCAGCCTCCTCCTCTGTCGATGCTGCTGCTCTCTGTGTCGAGGCCGAACTGAATCAATGTAAGGCCAATACATTATTGATCACCCTCTGGGCAGGCATAACAAGATTCACAGCCTCGGGGGGTGTAGGAAAAGGACAAAGGGACTGGCAAAGGGCAAGGTCTGCTGCTGAAGGTCAGCAGTTCCCTCCTCTAATTAGACACACAAATACCTGATTTTTGTAGAAACTGCAGACTGGGAACGCCCTTTTCACCCACCTCCCCAGTGGCTGGGTAGGAGATGCAGACTCCTGGAGTCATTGCCCTTTGCATTCCTCAAAATAAGAGGACACCAGGACTTGTAAGGGCTCTAACAGCAGACCTTCACAGCAGTTCTCTGGAACCAGATGAGAATTTACTGCCCTGTCTGTGCTGGGAGAGGAGTATCACAGGCAGATTGATTTCAATGCATCAGGACTTTCTCTCTATGCCGACTGTGATTGCATTGAATAGACAGAGAGGCTTTTCTAAATTGCTTTTCCAGAATATCAAGGAAGGAATTTAAAAACTAATAGGCACAATGAGGATATAGTACTAACTTATCTTCAGTTGCTTGCAAAGCACTCATAGATGAGCTCCTAAAGCCAGCCTGTGAGAACTGCTTGATGGCTGGAGACAGGGACGTGCATTGACACCCACAAAACCCAGGATGACCTTCCCTTATTTTTCTCCTTTGGTCTCATAATGGTTTCCCTTTTTCTGCCACTACGTTCAATAGAGATGCCCCTGTCTATTATTTTATTTAATCTTTAAAATTTGTTTTCCTTTCCTTTTGTCAGTTCTGGACACGTATTAGAATAGAATCTCAGAATGGTTTGGGTTGGAAGGGACTTTAAAGATCATCTCGTTCCAACCTCAGTGCCATGGGCAAGGACACCTTCCACTAGACCAGGCTGTGACGACTTGTGAAAAGTCCCTCTCCAGATTTCTTGCAGGCTACTTATAGGTACTGGAAGGTGCTATAGGGTCTCCCCAGGGACTCCTCTTCTCCAGGCTGAGCAGCCCCATCTCAGACCGTGTTCATAGGAGAAGTGCTCCAGCCCTCTGATCACCTTTGCAGCACTTCTCAGGACTCTCTCTATGTCCTTCCTGTGCTGGTGCCCCAGAGCTGGATGCAGGGCTCCAGGTGGGTCTCACCAGGGCAGAGCAGAGGGCCAGAATCCCCTCCCTCCCCTGCTGCCCACGGGGCTCTGGATGCAGCCCAGGATGAGGTTGGGTTTTTTCCGGCTGTGAGTGCACATGAGTTGCTGTGTCATGTTGAACTTCTTGTAAACCAACAGCCCCAAGTCCTTCTTCCCAGATCTGCCCTTAATGAAATCATGTTGGCTGTCGCCAATCACCTCCTTATTTTCCATGTGACTTAGCATAGTTTTCAGGAGGATCTGCTCCATGATCTTGCCAAGCACCAAGGTGAGACTGGCCAATGTGTGGTTCCCTGGTTCTTCCTTATTTCCCATTTTAAAAAAATGTGTGTTTTAAAATGTGTGTATGACTTTTCCAGTCAGTGGGAATTTCACAAGACTGCCACAACTTCTCGAAAATAACGGACACTGACTTAGTCACTTCATCTGCTGGTTCCCTCTGGACCCACGGATGCATGTCATCAGGCCTCATGCTCTTGTGCATCTTCAGATTCCTAAGATGTTCTTGAACCTCATCTTGTCCTACAGCAGCTGGTTCTTCACTCTCCCGGTCCCTGCCTTTGCCTTCTGTGACTCAGGCAGTGTGGCTGGAGCACTTGCTGGTGAAGATTGAGGCAAAAAAGGTCATCGAGTACCTCAGCCTTCTCCATATCTTGGGTAACCAGGTCTGTTTTCTTCTGGAGAGGCCTCACATTTTCCCTAGTCTTCTTTCCGTCACTGATGTGCCTGTAGAAGCTTTTCTTGTCGCACTCGATGACCCTGGTCAGATTTAACTCTGTCAGGGCTTTGTTTTCCCTAACCCAATCCCTGTCTGCTCAGACCATCTCTCTGTATTCCTGCCAGCCTAAGGGAGTTTTCATTTAAAGTTCAGGTTGATCATGCTGAGTACATAAACCCACAGCTCAAAAATGCACACACAGCTCAATTTTTAGGGCAGAGTTACAGATCTTTCCTACTTTTCCTGGTGGCAAGGCCAGCATAAAGAGTCCCCAGCGTACAGTCTCTGGGATGTGAGCTCACAGCTTCCCCAGCTGAGCTGACAAAATTGCTTGAGAGGCCATGCTGTACACAATTTTGCTGTGTTGGAAATTAGAGGAAAGTACAGGAAAATACCTAATTATCTGGAAAACACCTAATTATATTTGGAAACTATCTAGGTAAAATCCTCCCTGCTTTTCAAAGTCAGAACACTTTTCCATTCCAACGTGGAAGTTTTGCTGAAATATGGCCTTTGTATTTTTATAGCTGATCCAGATCAGGGTTATCAGTAGCTTAAGGGTTTCCAAACATGCTCTCCCAACCCCTTCTCCTCCTCCCAGGCTACTAGCGGTCTGCAAAAACTTGTAACAGCCACAGAGGGATCTTGTACTTGAGGCTGTGCAGGAGAATTTTCTGACGAAGCCTCTAGCTAGTATCATGCCCATTCTGCTTATCTATCCAGGACGAAAACCATAGGAAATCCCAGTCTAGACCTAAATTCCTAAGCAACTTCTTTTTGTTGACTTTGAAAAAGAAATTACATTTCAATGGTGTCTTTAGAGCAATTAGAAAGGTTTTCCAGTGTCATCTGTTGTTACATGCACATTTTTATTACTGCTTTTATAAACATTTATAGAACACTTGGACCTAATCACAGTCATCGGTTACTTGTCTCTCCCAGGTTGTTAGTCCTCAGAGGCAGAGGATGGACTGATGGAGGCAGATCTCAGCCTCTGGGAAAGGACCAGGAGTTGCGCCTCACAGATCTGAGTTAATCACAGCACCCAAATTGCAATGATTTTTATCAGCAACTGGGTATGAACGTGAGGTTTCTATTAAAAATCTTCTTTGGAAACATCAGAGTTTATAAATAGAAGACAAGTCTATCATGATCAGATTGACATTCCCTCACATATTTTTTCCTCCTATTAAAAATCTTATTCGTGATTTTCCCTGTCATTCCTGTTCAAAAGTAAGAAGCAAACCAAGCAAAGAATGTTACTGTATTCTTATTCTTCTACCATTGCAAAAATGCTATAAGTTCTAGAGCTGTTTGCAAATAAGCAAACAAAATATAAAGATCTACGGGTAAAAAAAGAGATGGATGTATTTTTATGGTTACAAGTGACCACTGTGAACATTCAATCTCATCACAGGTGTAGCCTGTGTTTCAGAATTTCTCTCAGTTAATCTTTTACCCAGTCCAATAACCTGCAAAAACTCATATTCACGTCCTGGGAGGATATCAGTCTGCCTTGAAAATTCCTTTTTGGAATTGTGCTGAATGGCAGGGGACAGCAACCGCTTTCCTCTAATGCCCCATCACGTCAGTCTGAGATATTAATGTAATTTACAGATATTCAGAGATCTCTTTTCATTGGCACAGCCGTGTAGATAAGGCTTAATATGAATGCAGTGGAGTTTCAAATGCATAAATAACTAAAATTCCAAGTGTACAAAAGGCCAGATATAGCTACCTGACGTGCTAGTGGGGAAGCCCAGGGGCAAACTGTGTTCTGTTCCATCATGAAAATTGCGCCCACTTTGGCCTACCAGAAAATGGGAATTTATCCTCAGCTTTGATATTTTGATTGCATTCCTTCTACCTTCAGGGCTTGCTTAAGTGCCCTTCTGCTTTCTAAGGTAATTAATGGGGGACGTGAGGAGAACTGTGTTCCAGGAAGGTAGTATGCTCTGGGAAGGGAGTATATTTTGAGGAGTGATGGCCTGGAAAATTAGTCAGATAGACATAAGCTTTCTTTTTTCTGGTTGTCTGCTCTACAATGTACAGATTCTCATCGTTGCAGTACTCATACTTGAGTGTAACTCTAGATGCATTAATTAAAACACAATCTTCAAAAAGATCAGTTCGTGATCAGCAGCCTAGAAAAGCTGAATCTCATCGTGAAGGCTGCCCTCTCTGCCACAGCTCCTGGGAAGAAACAATGGCTGGAAGGAGAGAGAGGGGAGGAGGAGAGAGAGGCAGTATCAAAACAAGAGTGGGAGAAACAGAGGCAAACAGAAGGGAACAAACCCCACAGGGAAAAAAAACCACAGGTCATGGAAAAGGGCAAAGGGACGAAGGGGAGGTGTAAAGCAAAAAACTCAGACGAACAGAGAACAAACGGGCTGGAGAATGAAAGACAAAAGGTGTGGGGGGAGGGTGGTGGAGAGGAGGAACTAGAGTAGCTTTTTTAATCAATTATTGTCATTACTAATGGAAGTCTTTTTAAAAAACCCTGATGGATGCAAGGTCCTCTCAAAAATTTACACATGTAGCCTGGGAGGGTTTTGAATTTATTTAGATGCATGGCTATGAAACCCAAATTGTTCTCTGATCAGTGAAGAGAACTGTCAGCATAAATGATGTTTAATGGCTGGTCTTGACACTCGTAAGGATAACCTGCACACTTGATTTATAGCCCTGAGGAAATAGACTATGAAAGAATCTTTCACACCGAAATTCCAGTTTAATGATGCAGCCTATATATCCAACAGAAACACCGAATGTTCTTCTTACATTCTTTTGTTACAGATTTAATCTCATCTCGGAGCAACAAAATCTTAAGATGTGTTCCTACCGATGAAAATTTGAATTAAACATGAATTTGTCCTATTGATTAGCTATCTATAGAGTCTCAACCTGCCACTGCCTGGAGGTATGATGAGAAGCACTCGCTCTCTTAAGCAGAGCACTTCTGTAGCAGGGAAAGGAAAACCTTAGACTGGTGGATTTATAGGAAATTAAAAGATTGAAGAATATGACGATGTGTTGGAATGCTTTTGACTGGACATAATACACAGACCACCACAGGTTTTAGGTGTTTTTCTGTCATTTATGCATCGCATTCTTATACCTATAATCTGTTCTCTTTTAGGAGAACTATTTTCTTGAGAAGAAGCTACCCAAGTAAATGTTTCCAGGACTGGTCCTTAACTGCTTTTAGTATTATTATCAGTTCTGGCCATCTGTGTTTTTTCATTCTAATTCCGTAAATGAATGCCTGTCCTTTGAGAATTTCAAGGACCAGAAAGCAACAATGAGCTTCTTTTGCAATTCCAGACTGAATACTGTAACAATTATTAGTTGATGGGATATGCAGTAAAAAGAATTCTTATTGACAGTACAATTTATAAGGATAATTTGCTTTCACTAAAAAGTATTATAACATTTCTGTGCAAAGATGTGGCTGGCTTAGCTGTGTGCTTAGCCAGTTTTGAGCTGGTCTTTGGTGATGCAACCTAACCCAAAGAACAAGTACATAATCAGATAAGTAGCTCTGTGTTAATGGCACATCATGATTTCAGATTATTAGGGATTCCACTTAATTGATTTTGTTTTGAAGACCATAGATTCCAAGTTGGTAAGTAAAGAGAATTAAAAACCCACAACCAATGAAAAGAAGCATTCAGATCTGCCATCTATACTGGTATGGCTGGAATGCAGGTGAAGGATATAGCCAGGAACTCAGGATTCAGTGCTTACTCAGCTTTTGTTAACACTCCCATAATTAGTTTTAATAATGAGATAATACCTAAGGATCCAGCCTCTCCTGTTGCTGAAAGCTGTAACCATGTAAATGGAAGCAGAGCTGGCTCCTCAACCAGAGACCTGTGAAATATTAGCTAAAGGAAATAATGGAGCACATGGATGGGCTCTTATTTACACCAAGGCAAGAAGAGCAGTGAAAATGTAATTGGATCCACTTCAAAGGAATTTAAAAGTAATACAAAAAAAGTAATACAAAAAGTAATACAAATCATGCCTGTAAATGAGAAGATAATCTATTGTATTGAATTAAATTGGCACTAAATTAAGATTTTGTAAATTTTTGTAATTTTTTCATGAAGTCCTTGACAAATAAATATTCTCAGAAAATAAAAGTGTTGATGTTAAATGCAATTCCACATACAGCAAGAAGCCCACAAAGCAGAATTCTATGCTAATCTCCTTAGGCTGAGACTGATCACAAATGGACAGTAAACTAAAGGAAAGAGACTGTTCTCTAACTATCCAGGAGAGGAAGAAGTGGGGGAAAAAAACCAATCCAAAACACAGAACACAAACACAACCAAGCCAAAACCACAAAAAAAATTCCAAACCAAAGAAAAAGCATAAACAGTGATAAATTGTATAATTTGTCTTACTGAGGTCAGGTAAAAATTGCAATATAATTAAGGATTTTTTTAAACAAATTATCTCAGTTCATAAGGAAAATCACATTCTTCACTAGGCTGCTGGACTAGTGAAGCACGAAACCATTCCTGATGGACAAATGCTTCTTTGGGTACCAGGTGTATACAGAATTACGTGCTACTTTGTGGATTAAATTCTGCTAAATACTGATGGCATGACCATGAACTGAACTGAAACCTAAAGGCCTATTGGCATGGCAAGGATTCAATTTAATTTGATTCAGCTCTCATGCGTGTATATCATGCAATCCTTCCTCCTCACGTGCAGAGAGAGGATTTGGAGAGGTATTTGAGATAGTGTGCAAGATAAAGGGAATGTCCTGGTTCTGGTTCCTAAACTGGGTCAAAGTAATCACATTTAGAATAAATCAGGAAGCTTGTACTGTGTGTACATGAACATTGTGGTTTGGTGTGGTTACAGAATTAATCTGCCATCACGTTGATTTGACTTGCAGAGCAACTTTGGTGCATATGAATTATAGAACCACAGAATCACAGAATCAACTGAATTGGAAGGGACCCACAAAGATTATCAAAGTCCAAGTCCTGGCCCTGCCCAGGACCATCTCCAGGCATCACACCATGTGCCTGAGAACATTGTCCAAACGCTTCTTGAGCTCTGTCAGGCTTGGTGCTGTGACCACTGCCCTGGGGAGCCTGTTCCAGTGCCCAGCCACCCTCTGGGTGAAGAATCTTTTCCTGATACCCAACCTAAACCTCTCCTGACACAGCTTCAGGCCATTCCCTCAGGTCCTGTCACTGGTCACCACAGAGATCAATTAGTCTCAGAAGATGCTCCATCCCCAATGCCACTTAAACCTATTCTTATTCCTTGGAGGCATAGAAGGAGAAGAGTACAGGGGTCTAAAACAGCACTTTGCTCTTTGGATGTCTTTGAACCACCTGTTTTGGGGACACTTTGCTCTGGGAACAAGGCCAAATGTTGTCTGAAGGAAAAACTCTCAACTGGTGTAGTGTAACTATGTGGGCCTAAGCCTCAAATGTCTCGCTAAAGCAGGCAGAGGCACTAATTGTCCCTTCTGGGAAGGTGTATCTCACTGAGCCCTGCTATTCATTGTATAATATTCATTCCTCATTCATGGAAAAAAAGGTCTAATTTGATATATTTTGAAGGAGAGCGTGTGGGACACAGGTTCCTGAAGCTGAGAGCAGAGTCTTGGGAAGGTGTGGTGCTGAGAGGTGAAGGGAAGTTCAAAAGCTGCATGAAAGCTCTGTCAGAAATAAAAGTGAACATGAAATTCAAAGGCAAGGCTGCCATTCCCGAGGGAATTTGTCATTCCATTAATTACATTAATAAAGACTCTCAGGGCAAAGGGATCTATTTGCTTTCTCCAGAAAATACAGTACTTCAAACAAATCTCTCAAAGCACTGTGTTGAAGGATGAAGTTACCAGAGACTGAATCTTCACCAGTCTGCCTCTCATTCCAACCAGATACTGTCTCACTGCAGCCTTTGTGTCACCCAGATATAACAATGGCAAATGTGATTCCAGTTTCATTCTACATACTACTACATGTACAAACTGGACTTAGAACACTGATATGCAGGATTCTGGAATAAATAACAAGGCTGAATTTAAGAGTGATTTCATGAAATTGCGATGTTTTGACCCAAGTTGAAACTTGTTGGATATTTAATGAGACAAGATGTTTCTGAAACTTTATCCAAAAGGCAGAATAGCAGAGGCTAAGACTTTTGCCCAGCAAGAATTAAATTCTGGATAGAGATCAAGTACAGGCCCAACTAATGTCAGAAAATTCAAATTTATCCAAATACAGAGGTTTTAGCATCTCCATTTAAAATATTTTCAAGTAATAACTTCAGTATACCACTTAGCAATCTGGTTTAAATATGGTGCCTCAGGGATAGCTGCCTAGAAAAAACTAAGTTGTGGTGTTTGGAAGGCTCACTTGATAAAAGGGAGAAGGTGACCCACACCTCTTTTAAAATAAAATGATAGAAGATGATGGTTCAAGAAGCATTTTGTAGGCTTTCATGCGCACAAATGTCCTGAAGACTCTTCCTTTCTTTGAATTTTCTGAAGGAAAACCTCTTGGGTTTGCATATGATTGCAGAAACAAATGCTGGGAAAAGGCAGTAAAATTATTTTAAGGTACTTGGTTTTTATTTAATTCCAACAATCACCAGCTATCTAATGTTCATAGAAAAAAAAAGTATACTGTATCCATCTGTCTCCACTCTTCAGCATCCAGTTGCAGCTATAATTTTGTTACTCAACCACTTAGAATGGAATTGACAACGTCCTTCCTGCTAATATGTATGCACTGTTTATTTGCAAAGATATGTGTTTTCAAATTGCAGAGTAAAAGAAAATGACAAGCAAGTACCCAAGCAAGCAATTCTTTCTTAATTACTTTTTGTGCTTTATTATTACATTTTATTGTAAATGGTTCCATTCCTGCCAGTAATAAGTTCAACCTGAGGCTATGGTTTCTTGGCTTTTCTTTTTAAATGTACTTAAAAGTTGATTAATAAACTGTATCCATATCTCTCAGTAATCATATTCTTACTTTCAGGGCATCAGAAGTAGGGCAACTGATTAGAAACAAATGTTCCTTTTCTGTATTTAATGATTCTTATTAATCCTGAAAGCTAAAGGAATTGAAAGCAGCACCGGATTGTCAGCTGGGCCCTCACTGTCACAATCTGCAAGAGCAGACTTTGGTGCCCAGGGTTAAAACTAACAGGTTCCAGAGTCAGGCTCCATATTTCCTTAGAGGTCAGTACCACCAGAGCCTTTTGTAAGATCAGATCTCTCTGCATAAGTTGTCACTCTCGAAAAAAGAAAAAAAAGGCTTATTCTCATTTCTTGGGCAGCAGTTCAAACTCAGAAAAATGTTCTCTCCTCATAAAGAACTGGTAGGAGCAAATTGAAATCTGTACGTTTTGTTTATTGAAAGACAACAGTATGATGATGATGCTGATCCCAATTAGGAGTTGAAGATAAGAGCCTTAACTTCTAGGAACTCTGCATACCATCAGTTATAACAGCCCATAGTTTCACAGTAATTATTAGTGGATTTGGGCAAAGCTAGGCACCTCTCAGCACAAATATGATCCACCTTAAACCGAGCGCATCTGACCTGGCATCAGATCAGCACATCTACCACATGGTGTTTACACTGATGTGCACAAGGGACCTAATGGTTCCTAGAAAACAAAGGCTTGTGGTGTGTTTGGTGTAATTGGAAAGCAGCAGACGGGTTTGTGTTTCTCTGACTCGGAGAGAAGGGTAAAATTTGGCCTAGACACTCAGTCATAGATCCCTGGATCCCCACCTGGTCATGAAGGATGCGTGAGTGTGTGGGAAGGAGAAGGGGGGGTGACCACTGACCATTTGATACAACCCTCACAGAGGATGATGAGATCCTGTAGATCATTCCATGGCAGGCAAATAATTTCTTCCCTCAAGACCAGAGGAGCCTGCTAAACAGATGAACTGAAGCTTTTTTGGCATTAGGCATTGAAGTGCCTGAGACTGAATATTCAAACAAAGAGCAAGCACGCAGTGTAAAACTGTGAGAACAGAGGACACTTCAGCAATGCATTGCACAGATACATGATATTCCACGTGAGAAAAATTCTACTAGACAGAGGAAATCACTTTAAAGAAATCAGTTCAAGAAAGCATGAATGATTCCTATTGAGTAGAGTGAATAATAATTCACTCTGGATAATGTGGCTTTGGCATTTTTTAACTTTGATAATGCCAAAGCCAGACCTCATCACTTCATGAAACTCTGCCCTTGGGTCCATATTTATAAACTTCTAAGTACAATTGTATTCCTCTGTGATGTTTTGGTTTGTCACAGTCTTTAAAGACTGCTGCAGCATACCAAAGATTTACTCTCGCTCCATTGTTTGCGACATGTTTGGTGGTAATTAGATGCTTCATTTGTACAAGTCCTTCAGAAAAACCTCTCTACTGGAGCAGGATTACCTAAGATTTATATCTGTCCTTGTGCAAAGTGCAGAAATCTCCAACGTCTCCACGCTAAATTGCAGTCTTAAACTTGGATTTCATCCCACTTTCCAATCCTTTGATATTTTTTCTTGCGATCCGGGATAAATGCTGTAGCCATCTCCGAGAAGTAAAAAGGAATGTCTGACACTCATTTACACCAACCCCAGCAGAGGCAGGGACCTTTGCATGCAAATATGAATGAGACCTAAAGTTTGATTACCATGATACAGTGGAAAGAATCCTTGCGTTTTCTTTTCTCTTTTTCATTTTGTAGAAGTTTTAATACGGTCTGAAACCCTCTGCATCAGAGGAAGCGTTTTAAAAAACAAAACAGATGACTGACAATGTGAGATTTGATTCCTCTGGAAATGTAAAGAAACTTCTTTTCCAAAACCTGGAGGAGTGTCAACAAAGATAGAATGCATATGGGATTTTGTACCTCCACAACAAAATCAGCAGCAGAAATTTTGTCATGGGAATACAGCATGGGACAGAACTGGAGTTTCAGCTTGCGGATGCCAAGTGCATTAAGAAATTCTGTGAGGAGCAAAGACAAAAAATAAGCAGTTTGAAATGCCATTTGCAAGGTGCTTGGCTTGTCTGTAATGCAAATAGTCATATAAAATATGCAGGAATGTGGTTTTTTCAGGTTTGAATGGGAAGAGGAAATTGATTTACAAATCCTGACTGGAATAGGAACCTTAGAGCAAGACTGAAGACAAAGCAACTCCCTGCACTCCTGTGTGGCGTGTATATGGCATGTAGCTGCCTCTTTCTGTGGGAACTGCTTTGACTTTTGTGCTATTACAACATAATCAAGGTGCTCAACAGTGTAATTAAATACTAGGAATTTTGCTCTTTAGTGATCCTCAGATTAGTATAATCTTCTTCTTGGTTGTTCTTGGGCAACTGGCCTTTCAGGACTTTCAGTGGTGTGCCTTCAAAGGGCCCTTTATATTTGTGAGGGGGTGGAAGTCAGCTCTGCACAAGGTGTGCTCTCCCTGTCTGTGGTAGTCTGGTGGCTTCACACAGGTGCTCCCATCGGGCTTTTGAGAAATCTCGCCCTCAAGCTTTCAGGGAAGCCTCTAGGTTGTGCAGACTCTGGGTAGCAGAGTAGGGGATTTTCTCGGAAGTGATCTTGGTTCCCATCTGTATCTGTGGGGACAAGCAGAGAGGAAAATCTTCCTCTTGCTTGTAGAATGGAGAAAACTTGAGCAAGCCCATAAGCACAGAATTTCCATGGCCCTGTGCAAGAGAGAACGAAGTATTCTTCATTCAAGGACAAAGCAGTAGATGCTACACATAAACAGTATTCTCATGGTATTGAGATCTGAAATACACCCTGTTGATTCTGGGATAGGCTTTTAACAAAGCTTTGTTCTTTACCTCCAGAGGTCTCGATGTCTGTTTGGTAAGTTGTCTTTCTGCTCGATTAGCTTTTCTATAAGAAGAAATGAAACACTTTTTCCTTTTTAAATTTAAAAAAGCATAGATGCTCTGCCATTTCAGGCACAGTCTGTTTGTGTAAGGAGTGTGTAATTTTCTTTTGTTGTTTCCATGGGCTTGTGCTTTTAAAATCATTTCAGAATTAAATATGTTACGGAGTAATTCTGAGGCTCTGTGGGAAAGCTGCATTAAATCATCAAGCCCACTTCCATGCAACACAGAGCTGAGTTTGTTCCTACAGGGAAGATATACAAAATAAACTTATTTTACATTGAATGTTAGTGAAAAGGCCAAGAAAATAATTTTCTCCTGGTTAAACCTACATAAATCACTTTCATACCAAAGACACTAACATGCAAGCACAGATTTCCATAATAATGTGAGAAAAAGAAAGGAAAAAATAAGACAATTTTTACTCTTTGTACTTAAGAAGGATTGCATTAATTCCTTTTGTACATTCCAGTAGCTACAAACTAAAATGAAAAGTATAACCAGAGGCAGATAATGTCCTTTGTCTCACAGGGAAAGAACAGTAAACTACATTTCTGTTCCCTCCTAACTGGAACATCTATTCATTCTCACTCAGGTAAGGCTGCTGTTTACGGCTGGCTCCCCAGGGTCCGCCTGATCTCTGCTGTAAAACCGCTGAAGGGTTTAGTCTCCCTCGGCTCCTGGTTTCTGCTCCCATGGCAGAGGAGGAATATTCAGACGTAAAGGGCAGCCCAGCCTCACGGTGCCACTTGGGGCCATGGCAAAGCAGCACCCTGTGGCGCAGGAAGACTCACAAAGGCAAAACAACTTGAACTTCACCGGAGCTTTCCAGGAAACGTCACCTGGGACTGTGAAGAGGTCACGTTATAAACTAGGGCTCCTTGCAGAAAGGTGTGCAAGGGTGAGTGCAGATGTAAAAACCATGAGAAAGAAGAAAGGTTGCTGGAGGTGGAGGAAATCCATCTTGATAGAGAAGGTTGAAATAGTCTAGGTAATTCCCTGCAACTACTTAACTGTTTTTTTTCCTTCTCTCTTTGGAAGTTCAGTTCAAAGTAAAAGAAGTCCCTAGGTAGGCTTTCCTCCCTCTGAATATTCTGTCTCAGTTAAGAGCCCAGTTTGTGCAGCTCCAGTTGTGAGTTTCTTCAGTTTTTAGTGTTTTCCTGTGTTGACCCTGTCAGGCTCATTGCTGTTGCTATACGAAGAGCATGGAAACAGTAAAGGCAAAAAATTCCCAACCAATTTTTCTAAACATACCATATTGTGAAGAGGCATCAATCACCTCCTTTCTGTGCTAACAAGTTATTAAAAAAAGAAAGCGCTCTGGTGGAAACAGATAAAAATGACACTTTTTAACTGTCTCACTTGTTACCACAGTGATTCTTGCATTTATGGGGGACATCTGCTACAAAGGATGAAAAAATTATTTTACCGTAGGCAAAGAACAGTCTGGAAACAAAATCATGTCTCAAAATCTAAACCTAAACTTTCTTTGAACTGTACTTCAGTGAAAAATAACAGCCAGGATTAGTAAACCAAATTATATTCCAATTGAAAATAATCAAACCAGAACAAGTCCAGCAAGGGAACTGAAAATGCAGCACTTGGGCCTTATAGAACAGGTTTAAGCTCTTTGAAGGATAGCAGGAAGTGATCAGCCAGCTCAGGAGTGTGATTTCCTTTGCAAATAATTTCTAGGTGGAGATGTGGCCACTTCTTTTGAGTTCTGCTAAAGGCAGTAGCCAGAAGCAGGAAAAAAATAAATTAACTAGCCAGGAGCAGCATAAAAAAATTAACAATGACAAGGTAAGCTAATTAGCAGATGCTATCAAGACAGAGTGATAAGATGTGATTAAAGACATCTTTAAGCCACTTCCAGGCCTCTCCCTTCTGGAGAAGTGGCTAGGAATGCATAGGTGGTTTCATTACATCCTCACTGTGGGCAGCCAATTCCCGGCCAAACCCCAGTGCAACCTCTCACGTTTTGCAGGAGACTGAGCAGAGGAGGATATTCTCTTCCACTCCCATCCTCACATAATGCCTGCTGCGCAAAGGAATGGAGGGGCATGGGAAGGGTGTCACACAGCCAACATGCTAAATATCAAAATATTTAGATTTTGAGAGGAGCTGCTTGTGTAGGATGTACTTTACCCTGCAGATTAGGTTCTCTCCATCTAGCTAACAATTTCTGTTAGCTTATGCTGAGTATTTAATGAAACTCTCAAAGAGTTCTGTTTGCCCCAGAGCAGCAGCACAGGTGGAAAAACATGACTATGGCAGAGTACTGTAGCACATTCAGGGCAAAATTTGGAACAGAGCTGAGCTCCCAGCTTTGTCCTCTGCCTGCAGAGGCTCCAGCCACAAAACTACATAGGAGTGTTTTGAATGAAAGGCAGTGCCCGGCCCTTGGAAGGGGACCCAAAAGGGGGCTCAGGAAAGAAGAGATAAAAGGGCAGGCTTCCATGCGAGGAGACTAACCTAGAGGGCAGTCAGGTTCTGAGAGACAGATCAGTTTGGTTTAATGCATTTCAGCTTGCTGCCACAACAAACCCCAAAGCCTTTACCTTGGTCCACAGATGATATGATGAACAGTACTTCTCTGGGAAGTAGTAAACATGGTATTTTCCACTTCTCACTAACCAAACATTTCATGATTCTGTAGACAGAAAGTACTGTTATTCATGTGTCATTCTGTATGTGAACATCCCATGCAAACATACCCAAACTCCATCTTTATTATAAACTAGCATTGAGAATGGAAATAAAAATCATACTTAGTCAAACTATGCAAATTGAAGAGATAATGACCAAGTAATATTTTCAGGTTAGTCACACGTGACTACACGGATGTTTGCTGGTGTTGGTATAAGTAGGCAGGAGACTTTCTAACAATACTGTACACGTGTATTTGGCTTTAAAAAATAGCAGGAATTAATGATAACTCAATAATAAATGGAACAAGTTTTCTAGCTGATGAGCTAGGATTACAGGGAAAGTTTGATTTTCCTGTTTTTAAAGGTTTTGTGCAAATTAAATTCTCATCATTAACTACATTAGATCAACGTTTTGGGGTGTGTCTTTTTAACAAAAAAAGGAGAAAGGAAACAGTGCTGGCACAATGATGGTTGTTCTCAGACGTAAAACACATGCAGAACAAATTGACTGAGGTAAGGGCTGCAGATTAGCAGAGGAAAGTATACTTCTGGTGATAATCAAGTGTATTTGTTTAATAACAATACTTGCCACTATTACAATAATGACCTAAAGTCCTGGAGTGCTCATTTCTTCCCTGTACTGTTTGCCACTTCAGAAGGTGTGGATACTGTTGAGAACAGAGAAGATAAGAGCGATCACAGAGATTAAAGGACAGCTTCTCAGTCTAGGAGCCCAGTTGTGGTCAGTGGGGCCAGTAGATGGGAAGCAGCCCTGGCAGGACATGATGGGAAGTAGCTCTAGTAGGGCTCTTGTGGTGGGATGATAGGCAGAGGCTCACTTAACAGGTTAACTCATCAACAAAGTGTGCAAGGTCTTGCAGAGGTGATCTTTTTGGTGAGATATCAAGGTGGTTTGCCATTGGCTTGACAGAAGAGCCAAGAAAGGGCACTCCGGAGGTTCAACTTTGAGAAGAGGGGTTTGGCCTACACAGGAAAGTGACTCCTAGAGCGCATCCAGTGAATCAGAGCCTCGGTACTGCTATAAAGCCCACTTGTGATTCTCTGACCTCTAAGTTCCTGTGTAACCAAACACTATACCAGTCATTAATTTGGATCCTAAACAAGAAGTAGCCACTTCTCTTTCTTCTCAAGCAATCCTTCCCACCTAGAGGTCTGACAAAGGGGCATTTGACACACAGAGAAGCTTTGGAGAGAACCAAAACACAGGACTTCCCTCATGTGCTGAAGCACTTGTACTTCTTTAAGAACTTGACATGCGTTTGGCCCCTGCCCCCTGTCCTCAGCTTTCTCCTAAGGACATCTGAAGGTATCCAGAGGTGGCGGTGGATTGGCACCCACCGTCAGCCCGGAGGAGGCTGAGGAGAGACCTCATCGAAGTCTGTAACTTCTTCATGAGGGGAAGAGGAGGAGCAGACACTGATCTCTTCTCTGTGGTGACCAGTGACACGACCTGAGGGAATGAATAGCCTGAAGGTGTGTCAGGAGAGGGTTAGGTCGGATATCAGGAAAAGGTTCTTCACCCAGAGGGTGGTTGGGCACTGGAACAGGCTCCCCAGGGCAGTGGTCACAGCACCAGCCTGACAGAGCTCGAGAAGCTTTCGGACAACGCTCTCAGGCCCGTGTTGTGACTCTTGGCGTGTCCCGCGCAGGACCACTAGCCGGACTTTGATAATCTTTGTGGGGCCCTTCCAACTCAGC
>VZTA01005811.1:0-19541 GCA_013398855.1 Mohoua ochrocephala | reverse complement strand
CCTGCTGGATCTCCCCAGCTCTGCGGGTTCCCCAGGCATTCGGGGGAAAAGCCATCCTGTGCCCCACGAAAGGAAGTTCTCCAACACCTGTGATGGAGATGGACCAAGCCTAAAAGCTCCCCTTGGGAGCACGATGTGGAGAGCGCAGGAGTTTGCCTGGTAGTCGCGTTACCTGGCAGACACTTCTTATTTAAACTGTGTTTATCCATTACAGGGATAGTATCACATAAAAAAGAATTCCAGGTCTCCCCGATCCAGAGTTCATGTGATAAAATACACAAAGGATCAGAGATTTGTACCTTCTCTTGCTCCGAGTTCGTGTTTTCTAGTGCAACCCTGTGGGCACTGTAATCCCTGCCTGCTGGAAATCGCTGTTCCCAAACCCCACTGCTGCGCACTCTCGAGATTAAAACTGTGCTAGAAATCAGGAAGTTGTTGATAAACTGCTGCCATTAATCCTTGCTTATCATACAGTAATCATTTTGGATGCCTCTAAAAGGGCAGCAGTGGAAGTTGTGACTCAGTTTGGTTCTTTAAAGATACAGAAAAACAAAAATATCCTCAGCGGAGCCTGTTGGCTCTGTGCTCACTGAGGACACAAAGCCCGGAATGCACCTGCGGGAGCTGTCAGGGCTGTGATGCAGGCACCAGCACACGCTCGTGTGTCACAAGCCCTGACTCATCCTGCTCAGGGCACGGATGAGAGCAGGAGTCACACTGGATTGTCTGATTGGGGAGAAAAAGAGAAAAGTGTGTTTGTAAAAACAAGACAAAACAAAAAAGGAAAACGAAACTGTTCCGATTGCGCAGCTCCAGGTTTGTCTCCTCTTATCCCACAGGAACCTGCCCTCTCCTCACCGTAGGTGGTGATGACACTGGACGAGGATGTGGATTTATGGGAGGGGAAGCAGGTAGGCTTGTCCATGGCATTTGGGAAAAGCTTCGTGTCCCAGCTTGGCTCTGGGAATGGCTTGGCTTCCTGCCAGCTCCGGAATGCAGAGGGAGAAGGGCTGGGAGAGCCTGGAGCTCCTGAAATAAAAGGTGTTGAACAACCATCAGGTTAGAGAACCTTGAGGATCAGATCCTGTGGGCACCAGAGGAGCTGGTGGGTCTCCCTTTGGCCCCTTCCAGCAGCAAGCTGGCACGGATCTTACCCCAGATAACCCCCCCTTATCTGCATTTCTTTAGCACCACACTTAGCGCAAAAGAAGTTCCTCGGTGAGCCAGACTGGGGGAGCTGGGAGCCACCTTCCATCGTCTGTGAGTCTGCATCCTGTGGCTGCAGTTCCGTTCAGTTTCGCTCAGTTCCTTCAGTTTGGGAAAAGCAACCCCGAGAGGCAGCTCTGGCACCCCCCCCCCACTGAACACCTGCTCCGTGTGTGTGACTCCAGGAGGGATTGACGGGGAACCTTCATCTTCCTCTTCTCCCTGGTGAGTCCCTGGGGACAGGCCTGAGCCCCGGCCCCAGCTGAGGGATGGAGCAGGGGGTGTCTCAGGGCTCGCTGCTGCTTTCTGCGGTGCTCGTCCCTGCAGCCGGCGGGGAGAGCCGCCACTGCCCTGGATGTGGAAGCTGGAGTTGATTCCAGACCTGGGGGATCACAGCTTTTGCCCTGACACTTGCTCCCCCCCAGCAGCCCCTGTCCCTCCCGGCAGGAGGGCTCTGGGGGCTGTGCCGCTGCCGGTGGCTCTGGGCATCCCGGTTCTCCTCTCCAGGCTGCCCAGTGTCTCCTCTCTCCTGGCCCCTGAGCACCTGGAGCATTTGGGAGCAATGTGGTGCCCAGCCCGGGCAGGGAATGGGCTCAGGACCATCCCCACACGGCTTCCACTGCTCCCCCCACAGAGGAAACCCGAGCCACCTCTCATTCCCTCCTTCCCTCTGCGTGTCCCTGCGGCGCAGGTGGCCCTGCCGGGCTGTCACCGTGTCATCACCGTCCAAAGTGAGCGGAACGTTTCTCAATAAGAAGCAAATGTTAATGTAATGGGAGAAGAGATTAAATTATGTACAACTGTTCTGACCCTTCCTGCTATACATCAGAAACGTGGGATAACAGGTCAGGGAATAACCGTGCATATAAAAGAAGAATTTCCATCATTATAAATTCATGAGGATTCATAGGAAAAATTACTTGTTTGTTTATGCAGAACTGCAATATTGACCTGATTACAGGAATGCCAGGAAACCTCAGAGGAAGCCATGGGGCAGAGGGATCCCAGGCAGAGGCACACGGGAAGATTAATACCATCGCTCACCAGATGTGACAACAGCTACCCTTGGAACATGAAGATATCTCAAAGTTAATGAAGAGATAGGAGCGAGATAATAAAGATAAACATGCCTTTTTGGGTTAGGCTGCCCCACTGCAGCCTCGTGCTGCCGCTAACGGGTTCTTCAGAGCCACGCTGATGACAGCCCTGCCAAGGCAAGATAATTCATCTTAAAATTGAAGTGAGGAACCAGGAGGTGCAGGATGTGGCACCAACATACAGATGACAGTGTCCTTGCCAAGGAAGCAAACAACCTTATTAAGGGAGAGAGGGGAAGAGATGGCTGTGTTAGCAAGGAAAAGTGAGTCCAGGGAACATAATTACAGCCAGGAATTGGTGTCGGTGTCTGTGCTGCCAGGCTGGAGGAGCTGGCAGCTGTGGCAGCTGGGGACATCAGGGAATGGCACCCTGCTTGGGTGGGGACATGAGGGCGGGAGTGGCACCCTCCTCGGGTGGGGACATCAGGGAATGGCACCCTCCTCGGGTGGGGACATCAGGGCGGGAGTGGCACCCTCCTCGAGTGGAGACATCAGGGAATGGCACCCTGCTTGGGTGGGGACATCAGGGCGGGAGTGGCACCCTCCCTGGTGCACGGGCTGCTTGTGTCGAGCTCCTTAGTCCTGAGGGCCTTCAGGAGTTACCTCCAAGCTGAGAGCAGCCGTAAATCCTGGCCAAGCCCTGCAGCGCGAAGCTGTCACTGCTGAGGAGCCGCCCGACGCCGCCTGCCCGTGCTCCTGCAGCCACTGTCGGTGTCACCACAGACCGGGGCTGTGCCACCCTACCACCCTGCCACCCTGCCGCAGTGCCACCCTGCTGCAGTGCCCCCCTGCCAGTGTCCCCCTGCCGCTGTGCCATCTTGGCACTGTGTCACCCTGCCGCAGTGTCACCCTGCTGCAGTGCCACCCTGCCAGTGTCACCCTGCCGCTGTGCCATCTTGCCACTGTGCCACCCTGCTGCCATGTCATCCTGCCAGTGTCACCCTGCTGCTGTGCCATCTTGGCACTGTGTCACCCTGCCGCAGTGTCACCCTGCCAGTGTCACCCTACCGCTGTGCCATCTCGGCACAGTGTCACCCTGCCACTGTGTCACCCTGCCACAGTGCCACCCTGCCACAGCGTCACCCTGTCACTGTGTCACCCTGCTGCCACTTCCGGCTCCTCTGCTGCCCGCCACCCATCACTCACACACTCGAGAAGTGACGGGGTGGCGCGGGATTGGGAGCAGGTGGAGGGACAGGTCCCATCCCCAGCACAGGGCACAAACCCTGCAGCGGGGGCAGGAAGCGAGACGCCCGCGAGTGCGCTCTGAGGGGCTGCAGCTTTCTGAGACAGCAGCATTGGGGTTGGGATGGGTCTCACCTGAGAGCCGGGACACGGCCCAGAGGCAGCACGGGGGGAGGTTGCACACGGGGGTGTGTGCACGGGTACCCAGAGGGGACCTCTGTCCGTGTGTCTGTGTGTCTGTGTCTGTCTGTGTGTCTGTGTCTGTGTGTCTGTCTGTGTGTGTCTGTGTATCTGTGTCTGTGTGTCTGTATCTGTGTCTCTGTGTCTGTCTGTGTGTCTGTGTGTCTGTGTGTGTGTGTGTGTGCCTGTGTGTCCCTGTGTCCGTGTGTGTGTGTGTGTCTGTGTCTCTGTGTCTGTGTGTCCTTGTGTCTGTGTCCCTGTGTGTCTGTCTGTGTCTGTGTGTCCTTGTGTCTGTGTGTCTGTGTGTGTGTCCATGTCTCTTGTGTCCGTCTCTGTGTCTCTGTGTCTGTCTGTGTGTCCATGTGTCTGTGTCTCTGTGTCTCTGTGTCTCTGTGTCTGTCTGTGTGTCTGTGTCCATGTGTCCATGTGTCCATGTCTGTGTGTCTGTCTGTGTCTCTGTGTCTCTATGTGTCTGTACCTGTGTCTGTGTGTCCATGTGTCTGTCTGTCTGTGTCTCTGTGTCTGTGTCTGTGTGTCCGTGTCTGTGTGTGCCTGTGTCCCTGTGTCCATGTGTCTGTCTGTCTGTGTCTCCGTGTCTCCGTGCACTCCCACGTTTCCCCAGTGGCAGGTGTAGACTTGTGCAGAGGTGTGAAGCACAGCCTGTAGAGCTGCCCTCCCCAGCTGGGCAGGGTCACCCCCACACCAGAATGGGAAAGAAGCGATGTGTGAGTGCAGCAGGCGTGCACTGGTTCAGGAAATCCAGCACTTACAGCCTGTTTCAAACACAGCTACGTCCTCAGACTGTGCCACCAGTCAGAATCCAGCACCTGCTCACTGCAGGTTCCAGATGTGAGCAGTGCTGAGCTCTCTCTCCCCAGACAGATGTGCCAGAAGCCCTCGGGGACGTGGGGCATCCCTGTCACTGAGGAGCGGCTGGGCCAAGCCCTGCACACGTGGCTTTATTTCCCTTCTCCTGCTGCATCTCCCTGTGCTGCCTCTGGACACCATTCCTGGCCCTCAGAGGGGACATGCAGAGGTTGATTTAGATTTTTATCACACTTTCTCTTAATTACCCCTCCCAGTGCTGCCACCCCAGTCCCTCCCAGTACCCCCCAACACCACGTGCAACCACTCTGCTCCACCTCTGTCCCTTTCTGGACAATCCACATCTCTTGAACACCTCCCCATGCCCACTCAGCCTGTTTCTGTGGTCTCCTCAATGGCTCCTCTAGTGCTCACAGAACTACACGAGTCTGTCACCTATAAATGCCATCACCTCCCAGTTGTTTTCTTCTCCTCACCCTTCATGAGCACCGTGCTGGGGAATCATCCTGCTTCCCAGAAGAAAAGGGGCTCTGCTTGAGGATGCAGCTTTCCTGAATCACAGAATTCCAGAAAGGTTTGTGTTGGGAGGGACATTAAAGCCCATCCAGTGTCACCCCCTGCCATGGACAGGGACACCTTCTACTAGACTGCTCCAAGCCCCAATGTCCAACCTGGTCATCCAATAAGATAAAAAGTAGGGACAAAGCCGGAGCTGGGACATGGAAAATATTCTGGTCAGCCTGGATGGAAATTTTTGTCAGAGTGAGCCAAGCACGGAAGGAGCAGTGCTGTGCCCGTGGCACGTGTGTGCCAGGAGTTTGTCTGGACATGAGGTGATGCCTCAGGGTTTAACTTTTCTGTTTCCCAAGCCCTGCCCTGCCTGGTGTGTGACTCTGCAGTTCCTTGTGCCCTGGGAGCTGCTGTTCTCTCCTGCTGCTCACACACAACAAACCTCTGCAGGTTCCCACTCCAAGGACACCGGGCCCCAAATGTGGCAACTCAAAGCCTCTCAAGGGGGGCAAACTCGAGGTGATTCCATCATGGACTGAGGGGATCATTGGAGAATGAACCCTGAGATGCAAATGAACCCAACTGATCAAAGGGTGAAGAACCCGTGAGCCAGGGTCCATCTTGGGTGGAGCCTCTGCACTGCCCGGGGTGAGCCTTTGAAGGCCCTGCAAATAAATCCCTCCTTTTATTCTCTTCTTCTTGTCTGGTCTCTGTGGTTTAGGTGGTCCCTTAAGGCATCAGAGGAGCAGTGCTGTGCCCGTGGCACGTGTGTGTGCCAGGAGCGTGTCTGGACATGAGGGTGCAGAGCCAGCGGGACAGGGTGGGCTCCCCACAGCTGCACCCCTGCCACAGGACACCACCCAGAATGTCCCCAAATGACACCGCCACAGGAAGCGTCCCCTCTCAGGGCTGCCCCAGGGACGGGCTGTGATCCGGGAGGCGAGGACCCAGTAACACCGACACGGGAATTGTTGGAGAGATAAAACTCCTCAAAACCCGGCACGGGAGCAGAGACGCGGTGCTTCGAGGATCCCTTGAGAGCTCGTTCTGACGATGCCTAAGGAGCAGGTGCTGGTACGGGAAGGGAAGTGCCGGCTCCGGGGAGAGCGGGGCTGGCTGCTGAGCCTGCGGACATTCCGGGTTCGCGTGTCCCCGCAGCTTCCCCCACCAGGGCATTCAGTCAGACAGCCCCGCGTTATTCCTGAGCTGACTGAACCTCCCGAGGCTGCCGGGGCAGGATTGGAACAGAACTCCGGCACAGGAGCAAAGCGAGTCGTAACAATTAATTACAGAGGCGGCGGGGGTACGTGTTACTCTGTCCGTGCCCGTTCAGGCACTGCCGGTGGGGTATTTCTAAGATTTGCGAAAGCCACTTCAGTGATTTAATTTCTCCAGCAGTGTGAGCTCCCGGAGCAGCGCAGCCGGCGCAGGTGGGGTGGGAGCTGTGCTGGGCAGGACCGGGTGGGAGGGGGATCGGCATCCCCAGCAGGCACCGGGGACACGGCGACTGCCTCATCAGGAGTCAAAGACGTGAGAGAAGTAAAATTACAGAGCCCCGATAGAGAAATCAAGGGGAGATGTGTATTTTGGGAAGGCTCCATTATGCAGAGTATTAGAAAACACCAATCAGTCCTGGAAATCGTGTTCGGGGAATCTGAGGGAGCAGCCAGACACTGGCTCTGGACAGACACATCCTCTGCATGACAATGAAACCAGAGGCTGCCCTGATTAAAAGTAGTGAGAAAAGCATCAACAGTGCTGCAAGGTAGGAAAACGCCGCTTTTCCACGGCATAGCAGACACGGAAATTCACCGGTGATGAAGCAAAAGAAGGAACAGGACCGTGAGATGACACGGAGGGAGCTGGCAGTGTCCATTCCCAGGGCTAAGGGTGTCAGACAGGGCTCAGTCCGTGCCCTCCCCTCCGCCGAGCGGGCGCTGCTGATGCCGGGGGCTGAGCTCCTTCACGGTGTGTCTGAACCCGGCGTTCCCTTCCCCACAACGCCTCAGGGGGGAAAATAAAATTATAAAACCTGTGCAAAGAAAACTCCTTCCACGACAACTCTGGTGCAGAGCAGATGCAGCTCCATCCTCATCCTCCTCCGAACACCCCGCTGCGGAAAACACATCTTCCCCGTGCAAGGTCATTCCCACCGGTGCAGCTGGCTGGGTCCAGTCTGCCCCCAGCTCCAGGAGCGCCCCATGGGTGGGAGTGGAGGGGCTGAGGGTGCTGGAGGCTTCTGTGCTATTTCAGCCCTAATTTGTTTGCAAAGGAAGGAGAACTGGAAATCTCTGGTTAAAGCCTGACCCTCTTGCAGCAGCCCCGCGATGATTGCTGCGAGCAGCCGTGTTTGGATCCACGTGCCTGGTGAACTGAACCGTGCCAAGCACGCTGGGGACGGGGGAGTTTGTAAACGCGACAGAGAGAGACATCAGCAATGCCCTGGCTGATATCATCAGATTTAGCTGCGTTCATCCAAACTGCACGTGAGGAGCCTGTGCAGCCTCTGCAGGAGTTTGTGTCTCACCAGGCTCAGCTCTGCACCTCTCACCCATCCCAGTGAGCGAAGCTTTCTGTGCTGCACCGCTGAAGTGAGCCTNACACCAGGTTGCAAAGGGATGAATCCCACACTAGGCTGCAAAGGGATGAATCTCACACCAGGCTGGAAAGGGCTGAATCCCACACCAGGTTGCAAAGGGATGAATCCCACACTAGGCTGCAAAGGGATGAATCTCACACCAGGCTGGAAAGGGCTGAATCCCACACCAGGTTGCAAAGGGATGAATCCCACACTAGGCTGCAAAGGGATGAATCTCACACCAGGCTGGAAAGGGCTGAATCCCACACCAGGTTGCAAAGGGATGAATCCCACACTAGGCTGCAAAGGGATGAATCTCACACCAGGCTGGAAAGGGCTGAATCCCACACCAGGTTGCAAAGGGATGAATCCCACACTAGGCTGCAAAGGGATGAATCTCACACCAGGCTGGAAAGGGCTGAATCCCACACCAGGTTGCAAAGGGATGAATCCCACACTAGGCTGCAAAGGGATGAATCTCACACCAGGCTGGAAAGGGCTGAATCCCACACCAGGCTGCAAAGGGATGAATCCCAGCTCCAGGCTGCAAAGGGCCAAATCCCAGCTCCAGGCTGGCCCAGGCTGAATCCCTGCTCCAGGCTGCAAAGGGCCAAATCCCTGATCCAGGCTGCAAAGGGATGAATCCCACACCAGGCTGCAAAGGGCCGAATCCCAGCTCCAGGCTGGCCCAGGCTGAATCCCTGCTCCAGGCTGGCACAGGCCAGCACTGACCTGGGGGCAGTGGAATGAGCCAACCAAATATTTCATATCCAGAAATCAAAAATACCTGGTTTGTTTCTCAGCTCCGCCTTATCTTCATGAAAAAATGCATTTTAAATAAAAGAGGAACATCTTCAGTTAACAAATGCTGAAATTATTTAAAGTTTTGTTTATATTTAGCTTCACCAATCTTTGCATGGAATGCAGCAGCTTCCTAGAAGAAAAAAATTCAGTAGCCCCTTGATGTGGTGCAAGACATTAATTCTGGGTTTTGCTTTCCCTCTTTTCTGTTAATTTCTCTCTGTATTAAATTTTGTTTTGATTCATAAATAATTTTTATATAATAATATTTTGTATAGTTACATAAATTTTGCATTGAAAAAGGATCAAAAGATTCTGCAAAAAGATTTTAGCAAAAATTTTGCAAAAAGCCATTTCATAAATGTTTTGCTCAGGCTGGCAGCCAGCGTGTCTGGGCAGGAGGGCAGCCAGGACAGGCAGATATTTGGGGCACGGGGCTCCACGTTTCCTGCAGAGCCCCCCGGCTCCGCTCTCCAGCCGTGGCTGCTGCTCCCAGCCTGCAGAGCAGCTCTGACTCACGTTAATTTATGCCGGGCTGCAGTGTTAAGGAGTGTCTGCAATTATCCAGTCAAGTCCATTACCGAGACCGGAGCCGCGCGGATTTGGTGATGGAATGTTCGGCTGTGCTCGAGTCCCGAACGCGAGTCAGTGCGCACACGCACGAGACGAACCCTGCGCTCATCTCCAGCTCCCACTCCCACTGAAACTCTCCTAGGAAGAGAGTCTCCGGTAAATTCATTCTCAGCCACAGTCCCCCACCTCTGTCACACAAACCCCTTGCAGACCGTGCAGGTGCAGCTTTAGGGGCGCAGCCTGCTCGGGGTCACTCGGCCATGGGTGAGGCTGCACGGAGAGCGCGGCACTGCCAACGCTGCCCGGCCTTGGCTCGTCACAGCTCTGATTCTAATTTTAGTCATTTGTAGTCAGATGAAAAAATCCACTTAATTAACAGTGGGGAAAACTCTCTTCCCTGCACGCTGCTTTCTGCTCCAGGTCTGTGTCAGCCGGCTCTGACTGAGCATCCCAGGGCATCGCCGCCCTTTGAAACCCCTTTCATCCCCTCTCACAAAGAAGCGCCATTGACAGCTGGAAGATGGATTAGGGTGGAATGCTTCTAGGATTCTATGGACTGCTCTCATTAAATACCTGAGGAACAAAGAAAAGAAAAGTTTTATTTTTAGCACAAAGTTACCCACTCTGATATCTGATAATATTTTTCTTTGAAATTATCTGTGTTCTTGCTTGGATGAAATAACATCAGCTCACCGTGGGCAGGGAACTTACATCCTGGATACTTCCATGCTCAGCCCCTCACATCCTGACCCGGCTGCAGCATGGGCTCACCTCATCGTTTTGCACAACCACAGAAACAAAGTAATTAATTTATGCATTAAAAATGAATTCCTGTAGCAAACTATCACTCTGCAATTTGCAGCAGCAGCATCTCACCGGGTGTGTGAGGGGCGAGGGGTACCAGGGGAGACCGAAGTGCCCCATGGCAGGGAATCACAGAACCACAGAGTGCTTTGGGTGGGAAAGGACCTTAAAACTCATCTCATCCCAGCCATGGGCAGGGACACCTCCCACTGTCCCAGGCTGCTCCAAGCCCCAATGTCCAGCCTGGCCTTGGGCACTGCCAGGGATGGAGCTGCCTGGCACTGGGTGGCCAGTGGGCGGGTGCTCAGCTGGCACAAGGGACCCCAGGAGGTGCCCGAGACTCCACTGCAGAAATCCCCCAGGTGGGTGAGATGGAGCAGGGGCCGAGCCCTGTCCCGCTGTGTCGGGCCCATCGCACTGCCCAGCCCACAGGCTCCGTCCCTGCGCTGGCCCAGCTGGTGGGTGTGCCCTGGCAAGTCACGTCATTCCAGCCAAATGACATCTGGTTCTGTTTGGCAACAGAACTGCCGCCTGTGTGTGCTCAGCCTTCCCTGTCACAGAGCAGCCGGCACGGCCTCCATCGGCACGGCCTCCATTGGCACGGCCTCCATTGGCACGGCCTCCACCTGGCACGGCCTCCGTCTGGTATGGCCTCTATCTGGCATGGCCTCCATCGGCACAGGCTCCATCCGGCACGAGCTCCATTGGCACGGCCTCCGCCAGCACGGCTCCTCCCTGGCACGGCCTCCATCGGCATGGCCTCCATCTGCACAGCTCCTCCCTGGCCTGCTGCATTGACACTCCCGCGCTGACCTTTTCAATCACGGTTATTCCTTCTTCCCACAGCGGGCCTGAGCATTCCAGACAGGTGAATGGATTTGCCCTCATTCCTCCCATACAGAGCAAATATGATCAATAGGAAAATCTCCCCGGTTTTGTCTCGGCTTTCTCTCTCCCATGCATCTCCCTGGCCATGAAAAGCCTCCCAGCGACGCCCAGCTGCCAGGTCTCCTTCCTCCAGCACTGAACCAAAACACCAAGGCTTTGTGCAGGAACTGGTTTGGGTTTTATTCCAAAACGTGGTTTTTTCCAACCCAAGGTGACTCTATAACATTTTATGGAAAATGCTGCATCTTTACTGCACTCCTGAAATTTGGGGTTATGAGATAGCTCCAGTTTAAGAAAGTTTCAGCAAGATTAGGGAAATAAATGACTTTTTGGTTTCATTACTTTTTATCTTCTTGACAATAATTAAAGCAATAGTAATAAACCTAGAAAAAATCTACCTGAGTTTGCTTTTATCAGTGCAGAAGAGCCAATTTAGTGGGCTCTCTCTTTTCTTGGTAAAGCTCTTCAGTATTTCATTTTGAAAAATTTAAAATGCTAATGTTTCAAAATTAAATATTGATTTTTTTAAAAAAATGGAAATAAATTGCTCTGTCTCCTGGACAAGGTTTGTCTGGGCATAGAGCAGGTGATAGGGGATACACATCATAAAGTCAGCCCAAGACAACCATTTAGTAAAGTTTGACCAAATTCTCCAATGCCTTGCCAACCTCCTATTTTTGGCCTGTGCTATTTTATAGACAAAATGAAATGCATGAGCCAGGCCCACCTTCGTGCCTCAGCAAAAAGAAGACAAAATATTACT
This sequence comes from Mohoua ochrocephala, assembly GCA_013398855.1. Lineage (NCBI taxonomy): Eukaryota > Metazoa > Chordata > Aves > Passeriformes > Acanthizidae > Mohoua > Mohoua ochrocephala. The sequence continues at coordinate 8,131 of VZTA01005811.1, read as the reverse complement.
TTATAAGACATATCCGTGTGCCTGATGATGTCCCGCAGCCAGGAGGGACGATGTTCATTCCCCTGCCGTGTCCTTCCCGCCGTCAGGAGTTCGCGTGACAGCGCCAGGCTCCCCCGTGCCCCCGGCTGCCCCGGCTGCAGGCGGCACAGCCACCCGGGAAAGTGCCGGGAGAGTGCCGGGAATGTGCCGGGTCACTTCCCCGGGAGCTGCCGGGTCACCTCCTCCCACTGCAGCGAAGCTCCTCTCCGGCTGCTGCTGCCCCGGAGGAAGAGAGAGGTGCCAGAGGTCCCACGAGAGCGCCGTGCCCGAGACAGGCGGAGTCTGAAGCAGACTCTGTCAGAAGGAGGGAAAGGAAAGGCAGCTGCGCTCACAGCAGAGCTGCCGGCGCTGGGGGCAGGTGAGCTCCCTGTGCCACCTGCACAGCCCTGGACTAGAGCTCGGCTGGGGACAAGCTGTGCTGGCCGCTGAGGATCTCCGTGTTAACCTCTCAAATACCAGCTGCATTTGCTTCAGCCTGTTCTGAACGTTTGCTCCGTGGGCTGTGAAGAAAAGCTGTTGTGAAAATTAAAGTATGGCAGAAAAGACCAGGCTGGAAAGGGCTTGGAGCAACCTGGTCTAGTGGAAGGTGCCTGCCCGTGGCAGGGATGGAACGAGATGAGCTTTAAGTTCCCTTCCAACCCAAAATACTTGTGATTGGATTGTATGAAAGGAATGCTAAAAGGTTCCTCCTCTTTGAAAACCCCCGTAAATTAGCCCAAATAATGCAAAGAGATATAAAACCTGCAGGAAACTTAGAGGTGAAATTAAATGTAAATATGAAAGTAACATCTCCGTGATATTGAACAGCTGGGTGCAAGGCTGCATAGGGCACTTGTAAACACAGGCCAAAAAGCAGAAACAAAGTACATCCATGTGAATATTTTCTTACATTCCCAGCCATGGGCATGGATCTCTAATAACAGGCTGAGGCTTTGGAGCCAAGGTGTGGAGACAAAGGGATTCATTCAGACAGCAGTGGCCAGCCCACGGACAGGTCTTCACAGGAATTTGGAATTATACTGCTCCTGTTACTGATCAAAACAGGCTCGGGATCCCATGGGGCCAACACCCAGGTTCTTGGAGGGGAATCCCTGCCCTGAGCTCTGGGTCCCTGCAGGGAGCCTCTGCAAGCAAGCAGAGCCCGGGGTCTGGAACAGAGATGTGGATGTGCAGCCTGAGTGCTGTGAGCAGCCAGGTCCTTCCACTGCTGCCCTTCCCACATCCCACTGCTGCATCGCTTCAGTGCGTCAGTTATTCCTGAGACCTGACAGTTGTTTTATGTAATTAATCTTAGCTCAGTATCACAGAATCATAGAGTCATAGCCTGATGTAATCATAGACTCCTAAAGTCACAGAATTCCAGAATGGTTTGGGTTGGAAAGAACCTTCAGGACCATCCCATCCCACCCCTGCCATGGCAGGGACACCTCCCACTGTCCCAGGCTGCTCCCAGCCCCAATGTCCAGCCCGGCCTTGGGCACTGCCAGGGATCCAGGGGCAGCCACAGCTGCTCTGGGCACCCTGTGCCAGGGCCTGCCCACCCTCCCAGGGAACAATTCCTTCCCAATATCCCATCCATCCCTGCCCTCTGGCAGTGGAAAACCATTCCCCCTTCTCCCATCCCTCCAGATTATTATCCAAAGTCCCTCTCCAGCCTTTGCAGGCCCCCTTTAGGAATCCTTTTAGCCTGCTCTTGTTGTCTTGGCTGTTTTCTCATCTATATTCTCTCTGCACAGAATTGAGTGCCACAGGCAGGTCCCTGCACAGACCAAACCAGGAGATCTTGGCCTGGGGATGTTGGTGCCACAGAACAGGCAGTGTGGGACCAGTGCATGCATTGTGTTAAGTACTCCAGGAGTTTCAGCATTTCCAAACTGCTCCTCATCCCTCACTGCAGCAGAGAGCTCCCTGTGCTCCTTGCCCTCGCTGTCCTGGCCGAAGGACAGCTGCCACCTCTGCAGAGAACGGGATGAGCCCCAGGTCTCAGCACTAGGGTAGAATTAAAATGTGTACTAAAACAGCGTCTGTGTGAGAGGGGATAGCAGCCACTCCCAGTTTCTCCCTCAGGGAGATGCTTGGCTCATCCCTGTCACAAAAGCTGCTGGAAGATGGGAAGCCGATGGGAGAGGTGGGCAGAGCTCCGAGCCCTGTCACTGCCCAAACCCCAGATGGGAGCCCTGCCACAGACACTGCCCAGGGCACGAGGGTGCGAGAGAGGCTTAGGAAGCAGGGATTAGCATCTTCCCCTTTGGAGACCTGTACAGAAAGGCACTGGAAAGCCCAGGGAATTGTATAATTAACAGTGAACTTAATAGCAAACCTCTTTTATATCTCAGCGCACCATTTGCACAAAAATAGCTGTTCCCTTCCCAGCCAGCACATCTGAAGTGCAGATTAACAGATCCTACATCTCACATTTCCAAAATTCTGTGGCTTTTACCCCGACAATTTATTAACTTCAGATGTGCATCTCCAGTCCCAGAGGAGCTTAACGTGAGCTGGAAGGCTGAGCCCTGGCAGGATCAGTGGCAAACTAACAAGGTCAGTCCCATCCTCCCGTTTCCATGGCGATCGCTCTGATAATATAGAACATGGAACACCAGCCTTCTCCCAGCCCCTCCAGCTCAGCTCCTGGCTTTGTCTGACTCCCTTGGAATGGGGCTGAGATAAAAGAGAGCTCACAGCAAAGAGGGGAGGACCGCGGCGCTGCCTGAGCGCACGCTGGGCACTCGGGCCGTGCCCTCAGGAAGGTGAGTCTTCAGCAAAGGTTTCCTTCCAAGTGCCTGCTGTGTGTTGGAAAGGTTCAGCCTTCGCCGAGGCTGCACTTGGCCACCCGAACCCTGCCACAGATCATAGCTTTTTGTTTTATTCTGTTCATCAGGATGTATTTTCTCTGCTACGAGATTTCCCCTGCTCAGTTATGAGGACACATCCATGCTGGCAGAAAAATGGCCAGTGGGTGACCGAGCATTTTCTGGTGCAGGAAAAAGAGTGGGTCTGGTACCCAAAATATCCCCCGAGAGGACGATGCTGTGGCACTGCCCAAGGCAGCCTCTCTCACACCCAGACCCCAGCGAGGGGATAGGCACAGGGGCTGCGATGGCTCCGCTCCCCGAAGTGGAGACGCCACTTTCCTAGGAAGGGTGAGAGTTTGTCACAAAAAAATCCTACTTGTGTCTGAAAATAGAAGCTTTCCAAACCTCAGCTCTTTGGAACGAAAGCCAGCTCCAGTGGGTGTATCAAGATTTAGGAGTTTAAACTGCTCGTGGAGCAAGGTTTCTGTCTTTGGTTAAATAATCCACAGCTCTGCATTGCCATAAAGTGTTTTCACCAAGCAGAACTGTTTCCTGGTTCACTGGGAACTGTGGAATTATTGCGGAATTGCAGGAATATATGTGTTTGTGTAGCTGCGTGTATGTATCCGAGTACAGACATCTCTGAATTCAGGTGTGAATCCCACCGGTGCTCCACAAACCTGTCCCTGGAGAGCCGTCATGTCAGCAGCTCTGCCTGCAGGCCTGTCTTGCTTTCCCGTGCCTCGGCTTTAATCCGTGCGTGCGAGTTCTCGAGTGTTTGTCAGGGCTGAGAGAGGAAACACCAGCAGCAGCAGCAGCACTCCCCGAAGGGCGCAGCCCTGCACGCCCCGGTGCCGGGAGATGAGCGCTGGCTGCGCTCCGGAGCCGGGAGCTGAGGAGCCTCGGGAGCAGCCCCGAGCCGGGGGATGAGGAGCCTCGGGAGCAGCCCCGAGCCGGGGCAGGGCTGCTGCACCAGCCGAGGGCTCGGTGTGGGGATGCTCCGTGCCCCGGTCCCTGCCCCGAGCAGCTCCAGCATCCCTTCCCCGCAGCAGGAACAGCCCCGGCTGAGCGCAGCGGCCGTGCCTCGTCCCCCTCCTGCAGTTTGGGGCTTGCCCGGCTCAACCCCTTCAGCTGAAACAGGAGAGGAAATGCTCCAGGCAAGGCTGGACAGGGCTCGGAGCAGCCGGGTCTGCTGGAAGGTGTCCCTGCCCATGGAAAGGGTGGAATGAGATGAGTTTCAAGTCTCTTCCCACCCAAGCCATTCTGTGATCAGAGTACAGCCCAGCATTTTCTCGTGCACAGAATATACCGCTCCAACAAAAATTGGGCAACATTTGCAAATTATTTACCTGGAAAGGAAAGAAACATTCCCAGAATACTGAGTGCCTTGTAAAACTTCCTTCTGAAGGGTCTCGTCAAGGGAGCAGCCAAATGGGATTGGGGATGAGGAGCAGTTCCCAGACACCTAAACACATCAGTTCTGAGCGTCCTTGTTCTGCAGCCCGAACGGAGAGATGTAAAATGGATATGTCATTGTGGTGCATTATATTATCATATTTTAAAGCTGCCTTCAGCTGTAACAAGCTCTGAGGTGTTTTCTGGAGTGATGAAGTATTTAATAAAAGTAAGACAAAGAGTCACTGGAGACCTCGGTGGCTTGTGTGCCCTTTGAAACACATTACTGGTCCAAAAGATATTAGCTTAATCCTCTCTTCTGGTTAAACTGTGATTCATCGTCTGAAGGAGAAAGATTTCAATGTATCTGCAAACCCCTTTTAGTTTCATTCAGCTTATCTGGATAACATTCCCATACAATTCTTGTTCCCCCTGTGCAGCAAAGGAGACAGATTATAAAGGATCCATTGTCTGACAAGGATATTTCACCACATGAAAGGGGACAGCGAGCAACTTCTGGACTTTGCGGCGTGACTCCTCCCCGTAGGCCCCAATATCCCTCTGTCTGCGGTGTCTGAGCTCCAAGGGCTGCTCCTGCCCGTGACTCCCTGCCAGCCTCCAGAAGGGTCCCAGCCCCAGGCCCTCGTGCCAGACCCATTGCCTGTGACAGCCAAATTTACCACTGGGGTGAGCCCATTTGTTTGATTGCATCTGGGACATCTTCATGGTTTTGCCCTCTTCAAATTCCTTTTGATTCTCCGAATCCTCTCTGCTCACCCCATGCCGACACATGTCCTTTGGAGGTCACGCTCCAAAGCCAAGGAACGTTTGCAGGGACATCGCCAGCACCACAACCCTCAGCTGGCCACGGTCCCTCACAGCCCCAGGAGAGAGCAGCAAACCCAGGCCGCGTCTCCCGGCTGTTCCCTTCCTTCTCCATCCCTCTCTCCTGCCGCAGGATCATTCCCTCAGCACCAGCCTGGGCAGGAGGGCTTCTGCTGGCTCTCGTCAAATCGACCTGGGAGTGTCAGACCAGAGCATCCCTGCACCCATGGGCTGGATGAGCAGCTCCAAAGCCCCAGAATATGAAACTAAAGCCAGACCCAGGCTAGGTGCCGCGATCAGCGCTGGGGCTGGGGCACCACGACCTTGGCACCGCCTGCCCTCAGGTACAGGTGACATTTCTCATCTCTGTTCCTGCTGCAAAAATGTTCTTTTCCCTTTCTCTGCTCCCATTGTTTGCACTAGAGCCACTAATGACCCTGTTCTCTCAATAATATAATGTAACTGCGAGAAGCCAGCACTGAATCAACCTAACCTGTATTTAACTGGAGTTCAGGGTTTCTTGCCAGACCTGCTGAATTTTCTCCGAGCATCCCACCTCCCTCAGCACAAGGCTCTAGCTCAGAGCAATTAACCTTTTTCTTTCCCTCTGTAATGCCTGAATTTCAGCTTATTTTATTTTCAAAAGAAATTCTCTGAACATGCAACAATCCTATAATTAAAATAATTTGCCCTGGTGGCACAGGGGTTTCATAATTGGCAGGGAAGGATACTTGATATTTTAATAACTGTGAGGCATATGAGAAATTTTTCTCACCTTCAGCTGCCTGTGAACAGGAGCTGCTGTGTTTTACAGCTTCACAATCCTCATCAGTCCTTCTGACGAGTCATTTGCCCAGAACTTTATTTTCCAAATGGCCCAGTAGCTCACGAAAATAAGCTGAACTCCTTTGCAAAGAAAATCAATAATTTCCTAAGGTACCTTACCAGGAAGTTCTTCATGCTTCCTCAGCTGCTACACACGATGGCAAAACACTAAAAAATGTGAACATGGGAATGGAAGAGCTGAGTCTGGAAGTGAAAAGAGTCATTGATGTCTGACTCCAGAAATGTCCCAGGCCCAGGGCTGGGCTCTCACACAGGATTCCTTCTACTACCACCTCTGGCAGGGGCAACATTTAAAATCCAACAATAGTCGTATTTGGAAAGTTCTGTGTCAGACCATTCCAACAGTCTGACATTTGCATGAGAATAAACCGGGAAAAGGCTCTTTCCAAGCTGACAAATCTATTTAACCTGACTGTGGGGAGAGGGCAGTGTTTAATCAGGAACTTGGAAGGATGGTTATCCATGCCCGGGCACTGGCACCTGGACGTGCCCAGCTCTTGACTAACAAGACCATGACAAACCCCAGGCTGATGGAAGACCCTCCACACACGGATGTCACCTCTCCAGGACTTGGAGCACGTGACAGGACACATCCCTGCCCCTCTGTGTGTGTGAGACGTGGGATTTTGGGTCCCTTGGTTGCTCCAGTCCAACCTGCTCAACTGTGACCAGCGATGGGGTTATTCCCATGTGAGCCAACTGCAGAAGAGCAACCCCAAAGGCATCCCCAAAGGCAACCCCAAAGGTGTCCCCAAGGGCATCCCCAAAGGCATCCCCAAAGACATCCCCAAAGGCGTCCCCAAAGGCGTCCCCAAAGATGTCCCCAAAGGCGTCCCCAAGGCATCCCCAAAGGCATCCCCAAAGGCATCCTCAAAGGCAGCCCCAAAGGCATCCCCAAAGGCATTCCCAAAGGCATCCCCAAAGGCGTCCCCAAAGGCGTCCCCAAGACGTCCCCAAAGGCCGTGTCAGTCCCGGGGCTGTGTCAGTGCCGCACAGGGAGGGCACTGCAGAGCTCCCTTGCCCCTCAGCGTAATGCCAGCCAATGCTTTGCCCAGTGCAGAGACAAACATGAAATATTAGTGCATCTTTCTCGTTGGAAAAGGAGAAGTGGTGTTTTTAATGAGTGGAAGAAGCACAAAACTGGAAAAGAAAGCAGCACAGAAATTAAAATGATTGTTTCTTAGGTCTTGTTTGCTTTTTGCTGTGGACCATTCGCAGCTGAAATGGCAGAGCAATAATGAAGTGAAAGTTGCTCATACATTTCCTTTTATGTGTATCCTGTGAAAAAATAAGCCATTATTATCCTACACTAATACATTTCAGACTAGAATGCAAGATAAGAACGTTGGGATGTGGGATGTCAGTCTGTGATGGTTCAAAGGAAGAGGGGTATTTTTCACCGCAGTAAAGAATCACATTGGATTCTCTGTATCTTCATTTTCATTGAAAAGATAACACAGAATAAACAGTTCTAAGGTAAGCACAAAGAAATCAATGGCACACACATCTTCTGCTGGAATGGACAATGGATGTCATATTTTTAATGGTGGTACTTCAGAAAACGATATAATAAAAATGCACAGAATATCTGTTCAGGCTGCTATCACTGCTAGTTACAGCCGAAATCACAGAGCTCAACCCGGCCAGCCTCCTCCCCCACCGTCCCGAATTCACAAACCATGGAAAGCTCACGGAGCTGTTCAACACTTCCATGGAGGCAAAGCCCCAGTCCTGTACAGATGTTCAGGATCCAAGAACTGTGCAGAGTCACTGGCCTGACCAGAGCCCAGGACAGTCCCAGGTCTGAACCAATCCTTCCTTTAGAATCCCAGAGTCACAGACTGGTTTGGAATGGAAGGGACATCAAAGCTCATCCATTCCCACCCAGTGCCATGGCAGGGACACCTCCCACTGTCCCAGGCTGCTCCCAGCCCCAATGTCCAGCCTGGCCTTGGGCACTGCCAGGGATCCAGGGGCAGCCACAGCTGCTCTGGGCACCCTGTGCCAGGGCCTGCCCACCCTCCCAGGGAACAATTCCTTCCCAAAATTCCATCCATCCCTGCCCTCTGGCAGTGGGAAGCCATTCCCTGTCTCCTGTCACTCCAGGCCCTTGTTCTTCACTGGTAAAAAAAATGCCATGAGGATCCCCCAAACCACCTTTTGGAACTGACTGGAGGAGTGGGAGCATTTAAAAAGGTGTCACTGCTGTTCCCCAGGGCAGGGGCTCCAAG
>VZTA01005810.1:14411-25638 GCA_013398855.1 Mohoua ochrocephala | reverse complement strand
CATTCCAAGCTAGCAAACTCACTGATGGTCTTTATTCATATTTCCTGATTTTGCTGCTGCACATATAACAGTGCATTGTCAATTCAACATATAAATGGTCTATGCTTTAATTGCATGTAGATGGACCCCTATCAGCTCATCAGGATGATCTCTCAGTTTCTTCTGTATCCTCAGAAGGCATTTGTGCATGTCATCCAGCTTCTGAGGAGCCCTAGGAAAAAGACAGACTTTCCTTTCTTTAACAAGTAAATCGGAATTTCAATAGTAAAGAAAGTTAGAAGACTTAGCAGCGAGTAGCTATTCTAGTCCTCGGGCTAATAATGCTTTTTTCCTCAGTTTCTATTGTAATGCAGAATCTGTAACCTGTATGCAAAGCAGGAATGAATATTTGGGACACAATCGTCTGAGCAGACACATCGTCAGATAATTCTTTGACTGACCTACATGTACTCAGGTACCAAAACTTCTATAACCCTCACCTCATGACCACCTTCTGGCTCACTGTATGGGATCTACAATTGCTCCAAAAAGAAACTTAAGTGTAATTTCAAGAGATACTGTAACTATCTAATAATTATTACCCCTGGGGTTTTTAGATACATTTGGACCCCTCAGCCTAAACAATTGCATTTTCTTGTTCTTTCTTCATGTATGCAATGGCTTAGAGTACTTGATTACAATTTATGGACTCAAAATAAATTAAAAAATAAATTAAATATACAGTTGTACCAAGGATTATATTCTCCCGGTAAGAATATAAAATTGTCGTATTTGTTACTTTGGTATGTTTTATTTGCCTTTTTTTTTGTTATGAGCACTTTACCAGTTCTATTACTAGTATGTTGGGGTTTTTTTCTGTTGTATTGGAGATGGACTTGTCCAGCATGCAAAGATTCCGATTCAAACTCAGTTTTATGCCTATTTTATTTGATAAATATAAAAAACAACTTGGCCTGCTGAATGAGCAAAATGTTTTCTGCAGTCTTATTTTCCACAAGATTTAATTTTCAATTTTATTTTTTAAGTGTGGGCTGTAAGTTTTGTACAGAAAGGAGTATCTGGTTGCTTTTGCTACTTCTTTTGGATTTTTTACCAGATTCACAGTCACTGGACATTGAATGTTCTTCCATATAAGTAATTTTTTTCCATCTGCTCTCATAGCTTTTATTAACTCTTTATTTATAAATTATTTAGTTCTCTGTAAATAAACTTATCTACCTGCCCAACAACTGTTAAGGATCCTCTTATTTTGTGTACATGAATAAATCCCTATGTGATGTTTTTAAAATAAAGAACAGAATTGCATGAATTTAAACATTATTAATTTATCTTTGATAGATGCAAATAATAAATAATAAGAGGTAATTTTTTTCCATTGAAGTAGTTGTTTTAAATTATTTTATACTTTTTATTTACAGATCTGTATGTAGGTAAAGAAATTTATTTGGTCATTGATGAAATTTACCTCAGAATTATACTTTAGAAGTAAAGCTGTCTAGTATTTTTTTTTTGCTTTTTGTCCAGAATATAAAAAGGAACTTACTGTTCAGGCATAGGTACATGTATTCACATATTCATTTATATAAATACTGCTAATATAACAGTTCTAAACCAGCCAGACCTACATACAACACTGAAAATATGTCTGGTAAAATGTAATAACAAAATGGAAGTTGAAACCAGCAAAGACAGAGATCTGTATTTAACAAAAAAAAAGTTAAACAAATGTCGTGGTTTGACAGTGATTAAAATACCAGGCACCCATGAAAATCGTAATGAAGGGTTCGTGAGTTTGACTTAACGACAGGGAGAAAACACTCCAAGGGCAAAATGGGCTCAAAATTAAAGGTATAAAGTAAAGTCATTATTAACAGAGTCAGAGGAGAATAATGAGGAATAAAATAAGCCTTTAAAACACCTTTTTTCCCCTCCAACTTCTCTGTCCTTCCCACCGACAGCGCAGGGAGACAGGGCGTGGGAGTGCTCAGTCAGTTCGTTACTCGAGATCTTTCTTCAGTTCACTTAGGGAGAGGAGTCTCTTCTGCTGTGCCCTGGGGTCCTTCCCACGGGAGACAGTTCTCTGTGAACTTCTCCAGCATGGTTCTAATTTCACAAATAGCAGTCCTGCCTGACCTGCTGTAATGTAAGTCCGTCCCACCGGCACAACAGTCTTACCAAAATTGTCGTGGTGTGGGTCACTTAGTCCATGGGGTGTAGTCTTTTTAAGGGTAAGCTGTTCTAGTTTGGAAGCAAGGGCTCTCTTTCTCCATTTCTGGAAACAAGGGCCCTCTCTCTCTGTTCGGGTCTGTCACTAGATTACAGCTTTTTTTAGCATCCACCTGCTCCAGCGTGAGCACCTTTTCCTGCGGGCTGCAAGTGGATCTCTGCATCCCCCCAGGGACTTCATGAATTACAGGGAGACAGTGTAGTATAGTCCTCACCACAGCTTGCGGAGAAATCTCGTCTCCGACGTTTGGAGCACGTCCTCCCCCTCTTTCTTTCTACTGACCTTGGTGCCGCCATGTTGTCTTTCTCCAAATGTCCTCACTTCCTCCTCTTTCCCCAACTAGGAAGAAAAACTGCTGCTTGTAAGTACTATTGGCAACAAATTCTACCAGTTCAAAGATTTTTGCAGGATTTCACAGAGCTGAGAAGTTAATTTCATCTGGGTTCTGTGTTGGGGAAAAGCTCGCCATATTTCCACTGCCTGCCGCATGGCCCTGCCCATACAGTCATGGCTGCTGTAGCACTGGTGCCATTCAACACCTCTTTTCCTGCAGGGCACCGAAAAGGAAAAGCTGCTGCCGCCACCCCTGCCCTTCTGCCCGCAGCACAGCTCGCTAGAGGAGGCCAGGCAGGCAAGGCTCACTGCGGGCGACGGCCACTTGGCTGCCATGGCTGCATGGCCACACAGCGGCGCCGGAATGGTCCACGCAGCAGCGCCTCCCCACCCCAGGGAAAAAACCATGCCTACGCCGTTTTGAGTTTCTTCTTAAATGTGTCATCGCAGAGGCGTTCCCAATCGCTCTAATTGGGCCAGCAACATGTCCATCTTCAGAGCCATCAGAGACTCGCTCTGTCGGACACACTGGAAGCTTCTAGCAGCTTGTCACAGAGATGCCTCTGTGGCTTCCCCCTCTCACCTAAAAAACAGGCTGTGCTAAACCAACACAAGAAATAAGGAGAAAAAAAAAAGTATAAATTCTTATTATGATACAACCAAGTCTTCTGTATAAGAGGCCTTAAAAGTAGAAAGATAAGATGTACATAATGGTAAAGGAATTTTAAAGACAAGAAGAAAATTTTAAAATTAAACATTATGGAGGATTAAGATACTATCCAAACTTAATTTCTTGAGTCTTGGGAAAAGCATCATAATATACTCAAATGGAGAGCATGTTTAATTTGCCAAGATAGTTTCATGTAAGTGCACAAAGTAAACTTTACACAATTAGGCAAAATCAAATGAAAGATTCCTGTCTGTCCATAAAGATTCTTTGACATTAAAGGAAAAATAATTCCTATTAGGCATCTGGAAAAAAGGTGGGCATTGTTTGGGGGAGGAGAGTTGGTTGTTTTTATTTCTTGCTTTGGGATTTTTGGTTTTGCTTTGTCCCCACAAAAGGCAACCAAAGTCTCATTGAAATAACAAACAGACTGAGAAGAACAACTTTGACTGAGGAGAAGCAGAGTCATGTCTAGAAATATTTCTCTCTCGGCAACCTAAATTTCAAATGCCTGAGAAACTAGTGGGAAAAAGCATACAAGAAAGAGTCTGGGTTTCTTTTACATAAAACAGGTAAATTAATAATGGATCAGTTGATTAACTATTGCAGTGTTTCATAAACAATCATGAAACTACCTCTGGGTCTGCAAGGTCAAAGTAGACATACTAGATGTAGTAAGCGCTGCCTTGTCAATGAAAATGAAAGAAGAATGCCTTGCTTCCACCTTAAAAAAAATGGAGGCTAAGAAATTTTAAATGTAAATATTTAATTTTAGAGTGAAGATTTTGAGAGCTACAGATTGATATTACAGTGCTGGACAGCTTCGTATTTGTGAAGTATTATTTCCTTCAGGACATTAGATTTTATTACTGATGAGATGAAGCCAGATGAAGGATCATAACCAATAACATGGACGGACTGTCGTTCTGAAATATTTCTCGATAGAGTATTTAAGAAACCAAAATATATAAATTTTTAAGTTTTTCAAAGACATAAAGCACTGAAGAATTTTTATATCCATGAAAGTTCTGCTGTACATATCATGTGCACTTTGTGGTATTTCTCTTACTTAACTATTCTTTATAATATTTCACTTCTAATATTACATTTTCTTAGGTCTATACCTTTAATTCACCATAGATAAATATTATTTAAATAATTACCACTTTTTTACAGAGTGTAATCTTGAAAATTATTGTAGTGATACTCCAGACATCATGTCAATGTGTACTTAATTTTCTTTAACAATGTTTCCAGTTTATCTCTGTAATGCAAATACATCCCATTAAAAAGAATTTCTTGTAGATATTTGAAGCAATTAAATGATCATAAATTTTCACCCATCAGTTAAGGATAACTTTTTAACCTTTGCTCTCATAATCCTTAGTTTGGTAAAATATCATTCTGCAGTTTTCTATAGACAATTTTTTTTTTCTTTCCATTGCTTCGAAGATGATTTTCTCAGTGCTTCCATTTCAAATTAAACATTAATTAGTAGCACAACTATATTACATACGTTAGAGGGAGATTTGGGTGAAAAAAAAAGAATCTTATGAAATTGCTGGGCCATAGTTTATAGGCTTCTTTATGGCTTTCATAGACACCTTTTTTTTAAATAAATCATCATCTTGGTGCACCTCTTAATCATTTTTTGACAGCTTGCCTGTCTCCTTATTGCCCTGGAGTTTTTGAGGGACAATACAAATGTGTGTGCAGCCCAGAAGAAAATTTGATGGTCATTCTCTGTTTTTTACTCCAGTGAGTAGTACTGCTGCTAAGAAGCTCTCCCAAATTTTTAAACACCTACACTCAGATGTGCTGAAGAGAAAAACCCATGGGAGAAACTGTCTTCTGAGGAAAGGAAGGGAAGGGAAGGGGAAGGGGAAGGGGAATAATATAATGTAACTACATAGAAGCAGTTACCATTGTTCATGGTCACATCTGGCATTGGAATTACCTTCATGTTAGAAGTGAAAGACACCTTCCTAAAGGGTCAAAGGGCATTAGGAATATACAGGTTTTAAGACACATGAATGGTAAGATGTGAAAACAGGTATATATTTACTTTAAATGATTAAAGCCATTTTCGATTATCTCTGCATACATATATTGTTTGATATTCATGAATGAAATCCAGGAAAATATTCAAGTTCTCAAAAATTTAACTTCTTTTACTATACCTATATACACTTGTAAATAAGATTTGTTTATATTTTTATTCATCAGTAGTATAATCAATTTTTTGTATTATCAGTAGCACAGTTTTGATTCTATACATTTAATGCTTTTTTTTTAATTGATAGGATACATTAAAAATATGTCATGAATTTCTGTTCCTGAAATTGCAAAAAATAAACAGATTAGGAAAACCTCCTTACTTTTCATTGTAAAAATCAAGCTCAAATCCACTACAAAGTAACGGATTCTATTGTCTTGAAAATGGCTTAGAAATCTTTCAAAAAAGGAAAGAATTTAAATACCTGTAAATCAGCTTTATGTACCTCAATGAGTGAGGACTCAGCTCAAAAAACAACAGCCAAACACGTATTTTTGTGATGCAGCTTCATATATGTATTTGCAAATTCATCATATTTGTTCTACTCTCTTTGTCCTTTTCTGGTTGTCATTGTTGAATTAGAGCTGACATTTTGACTGCCACATGTAAAATATACATTTTCCAAGCGTGCAAATGGAAACCAGATCCATGGAGTGGAAGTAATGACTGCCTTACCTGCAATTGTGACTTACAAGATCAGAATTCAAACCCAGTGGGAAGAATTTGTAGGTCCTCCACTCCCAGTGCAGGACCAAGTAAATTCTTAAGCTACTTCATGTTGTTCACTGTTACAAAAATGAAGCACATAACTTTTCTCCAAAAGTCAGTCAGTCAATCCTTCTGGCAAACTTGAGCTCTAGAAAATTCTTCATTTATTTTTAATTCATGTAGTATGTTATTCTGCTTCTCAGAGTACTCTGTCTTACAAGGGCTCACAACTGAAAAATTATAGCTTGGCGAGAAACAATGTATGGATGAAGCAGAAAATAAAATACGAAGCATGAAATGGAAATGTCAGCTGGAAACTACCAACCATCTCTTAGCATTGCTTGTGTTTAACTAGAAAGAGATATTTAGCAATTAGCATGTCACAGTCTGTCATTTTATTTGGGGCTCCATAACTATACTTTCTGTCTTCAGAGCAGAAGTTGTTAATTCTGTTTTACTTTAGCTGTCTCTGTTTACGTCAAGATATATTTTGTTATTCTATCAAAGTATTGGCATGCAAATTGGTGAGAAGTGATGTGTGATCATTTCAAATTGATTATAATACAAGTCACACTAGTCTCACTTTAAAAAAATGACAGAAGTATGAGTTCAAATCCATGCTAACCACTTTTATCCAAGTGGTTGTCAGTTTTTGTATATTAAAGGATCTTCAAAACACTCTCGCTATATAAAGAATTTTCTAGAAAGCACTTCTAAAAATTTGTAGTTGTATTTTTTCAATTACTTACAAAATAACTTTCTTCATCATTAAAGTGTAAATAAGATCCATAATGCTATGAATCGCTTACTTTTCCAATGAGAAAAGAAACAGTGAATATTACCAGGAATTTTCACAAGTATAAAAGCAGTACCTGAACCTATACTCCATCTGACCCAAGAGAAAAGAGGAGAATAAGAAAGGGAGAAAAGCCAAACCAAGGCAACGCAAGGCATGGAAGAAAGATGAAGTCATATATTTCTGAACAGAAGGATCTAATACAAATCTTGATGAAAAGTGTGCAGTCAGAATTAGTTAGCCTATCATATCTTTCTTCAAATGAAAGCAGCAGTCATTTATGTGCCAAGCATCCTGCTACGAAGTACTGTCATAGTATTCTTAGCATCATTCTTACTGCTTTTAATTTATGCACTTTTGAAGAGCAGTGGTTAATAGGACATTCTGGGTTTGAGTAAATTAAGATTCAAATTCTTTTTCATTCAATCATTTTCCATGACACCAGGAATTTATTTCAGAGACAGCTATGCAGGAAGACTTCAAAACTTGACTACAACTTCGGATATCTAGAATCAAAGTGTAAAACCTCAGCTAGTAACCAATACTGAGGGTACTTGTGTTAGTAATAGCAGCTACCTGAACTGAGTACTGAGAGTCTACAGGCTGGATTCCTTGGAAGGAAGTTTGACCATTTAAAAATCAGTTCCCTCTGTAGTCGGCAGGGATGCACAGAAGAGAAGAATTCAAGCTGTAAAGGTATCTGTTTTGATATATATTTGAGAGTGGCATTTATATTAATTTTGGAGATTATGTATATTTTTTGACACTGAAAATAAAGAGAACTTAGGTAATGTTGAAAGCAGGATGAATCCCACTTTTGTTGCTCAGATCCATGTAGCGACCCCCACACATACACACAAAGATCAACGATGTATTGAAAACAAAGTGCAGATTGAAAAAAAACCAAACAAAGCAATTTTCCCATTTTCCACTAGATAGCCCATAGATTACTTAACAGATTTACTGAGAAATCTTTTTTTTTCCTTAAATGCTTTTCAATCTTTTTTCCTCCCTAGAACAGGTCATTTATCATTACCTTTCACTGCTTTCAGGCTGAGCAATAAAGCCATTCAGCTAAAAGAAATCACAGAATCATAAAATCATGGAATGGTTTGGGTTGTAAGGGATTTTAAATATCATCTAGTTTCAGTTTCCCTGCTGTGGTCAGGGACACCTTCCACTAGACCTGGATATTCAAAACCTCCTCCAACCTGGCCTTGAACACTTCCAGGGGTGGGGCATCCACGACCTCTCTAGGCAACCTGTTTTAGCTCCACAAACCTCACAGAGAATTTCTTCATAATATTGAATCCAAATAATTAAACATCTTTTATGTGTTTTACTACATTTAGTCAGCATCTGATTGTTATTTGCGTTTACATATTGTGAGATTGTGGAAACTCTCTATTTGCTTAGCAAAGTTATAGCAAGGGTAAATCTGTCTTTCCTCATTCATTTGAAAATTTAAATTTTCAAAAATATAAGACGAACTTATCACAAGAGAAGTCTTTATAAATCTATTGTACTGGACCAGTAAAAGACCTTTCCATGAATTCTCTCTCTTTTTTATCACCTGGACATTTTGCTGTGAGTGTCCATAGTGAATTCTGAATGTCAGCACTGTCAAGTCTTAGATATCCACTATCAGAATCTTTCCGCACTGTCAAAAATTTCCTACATGACTTCTTTTTGTCATATGTGGCTTTAAGAAAATGGAAGACACAACAGAAACTGGAGGACAGCGCAGTAATGTGCATCTGATCCACCCTAAACAAATTGGTGTCCTCTCTTTCTGTTCCACATTCACACACATTACCTGAACAGAAGCCTGATTAAAGGTTGGTGTATCTCAGCAAAGGCACAAACAAGCACATGAACTTCTCTTCTCAGAACTCCCTTCAGCTTTCAGGCATAGAGACTGCCTTTGCTTTTCTTCATTTGTTTTTCATTTATTTTGTGAAGGTGGTAATAAATTTTTATTATTTAAATTTTTATTATTTATTTTTTCCTTTCTAATGGATCATCACAAGTACAAGTTGCAGCATGAAGCCAAATATTATATTTGTTGTCCACTCATGAGTACAAAGCAATAATACTGTAAAGCTAAAAGGAGAGTCTAGCTAATGGCTAGAGATACAAAGAAAAAAATTATCTAGCCAGACAGCGTTTGAAAGTGTTTTCAAAAGTGTCAGATATTAAATTCATGGCCCAGACAAAAGATTTGGTATGAACGGCATAAAGGATTCTGCTTCTTGAAAACACAGATCAGTAGTGAAATACCATAGCATAGGGATAAAGCATTTATATAATAAAAAATACATGCATGTTAATATATCATTATTGCAATTAAGCATAGTATTGTAGAACAACAATGAAACTGTTGCATCGCTGAATGAATCAGTCCACAAAGATGTATCAGACAGCAGTGCTTGGAGACTAATGATCATTACTGGATGCAGTGTCTCTTGAATGCAGAATTTAGCCACTAATGATCATTACTATCCATTTTGGACTAAGATTAAGATTCACCACCACTTCAAATACCCAACATATAAACTGGTTAAATATGACATTTTTAAAAACCCACCACTTTATCTAAATTCAGCATAGTTTTTTTTTTCCCAGGGGAAATGAGTAAATTATATCTCTGACAGACAAATCTGTCCTCCCCATGATTTAGAAAGCCAATGAAGACAAGTATGATTATGTCACAGACAAGGAGGAAAAAAGTCACTATTTAACAGAACTGTAAATATTTTTGCCATTACAAGCAACTTATGCGTATACCAGCAAGCAACATCCTCTAGGAATTTTATCAAAAAGGCCTGAAATAAATATACTGGGTTTGCTGACATTTGTCCAGATTAAATGAATTAGTTCTGTGCACACCTGATTACGTTATGTATACATATATAGAAAAACTTAATGAAAAATAATTTTCCCTCTTTTATTCTTTGGATTGTTAACATCTGACTAAACAAGAGGCAGTGCCTCCTTAACTTCTATAAAATTTAAACTTAGTCAGTTATTTTGGTCTTCCCACTGACATAAGTTGATGACCCACCACTTTAGAGTGGGTTGCCACACATAATGTTAAGATAAATAGATAAGGCACAGTTAAACACTGATTTTTCAAGTTATCTATTAGGAATTACTTTCTGAAGTGTAAAGATTTCCTGTGAAACAAATTATTGTAACTCTCTTGTAGGCCTGAGATATCACAGTGAGTTAGTCTCCTCCTTTGGTGCTTAATATGGATTTGAGAAGAGCAAGTTTTACATCCAGGCAATGGATGAAATCTTCTTAGCTGATGACTTTGTTGCTCTTTACTTAATTCTTTTAAGGCATTTATTTTATGTTTCCTTTAATTCGTTTGAGATTTGTTCTCTAAAAAATAGCATCATCTAGTCAGGCTACAGACAATACACTATTACAAGCAAATAATTACAAATAAATTTATAAATATATAACTTCTAAATTTTTCATTCAAAGTCAGATTATTTTAAATTAAATGCCACTTCTTATGTCAGGGAATCGTGTAACTTCACCTATATTTTTTACTTATTAAAACATAAGCCTCTCAACAATTATTTCAAATGAAAGACGATATTTTGTCACAATATTACAGAAACAAAATCATCAGTACGTGAAGTCTAGTACAGCTATAATAATGTTTAATTATACTAGCTTCATGTAAAATGTATTACAGTTATGACAAAGAAATTTCTTAGTGTTCCTGGTCAACTGCATTCTGTTAATATTTCAAAGGATGCACATGTACCACTTTTGGAGCCGTTATACTTCCTAAAATTTTAATAAACTCCACATAAGCAGAAGCCAAGTTTTTATTTTGAAAACCAAATAGAATACACTCAGTCATCATTGATAAAGTAAAGTTAATTGCTTTAAGAACTCCTGACATGGTTGTTCTGTTTGGGGTTTTTTGTTTTAAAAGGTGGAAGAATGTATTATCAACTATGACATGAAATCAATTAGGTTATTGAAATAAACATGAGCGTAAATAAATGATTTTTGCTCTACCATTTAGCTTAGAGAACTTGTCCATGATCTAGTCAAACAGATCAAAAGGTAATTTCCAGCTCACAAGAAAGCTTCCTAACCTCCAGACTACAGGGAGGACAGGAGGAAGAAGGAGAAACAGCACATTTCACCTGACTGCTGTACAGATGATCAAGAAATGGGGACGACATTCATGGAAACAGAATAGATTTGAGAAAGAGGTTATTTTCTCTTTCAGTAGCGATCAATTTACAGGAAAGAATTTCATACCTATATGACTTCTTGTTTATTTTAATTTTGTCAGAGAGCAAACAAATCAAATCCTTAAATTTTGCAGTTAGTGTAATTAATCTTGAATTTTTTGTTAATGATTTTTTTTATTTCCCTGCCCTCACGCCCCCACAACCCCTGTCCTCCCAC
>VZTA01005810.1:0-14406 GCA_013398855.1 Mohoua ochrocephala | reverse complement strand
ATAAAGCTCTCTATACTATGATGAACATGCAGGGACAATAGTGCTGCAACAAAAGAAACTATTTTTTAACACTGGGTCAGATACAGAAATTGTAAAACTGAGAGCTAAATTCTTTGAAATCATGGCAATTTGGATTTGTGCAGGACATTACTTCAATTGACTTCATGGGTCATCCTAAACCTTGCAAAATCAATAGTTTTTCAGCTGAGTTCAAAAGCGTTAGGATATCTTCTTGGAACTTCAAAGACTATGAAGTGTCATAGCCCCAAGCAAAGAAATATTACTAAGAAATATTAATAGTGTGATTATACCTATAAAATGCCATGTCATGTTAGCATACTTAAAACATAGTGGATAAAGTACTGCTGTTACTTCACCCACATTGTGAGTTAACTAACAAGGAACCGGAGCGCTTTATCTGGGTCAGGAAAATCACCACAAAACTGACTAGATCGGCACAGGCTTTGGATTATTACCCACTCCTACTGTTTTATATAGGTACCAACAACATTGCAAGAGGAAGTCCAAGGTCACTCAAGTGAAATTTCAGGGCCCTATTTAAAAATAAATAATTGTGAGTTGTTAATGACGTGAGAAAAATGCTGACAAATGTAGCACCTGCAAGTAGCTAAACATCTGGATAGTTAGGATTTCATAATTAAACAGCTTTTTTTATTTACCCTCCCTTTGTTCTTAACTGCATAGAACATGAAAATTAAAGCAGTCGCATTTTATAGCTTTACATATCTTTTATAAAATTTCATAGCTTTAATTTCTTGATTTCTGCTTGCTTCTCTTTTCAAATGGACATATTCTATCTCTCAAACTCTTCTTTTTGGCTGAAATAATTTTAATTTTGTTGTGGATATTAGATACCTGCATTATTAATTAAGAAAATCATTAATAATTTAGCTTGTATGTTTCAGGGGGGAAAAAAAGCTCAGTTCACTTGGCTTGAAAGAAATCAGGATAGAAGTGGTCTATTGATTTATTAACAACATGCAATTAACCAGCAGTCATTGAACCACACATTCAGGATCAATATCCTAAAAACCTTTCTACAACTCACTGTAGAATTTCTAATCCCTTCCCCAGAATCACACAACAAACCCACTTCTCCCTGGGGTGGATGTAGGTGCTGTTCTTTGTGCATCCCTGGTGATCCCCATCCCTCACTAATGTACTCGTCAGTGTGACAGAAACCCGTGGTGCCAGACACGTGCACCTGAAATGTGGGTCCCCATGTATCACCCCACTAGCTGAAGGGCAGCTGCTCACTGCAGCTTTCAGGAAGGCTACTGTGCCCAACCTAGACAGGAATTGAAGTGTCACAGGGTGATTTCTGGCAGTGTCAAATCAGGTTTGACTGCTGCTCAGACACACTCTTCTCTGAGGGTCTCCTGTGTGCTTCAGAAATAAAGCTTGAGAATATGTGGGAAATGCTGGGATCTCTAAGTGACTCCAGTAACCTCTGTTTTGGCAGCTATGTTTTCCCTCAAGTCCTTATTTCTCCTCATTGATTGTTAGGGAATTCTGGTTGATTAGCACTACTTTTGATCAAACAAATCCTACTAGCATAAATTTGCCTATGGTGTTGTATTTTTGTGCTTTAGAAGGACAAGACTTTGAAGTTTCAGATCTCTTCTAAATACCCAGCCTGAGTGGGAATAGAAACAATACCTCGTGGAGCATTGCACGTTGCACAGTAAGTAGAGGAGAGAGATTTATAAACATGTTGTTTCTGGTGTGATGAAAAAATCTTGTCACTTTGTAAATATAATGAAATAATGTTTATATTTGCAAAATTTTTCTCCTTCGTCTGGCTATTCTGAATTTTCATTTAAAGATGCAAAGTTGGTTCATAAGACCAAGTTTTCACCCTCCTTCTGAAAGATACATTTTATCATTGACTTTCATGGCTTCTTCTTCCCTGGCAAAACAAAGGCATGATCCAAAGTCTGAGCAATTCTCACTACATTTGTGCCTGCGAGAGTGATTCCTTTTCCCCAGGTGAAATGGTACAGAGGTGCTGCACTGCATAGAGCGTAGATCCTATGAACTATGACATCAACATACCTCTATGACACAGAAATTAAAGTGAGTTCTCTGGTATCCTAAAAAATCAATCTTTATTTTATGTGAGGCTATGGATTTTGATTCTTCGTGTGCCATTTAATAGCGCCGGGAGAGTGCTGGATTGACTGTGTAGGGTGTATAAGGAACTGATCCTCATAGATCCCTGCCTATACCCTGACTTGGATCCCAGCAGGGATCTTACACGTACCTTGGACCCTGTACACATTGGCCTGACAACCTGCTCCCAGCTGTTGGCTGAACCTACTTACCAGCACCAGACCTGCTCTGCTCTTGTTGTTCAGGAAGATCTGTGGATCTATGTCTCTGTCACTGAGGGCATTGCCCTGCCTGTCATCCTTGGCCCCTAGCTCTCCATCCCTTCAGGAGCAGGCCATTATTTCTGCCCCCTGACTATCTGCAAAAGGATTTGCAAGTCTGAAGGTGGCACTGTGAATACAGATCACAGCCAGTGTTTACTAGAACATCTTAAAATAATTGAGCTTTTATTCTTTTTATTGAGCTGCTATTGTTTATAGAAATAACTTTACAGAGGAACCGACTGCTTCACAGCTCACTCCCCATCTCACTCACAGAAATGTGTCTGGATCATCAGCTGAGAGCCCAACCCCAACAGTTTACTTGGGTGCCAAGGGTCACAGAGATGTGCCACTAGTTTCTTTCGGAGTGGTTGGAAAATATCTCTATGAGTCCTATGTTTTATGTTTTACCAGGCATATATGGGAACCTGTAGTCTCTGGCTACATGTAGAGCTGTTGCCTCTTGGATGTGGTTAGAACTACAGAACGTTTTGCTGAAGCAGATGTATGTTAGCAGCCTTGAATGCATTCAGCTGCTCCTGCCATTCTTGACTTTGTCAGTTCTTGCAGCTTCAAAAGGACTGACGGTTTCTGGAGCTATTCAGTTCCTGGGAGACTTTCAGAAATTATTCTTGAGCACATATCTTTTCTTTTTTTGCAACCTGCTCTTTTTTGGTAACTGTTTCTCCATAAGCATACAGAAGCGCACAGATTTTCATCTAATGGACCTAGCTAACAAAAGTTTTCTTTGGTATGTGGGCAAATGATATGAATGCCTGTGCAACAGATGTCAAATATAATGAAAAAAAAAAAAAGAAATGGAAACAAAAGCTAAACAGCTTTATCTTGGACATGTCTGCTGATTAAAGAAAGCATCTCTCTATCTAACATACTGCTTTCTTATTTTTTCAAGCACTTGAATTAAAAGAGAATATTATTCTTATAAAGCTAGAAAGGTCAGAGACAGACTTGATGCTTCAGTGCTTCCCTGAAAAATATGACCTCCTCAGGGCTGGGGTTTAACTTTTGGAAAATACTTGCATTCTTTTATTAGTAAAATCATCATTCTTTTTACAGTGTGTTTGTGGTCCATCCCTTTCATCTCACTGTTGGCTGATTTCTTTTGCTAAGCTGCTCTGATATTCCCCATTTCCTGCCCAGCCACGAGAAAAATAGATTAGACAAAGCTTTCAGTGTAGGACCTTGAATTTTTTTTTTATTCACAACTTTGTTGTCATGCCTAGCTGAGCTACTGTTTCAGCGTCATTAAGACTGAATGTAAATGGATATATGATCCAGTAATGAACAAATGAAATGTTTCTTCCTGGGAGGTGTTAGACTTTGTCATAGAATGTATTTTGGAAGTATCTGCATTACTTAAGGCCTACTCTTCTATGATACATTTATAGAAGTAGAATGTGTTGAAGAGGGAGTGTCTGCAGAATCTAAATCAAAATTAAATAAACCCCTTCAAAAATTAATTAACAGATTGGGCAAATGTCCCTCCACCCCCTGAAAAGAAAGGGAGTTTCTTGCTGTTGTTTTAACTTTTAGTGCTCATGTTATTACCATTCTCTTTTCTTGTGTGTATCATGAGGAGGACCATATGAATAAGGTAAGAGAAGTATCAGAAATATTATTTTGTTCATATAGACTATATAGTGAGCATACAAAAAATAGAGCTACTGTTAAAAGTCCTATTTCATTAAAACAATATTTTTTTGGTTTTTTCACTTTATTCTTTCCATAGATGAGAGTCAGACCAGTCTATTACTTTGCAACACCCAGAAATAATACTTTTATTGCAACAATTTTCCTGCTAGACAGTTAAACATTTTCCATACTGCTTTTCATCCTGGATAATTTGATCACTGTAGGGCGTGTTGTTCATAATTTTACAAGAATGAAACACAGAAATTTACGTGACAGTAAATAATTTTGCCTTAAAAAACTATTAAGAAGAAATAAGACGCAGCAAAAAACATTCCCTGATTGTTTATTGAAGGACAGTGAAGCAAGTTGAGAAGGAACGATTTATGCACTTTGGTGCTCATTCCTTCCTCAGATACTTTTGGTCACACTGAAGTGAGACTGAATGAGTGCCCACAGCTTACTCAGTTCTGTGTGGCAGGTAGAACATAGCAGGGGGTGAAATGAATTCATCTTTCTGTCTTCAAGTGAACTAAAAGCAATTTTATTCTTCCCATGTGGTCACTTGAGGTGCTTGTCATGTTCAAGCTAATGATATCAGGCACCCTCAGGTTGTTTAAGTATTCATGAAGTAATTAAATTCTCATTAACATATAAATAAAAGAAAACTGAAAACAAGTTTAGGAGGCACCTAACATCTGTTCTAATGCGTTTAAGTATTAAAATGTGCCACATACAGAAGGAAAAGTGCATTCTGTTCAGGCAAGTATTTTGCATAGATTATTTATAGAAACTGTAATTAAACTGATTTGGCATATTAAGTAAAATTAACAGCAAAGCATTATTTAGGTAGTTCATGTGTCTCTGACACCTAAATAAGAAATTTAAATAGGAAAGAGAGAAGTAAAATTAATTTTTGTTTGTTCTGAGATCCAGATAAAATGGCAAGAACAATTGAAAACTTATTCCTTTAGAACTAGAGAAATGCAAAATCTCACACTGCAGGCATACTTCCAGCTGCTGTTTCAAAATACATTGATTTTTAACAATGAAATGCTGCTGACATTTGAAAAAAACCCAACAAGTCCACAAAATGACTTATAAGTTAACTATTATGTTTCTTTAAATTGAGTTTAATGCACAATTCTGTCATACGACTTGAGACTTTAGTTCAGACACAACCTTATGCTCTAAAATGAATTTTTCCTTCTAACATTAGGCAATTTACCCCTTTAGATAATTTTTTCCAAGAAAATATTAGAGAAAATGTGTTTTACCTATTAACAAGATGTGTGCCCTGTGTTCCATACCATGTCACTGCAGTTTTCCATATGATAGAAATAGCCAATAAACTTAAATTATCTTGAACCTCAGTTTGAGATTGATAAGCTGAAACAGGGAAAAGAGATAGAAAAATCTTTGCTAGAAGAATCTTCAGAATGTGTTAAAATAACCATTTCATCAAACAGAGACAGCTCTGGAAGAATGCATTTCTGAGAAGCAAATCTTTCAAATATATCTTTCAAGTGAAATGTACTGAATCGATTGTGTTCTTTTCTGTTTGTAGCAACCCGTCTTGTTTTTTTTAATCATAACCTATATTAAAATGTATTCTGTACCAGTCTAATTTCATTGTGTTCTTACTGACTTAGCAGAAAGTACAGAAGATATACGCTTATATTGTCCTAACTTTTAACAGAGCAGAATGTATAAGCAGAGAAATTTAACATTTTTTTATTGTTTCTGTTGTGTTGTTCATTTGAAACAGCAGTATTTCATGCCTTATTCCTTGCCTTATTTCATGCCTTTCTCCTTGCTGTGATGCCTACAGAGGGAAACGTATGCCAGTTATGCAATGTGTTTGGTGCATGCTGAAAAGGATATATTGCAAAAAAGGCCACATAGACCTTCCTGAAATAAAAAGATAAACCTACTTTTTTTCTGGTTTTAACTGTGGCAGACAAAATCCAAGTAATTTAAAAATGGCTGCAGTGAGTTATCATTATAGACACAAACAGCTCTTACTCTTTTCTAAAGAGTGCTATTCACTACCAGTAACAACATTTACAAGCAACACGTGAAAATATTCTCCGCTTTCTTTGGTTCAAAACCTGTTATGAACTCATATCAGTACCCGTCAGCTGTTATGATTAGCAGAGAATAATATTTTCTCAGGCATTATAGCAGTGAAAGGAAACTATGTACTATTACAATGTAGAAAAAAAAAAAAAAATTGGTCCAAAACTCATACAGCAATGAAGACGCTAACTGAAGCCTGGATAATTGCAATCTTACACTGGTAAAAGCTCATGAAAAATTAATTTGGTACTCATGAAACAGGAACCGGGACTTGGTTCCTGCATGCCTACAGGACAAGGAAATTAAACATTACAAGGCTTGCTTGAGAGAATGTCTGCCCCAGAGCAATTATCTGTGCTTACCTTAGAATCCCTACTGATCTTAGATTATCTCACAAAACACATGAGAGAAATACTGCCTAAACAAACTCTAATCTTTTTATGAACCTGAAATAGGGAGCAAACTGTTGAAGTCTAAGTCTGTATGAACATAAAGCATCAGTATTGGTATAATCTCTTTAATGTGGGGATGGGTAGTGAGCAGGCACTTGCATGCAGTACTGGTTCTAAATAAGAGCTCATCTTTTATTACTATTAGTCAAAAGACTATTTTAGAAATCTTCATTAATTTTATAAGACTTTTATTCAAGACTAAACAGTTCTGGATCCAGGGCTGAGATGTGATGGAGAAAAGATGGTAGAATCAATAGTTGTTGACTACATTGGGTACATTTCATAAAAATGCTACCACTATCCTTAAATAAAGAGATATTGACGTATATAAAATACGGCTTAGCCATACTGCTGTCAGGAAACAAAACTGAGCCTAGAGAATTTACAACTCCCTCTGGAAAAGGATATTTTCAGTTGTTTCCTATTAAACACTCATCTGGCTCTTTAGTGCATCTTCTGCTGCCAGACACAGTTACATTGAACATTACACTGACCAAAAGTGTAGCCATCAGTAGATCAAACTGATTATTCAGTTGTACATGTACTTTGCTAAATTAGAAGAGACACACCTCAAAGACTCACTTGATCATCTACACTGTGCTTGTACACTCACACACTGACTGTGTTTCTGACAACTGTAAATTTCTCTGAGGTACATTATTTACAGTGAAATAGTTTTATGCATGTGAATGAAACTACTCTACCCCTGTTCTTCAAGGCCATGACTTAATATTTTTTATTGCTGAAATTATGCAATTGGTTTATTCCAAAATGGAGCAAGATGTCAAGGTATAGAAAACTTTCAATATTTCTCCAGAAAAGACAGCTTTGGACAAATTTTAAGGGCATGATGTACACATAAACAGTAGTCTTCCTTTTTTTCAAGCAGAAGACATGCAGATATCACATGTTGAAATAACTTTGAGAGTACGATTTTAACTCAGTGAGTTAAGACGTCACAAACTGAGGGAGGGTTAGAGCTCAGCATTCTGGGTTGCTGTTACGACCCTGGTGAAATTAAGCTTCTGTGTCTCCATTTGACCATAATTGAAGAACCTTTTTCCAGTGCACCTTGTTGACTCCTTATCAGTGAGATCACTGCTTTACTCATCTATTTTCATCTTTGGCTCCCAGCTCGCCTCCCTTCATGGAACAGGCTGCCCTTGCTGCTCCCTCATGAGACCAGTCCCTTCTCGCTGTGTGCAATTCATAACAAGGGTCACTGTTTTGCCCAGTTTGTGGTAGGGAGCACATATTTTCTTTTCACTACACCAGAGAATCTTGCTCTTTTTACTTTCTTATCATGAGTTTAGCAGTCTCTTGAAATTCACAGTAGAATGCCAAAACCAAGCCCCTGGTGCTGGGAGCAAATGGATAAAAACTTATACATTGAGAAAATACAATATATTAATTACTTAGAATTTTGGAGAGGTAGTATTTTTAAAACAAAACAAATTTGTAAGCAAGATAATTCTTCCTGAAAGGAGTCACTTTTCGCCTATAGAATATAAAAGCTGATCAGTCAAAGCCAAATACGTGTAGGCCATGTGGTTGTCCACATTAGGGTTATTAAAAAAAGCTAACACTCAAAATAAATGTGAGATAATAGAAATCAGTGGAGCACATTCACAAAAAAGTGTTTTATTTTAAGTAACAAATGAATTTTTCACCAATTACCAAAGGGAAATCCGGTACTGAAGTCTTCAAGTCAAGACCGGGTGCATTCTTGAAAGGGATTTTAAGCTCAAACACAAAGTGTGAAGATAAATATTAGAGTGATTCTATGACCTACACTATATAGGCAGTCAGAATAAATGATTTAATATTCTCTTCTGGCCTTAGAAGTGGTTCATTTGTCATAATCTGCAAAAACCAGTCACTTCATAAATTATTTCTGAATTTTAAGAAAGCACTAGATAATTAAATAAGTGCATAGGATAATTAAACAGTATCAGGTAATCTGATCAAGTCTTCTCTCCATCCTGCTTACAAAGACCTAGGATATTAGACTGTCTCACAATTTCAAATATACTGTTGGTATTTCTCTGATCATGAAAGAAAGGAAAAAGATCATACATTTGATATTTTTGTAAGTGATTAATGGATTTCCCTACTGGAACACTTCTCATAAATGTTCTTCTTCATTAACCTAACAAGTCACTGCAGAATGAAACAAGCCAATTTAAAAAAAAAAATGTTCATATTTACAGAAGCTTGCTTAATTTCTCCAGTTTCTCCAAGGCTCTAGAAAATATTACATTATATAATCATTAGAAAGCTATTGTATATTAAGGGATACTATAAGATTTATAACCAAAGTAGCTCACAAAGCATAGCATAAATTCAGAGAAATATAACCATAAAATTAGCGAATGTAAGAGGAACTGTACTTTGGATTTAGTTTTTTAGAATGTTACTTTTATCAGAATAGAGAAAAAAAAAAACAGAATCAGTAAGGAAGAAACCCCTTTATCTATATTTTGTTTATATTTCTTTGAGATATTCTATGAATAGATTTGTTAACGTTCATTCCCAAGTCTCTACCATTACACAGACTGGTCCTAAAGAGTGATGTGCATAAACATAAGACAAGCGTGAGAGGAGCATCTTTATGACGTATATAATTCTCAAAGAAACCAACCAAAAATAAAAGGCAAGAGTGGTACAGAATTAGACAGAAATTCATTCATCCTCTTCACTCTTACTAATGGAATTGGTAGAAAATCTAGTCTACACCTTAAGCACATAAATGAAGGAAAAAAGAATTACATGTAAAATTTTGTTTAGTTAAGGTCACAGAAGCAAAATAATCTGTAAAAAATGTGCTTCTTCTTGTTGATTACTTCCAGTGTGGCAAAAGAGGGGCCAATAACTTTTCTACCAGGAATTTGGCGATTTTTACTTTTTTATCTTTAGTCACAGTTTATGGTCTTTATTATTCCTTTCTCTGATGCAGCTGAAAAATATGTTATTTTCTTTTTCAGTTTTTTTAAAAGTTACTTATTTGTAAAAACTTAATTGGGGATAGTCTAGAAATATTCTTTTTAAAATTTAAATAAAGAATCTCTTGTTACATTATGACTAAGTATCCAAATAAATGAATGGAAGTTGTAGAATGTT
Organism: Mohoua ochrocephala; assembly: GCA_013398855.1. Classification (NCBI taxonomy): domain Eukaryota; kingdom Metazoa; phylum Chordata; class Aves; order Passeriformes; family Acanthizidae; genus Mohoua; species Mohoua ochrocephala. Next base: position 4,712 of record VZTA01005810.1, on the reverse strand, counting down.
TTAACGGAAAAAAAATCCGTTAAATTTTGAGTATAAATTATATTTGTTAAAGACCACACATCTGTTTCCTCAGTTTTCTTTGGATAAATAGGATGGTCATCCCTATCTAACTGACAACCTTTCATATTACAGAAACCTCCACTTTCCATGGAGAACACAGTCAGCCAAAGGACAGGGACAACACATACTGTCAATGCAGTTTACTCAGTTTAGGAATTTAAAAGGGTACAAAGATTCTGTTAAAAAAAGACAAAACCATTCTAGGACTAGTCACGGCTTTGTGACTTCTGGGTGGTTCTGGGAGGTAGTGTGGGTTTTATGACTATGAAACAGACTTTTTGTATATACTAAGTTGATGTGTATACCTGGTATGGATTTTAGAGACAAGTGAATAGATCTTCTTTGTTAAGGATGACTTTGATATACCTTTCTTATGCTATTTTATTTACACGTTATATTACTATTTTCATATGAATACTTTAGCTATATTGGATTTGTGCTACAGGGATATACATCATCATCTAACAATCTACTAGCAAATGTCAATGATTCTTGTCAAGAGTTTTTTGCTCCCAAATGTGACAAGAGGGATTTCAGAGTTTTCCTGTTTTTTAGGCCAGACCACTAAGAAAAGTTAGAAATCCCACATTTCATTGGTACAAATGGTTTCTTTTCTATAGACACTTGCTTTCTTACACTTTTTGCCAAATTAATTCTTCAGAATTATGAATTTACTGAAGTTATGGATAGATAGAGTCAACTTTCTATTAAAAAAAGAAAAAGATTTCTTGAAAACACTCACGCAAAGAGCTACTGAGTGCTCTGACAGTAACAGAAGAGGAAATATAAAACTAATTTTCCCATTCTGTTGGAGGATATTTTTAGTTACACTAACAAGCACCTTTACTGTCAGTCTCATCTATAGAGTTAGAACAAAATGTTAGTATGCATTTATCAATCATAGACTTGATGCATTTCTAGTGGACCAAAGTAAAGACTAGAAGGAGACTGAAGGGTAGTTTTTCACATAAGGAAAGAATCAGGTCATTTTCCCAATGAGGTACTATGAAATAAAGGTGTCAAGAAATATGTGCCAACATAAAATTCACTGCAGTCATAACTGATATGTTTATTTTAGCAACTGTGAATGGTAAGGACCACAATATCTGTTCACTCACTTTAAAAACAAAACAAAACAAAACAAAACAAAACAAAACAATCAAACTCCACCTTTTAACTTGTACTTCTATTTATACCACTCCCAGGACTTCATTCTACCAGTACCTCAGAAGCAGTCAGGTTTTCAGCTGTCTCTAGACTTTATTACTTCAATATACCACATGCATTTTGGATGCTTGATTCTTTTCTTCTTCTTCTATATCCTGGATGGATAAAATTGTAATCAAATGCTACAGTTATTTATTCCTAATAGGATTTAGCTCTTTATAGTTTGCTCCTTCAGTTTCACTTCACCATCAATTAAAGCAAGCATTACAAAACTTGGAAAACTCAACCAACAAATTCTTTTTTTTTTTTCTTTTAAATGATGAACTATGCTGCCTTTATGAACTATCAACTGTTCAGCACAGAGTGTTTAAGTTTCACCTGTTGCAGTTAGAAACTTCTAGACTCTTAGCAAAGCATTGATTACATGCGTGTCAAATTGCCACAGCACTGACAAGCAGAGAAAGTGTATAATCTAATATTTAAATAATTTTGTAGGCAGATGAAATTATGTGAATTTAAATTCTCTTGGAGTAAAAGGCTTAGAATGAAGGAGTGCTGCAACCTGGGTGCATATACTAGATCTGGTAAATATTCCATAGGACAGAAGGGTCATTTATGAAATTAAGACTAATGGTAGTAGGTAAATTCTTTGAAAAACAAAATGTTGTTTTTTTGTTTTTTTGTTTTTTTTTTATTTAGGAAAAAAATAGTTTAGATTCTATATAACAACAAAAAAAGATATTGGTCTCCTGTTCTGATATTAATATACTCTCCTTCACTGATAGTTTATGCCAGTATTCTTACATCCTTTACATTTTGCACAGAACACAGCATGTATTTGCTGAAATAAATGAAGCTGTATTTTCACAGCATGACTCTTCCCTGGCATTCTGGAGAGAAAAAAGCCAACTATATATGATAAAATTAATGATTCAACAAAGAGGATTTTAAATGAATAGAGTAGATATAATTATTTCTATAGCTAATAAAACATTGGTTTTTAAGGAGTTCATTTTTGCAGAAGGGATGTAACGATCACCATGTTTACATTGCTTTGCATGCAGTCTTTAAAAGGGCTTTTATGTCTCTCTCCTTCTCTTTTTCCAAGAAAATTTAAAATGTCCTATGTTTGCAGAAGGTTCTGAGTATTACATATGATTAAACCCCTCAGGCTGCAGGAATACTTTTTTTTTTCCCTGGGAAAGAGCATTCTTATAAACTAATTGTCACTTAAGTTCCTCAAGAAAACAATTGTCAGATGTGGTGGCAGGAATGCCATCCACTAGAACAGGTTGCTCAGGGCCCCGTCCAACCTGGCCTTGAACACCTCCAGGGTTGGGGCATCCACAACTTCTCTGAGAAATGTGCTCCCCTTTTCTTAATTTAAAATCTTTCCCCCTTGCCCTGTCACTGTCTGCTCATGCAAAAAGTCACTCTTCATCTTTTTTTTATAAGCTCTTTTTAGGTATTGGAAGGTTGTTATAAGGTCTCTCCAAAGCCTTGTATTCTCCCGGCTGAATAACCCCAGTTCCCTCAGCCTGCCTTCACAGGAGAGGTGTTTCAGCTCGCTGATCATCTTCATGGCCTTTCTCTGGACCCACTCCAGCAGGTCTGTGTCCTTCTGATGCTGGGGGTCCCAGAGCTGGATGCAGAACTCCAGTTGGTGTCTCATGAGGGCAGAGAAGAGGGGCAGAATCACCTCCCTTAACCTGCCATCCACCCCTCTTCTGATGCTCCCCGGGAAACGATTGGCAGGTTTGTTTCTTTCTTTGTTTCCTTCTTTCCCTTTAAAACTTCCAAAGAAGAATGAAGAGAAGGAGGAAGAGAAAGCAAAAAGGATGTAGGAAAGGAGGAAGAGAGGCAGGAAGGGAGGGAAACTGACAAGAAGTCAGGGAGAGGGGAACATAATATAATCAGAATTTCCTGATAGATGGGACAAATTCTATATTTATCCCAGCGTCCTACTACCTGTATTTACCAGTAGGATTTTCTGTACATTATGCTAGCAGTGTGGAATCATCTGTTCATACATTTAGTGACACCCATTAATTTTTTCCTTGCCTTTTTTTTTTCTTTTTATTTTTGGGTGAAAGTTTGGGAGGTAGAATATATATTTTGAGAAAAGAGGAGGAAAGTTAGTACGAGCTATTATATTTGTGGAGGATTCTGTTGCCACACAAACATGAGCCTTCCAGGCATTTGCATTTAAAATACATAGGAAACCAGTGTCTGATTAACTTTGCATGTGTTGTAAACATTTCACATTATCTCCCTTTCTGACTTCTCAGAAATGCGCAACCTGGAGAGAAATACTGAATTATAAATCATGAATTTCAGCAGAATCCTAATCAGATTCTAATGTGATATATTTTATAAGTTCTAAAATTTTTCATTTTACATTTATTAAATAATTGGCTTTTTACTTTTTTTTGCCATTTCCACATAAACACAGTGGAACACTATTCATTGTATAGAAATGAAAGCTGCAAAGAACTAGCAAGCCAAGTGCACAGAAGCCAAAGAGTCATTTCCCTGGCAAGGGAGATCATGTAAGAGTGTTTGGAATAGCTCCTTCTTCCTGCTCATGTTTCTCTTTTTTGTTTAATGGTTTTCCAGTCAAAGAACTGAATGATAAGTAGCTGGCTTGAATTTTTTTAAGAGCTCTATGACAGCAATGGTGAAAGCTTTATTGCTGTGTGACCGTAATCACAAAAAGACCTTCAGTGTTTGGACTGTAATAGAAATAGCTATTGCTACAAGATATTTTAAACCCAGTATTATTAAGTACACAGTTTAGAAATTTTACTGGAAGAGATACCAGAGGATTGGACTCAGAGTTTGGAGTTCTGGCATTGAAACAAACTGGCAGGGGCTGTGCTGTTCTACTTTCATACTGCTTTCACCAAAGCTGTCTGAGCATTTTGCATGTCCCTGTAATTTACATAGATATAAATAGCCAAATCCAGTGAAGGATTTAAACAATTTTTTTTTTTCCTAGGTCCAGTACTGTGATTGAAAATCCACGTTACTCACTACCTAATACTAGGGGTACTTACATTCCTTTGTATTACCCTTGATGGAATTAAACTTCTTCACATGTCCATAGTAGGTTTTAGTCTTGATAGGCATCAAATTGCTTAAGATCTGTCATGAAGCTGAACCTGATCAGGACCAAAATTATCAAAAAGGTCCATTTCACAAAAATGCTATAGAATATAGAATGATTTTGGCTGGAAAGGACCTTCAAAGATCATCTTGTTCTAACCCTTTGCCAAGGGCAGGGACATTTTTCACAATGTTATGTACCTCAAAGACCCAGTGTGACCTTGAACACTTCCAGCGGTGGCGAAATCAACAGCTTCTCTGGGTAATCTGTCCCAGTGTCTCCCTGCCCTTATTGTAATTAATTTCTTCTTTGGGTGCAATCCAAATTTACCTTCTTTCATTTTTAAACCCTTGCCTCTTGTTCTGTCACTACAGGCCCT
>VZTA01005809.1:0-39579 GCA_013398855.1 Mohoua ochrocephala | reverse complement strand
TCCTGGATATAAGCCGAGCTTTCAAACACTACAGGCAGCCCTTACCTACTGGATTTGCAGAGGATGAGACCTACCACTGGACCTTCAGAGTGAAGACCAGACCTTTTTTTTCAACAGAACCATCACTCCAGGAGGACTGCAGCCACCATTTTATTGGACTGCTACCAACACCCTGACTGACAGGGTGTCAGGTTGTATTCTGACTCTGTCAGTGTTTTCTTTTCGTGCCATTTAATTTATTTTTTTTTTCCCTATTAAATTGTATTTCTGACTTGGAGTCTCTCAAGTGCTTTGTTTTCAAACCAGCACACACACTTTTACCATTTTGCTATAGATTTGAAGAATATTTAAGGTAGAAGTGCTCTTCTGTTTCTCAATCTCTTTCTTAAAAGTTATATTTAAATAATGACTTTTTCACACCATCTAGAGCCACCTCAAGATGCTTTACAAGTGTCCCAGTAACCAAACATGCCTCCCTCTTCAGGCGTATAATCCAGAAACTATGCATTCCAAACTTGCCAAGTCTCTCAAACTCAGAAGAAAAAGCAGGGGGAAATGTCACCAACTTCTTTCCAAAGAGTAAAGCAAAATTTCAGCTAGTGTTTAGAGCCAGCAAGCTGCTCACATACTAGCATATTCAGGTGCTAGTAATGCATTTTTTGTGGGATATTATAGCCATAGAGACTAAATAACTACAGTGACTATGATTTATGGAATTTTGGAATCCAGTGATCAATTTTCCATTTGCAGCTATTTTAGCTGAAATGATCTCTATTTTTAACTTCATCTGAGTCAGCCAGATGCATAGCATAGAGGCAAACACTTGCTCATTTTGTGCTGCTGGGTCCTTAATTTACTCTTGATGTTGGAGCTGCTGAAACCATTGCAAATGCAGAAGGAGAAGAAGAAAATTTTTCCAGACTCAATACACTATCTTACACTAGTAATATAAATATACTTCATAAAAGTATTTGTTTCACTCGTTTACAACACCCCACAGATGATACATGATATACAACAGAAAAATTTGCCTTAGCAAATTTTCAATAATCTTTTGAGCACTGAAAACATGTCCTCATACAGTGTATGGATGAAAACACATCTAGCACGTTTTGTAGGATGACAAAAGGCTGTTCTGACTACAACCTAAGCAAACACAAATGCTGATGCCATCTGCTATCAGCCTAAATTCGCTATGGGCCTCAGGAGTCTGACTTGAATAAAGCCACACATGAGCTAGTGGTGATGAATCCTCATTTATATCTCTGATCTTGATACTAGATCTGCTCACAAAGCTCTCTCTATAAATATATACCCTCCATATAAATATATAGTATCTCATGTATCTTCTCTCCTTGTTACTTACTGTAAGACAGCAAGAAAAATTTTTTAAATTGCGCATAGAATGATATTGAACATAAAGGATTCTTACAGTCCGGTCAGAAGGAAAAAGTTTTTTAAAAAGTAATTTCAAAAACACCCCAGTTTGTTCCTTAATTTATCTTTTTGGTTTTGTTTTAATCTGAAAAATTAATACAAAGGGAAAAAAAAGTAAAGCTGGATAAGAATTAAAGCACTTACCAGTTTAGATTCACAGAAGTTGCTCTGCAGAGGAACAGAAGTTGCTAGGCTGTTCAAAACAGTGAATATTATTCAAAATCTTTATTATTATTAGTCATTATTGTTATTATTATTCAGAATGTCTGAGAAGTGGTTGGATCCTCATATGTGGAGAAAACATGAATGACTTAATCAGAAAATGCAATGAAGTATCATGTATAATTCAGGCAAATTGAAATGCAGGTGTATGACTACGATGATCAGAGAAATATGTTAATGCTGTTATCAAAAGGAAAATAACGAGCAACCAGTAGTTTTACAACAACTATTAACAGTAAAGAAGTAGAGCCCCTAACTGTTCAGCGTGCCACGAGGTCGGCAAAGCGAGCTGGCAGCGGTTCGAGGAATCTCTCTCACAGAGAAATTCTCGCGTGCGATGTTGCACTGCCGTTTACCACTCCTCGCCTGTGCAGCCAAACCCACGAATGCTGATGACTCCACGCGCCACTAGAGAAGAGAGGCAGCCCTCAGCCAGGGAGGTCCAAAAGGTGTTTATTCGGTGAAATCCCGGTGCCAAGAGGGGGCGTGGCTTCTGGGGACCGGTGTAAAAAGGGGCTCGAGGGGGCGTGGTTACATAAACTTCAGCCAATAAGGGGAGAGGGGAACAGGGGGTTGGGTTACATCCCTGTACCGTGTCTCAGTCCGCACTTCTGGTTGGTCAGCTACTGCAACACCTAACAATTGTAGAATACAGCAGATTTTTGTCCCAGTGAGGATTTGATCTGGACCTCCACTTCCATCCTTGAGCACAGAATTTTTGTCTACAAGCAGAGTGCTACACACAGCCAGTCAAAATCTAAAGACTCAAAGCTTGTATAATTTTTTATTTCTATCCCAAGAGTTTATATTGCTTGCGAACTGAGGATAGCCCAGATTACTGAACCTGAGTGTCCCACCCCACCGAAGAAATATGCCTAGGAAGTAGCAGAGAGCTATTAACTTGTGAATAAGATTGCTTTGTCTTGGTGAATCAGGATATTTATGAAAACTGCTACACAGACGTTAAACTCTGGTGTCAGACATGCTGGGTGGTGTAACCTCGCCTGTGAAGGTCGGCTGCTATAGTATGTTTCCTTCTGATATGTGAATGATTGATAAGGTATGAAGATTTTATTTTTACATAATGAAAGATATGCCATCAGCTTTCATGGATGAAACAGTCAATGATGCCTTTTCTCCAGGTAATAAGAAAGTGTTTAATTTTTCAGTGTATGCTTTTAGAGGTGGAAAAATCTCAGTCTTCTTACTGTACAGGATGGTGATATTAGGTGAATACTGGGTTATAGTTTTAAGAATGAAATTATAAAATGCTATAACAAAACACTACTCTTATATCTGATGTATGAGGATATATCATAAGGATATAATCAGCTACACTTGTGAGAGACTGAGACTGGAAAGGATTGATGTCTCAAGACATTTTGGGGTGCCTGTGTGTGGGGGAAGGGACAGGCTGGGCCTTGCCCTGGCAAGGCAGTGAACTGCCCCACATCCTCCAGCCCCTAGAGCCTATATCCCAGCCTGGCAGTGGCTGCCAATTACTGGCCCACAGGAGGCAATGCTCCACACCTGCCTCGAACCCCTAACACAGCTCCCGAGTGGCCAAATTACCACAAGTCTCACCTAGAGAAAGGGCCCAGGAATGCCAAGGGGTATTTAAGGCTAGCACGTCTTGACCCTACGTCCTCTTGGAATTTTTATCGGTTGAATATCACTGGAATCCAGGAGCTGGTAGCTATGTATGCCCTTTTCTGTTTTTCTTTCTTCTCTTTCTTCCTCTTCTAATTCCCTCTTCTTGGAGTTATTGAGTATCTTGAAATTAACCAAGCTTAGAGTTTTCTAAATTGAATGGACTAAGTTAATGTGTTGAGAAGCTTTTTATGTTGATTGAATGCTGCTCTAAACCTTCTGCCAAAGTTCTTTGATTTGCCAGTAAAGCCTTTTTTGTTGTTTTGACCTCTTGAGAATATCTTGTTGATATTACTCCTGTGCATCTAACTCAGAGTATTTGAACAACTCTAAGCTCTTTTAAAAGCCTGATCAACTAAGTTTTTTTGGGCCTTACAACACTATTGAAGTCCATATAATTTTTGGCTACTCTTAAACGGTAATGACCACACTGCTGATCTTGTGGCTCAGTTTTTTGTTTGTTTTTTTTTATCAGTCTTCTCACTACTTTCAAAGTTTTCTCCCATTTTATCATCTCTTAAGAAGATCAGCAGCCTTTTGTTTAAGTAAAATTGTTGCTCAAAAATCTACCAAGTTTCTAGTTTCTTTCTATGCTTTCTAGTTTCTTCTTTTATCTTCTTTTTCCAAAGAAATTCTGAGCACATCTTTACAATTAATTAATCTCAGAAGCTAACAGCTTCATTTAATTGTGCGTCTTTCATTCAACTGGATTCAACTCTTTGCTGATAAAACTTGAAGGCATTGATGTTATAGTTGGTCCACTGGCCTGAGAAAAAAATCCCTTAATGCACTGTATTTCATAAAACTGTGAAGTTGCTTCTTGATTTTCAAATACTTATTGCATTACAAATCATCTTAGGAATGTGAAAGACTATTAGACAGAAGGAAGTACATATTCTGCTCAGCATTCTGTGTGCAGGCTTCTCTGTTCAGCTCTCCTCCTTTATTTAAAAGAAAAGACAAACAGAAAACATTCCTGAGCCTCTCATTATCTTTACTAAAGGGAAAAATCTCCATCCAGCTCAATTTATGAAAAGGTTTCACAATGCACAGTAGAAACAATATATTTCTATTATGATAATTCTTTTCTAGTAGAAGCAATAGAATTAGTCTTCAGGCAAGTTTTGCAGGTACTGATCATCTAAACCTGAGGTCTTGCCAGCAGAACTGAAAATATTTGCAGGTTGTTGATGAAATCTACAACGGCAATATAATACAGCACTTTTAAAAGCAGGTCAAGAAGCTGTTTGGGCCAATAACCACTTTTCTAGGGAGACTAAATTAAGTTTTTGTGTTGATGAAGAGCTGTTACTCAGGGTTTTTCAGTAAATTTGCCCACAGACAGCATACCTTTCTGTTCATCATGCTCCATCAGGTAGTGTAGGAATATCAATAGCTAGAAGTGACCGGGCTAGCAAACTATTGGGAAATGCACTGTTCTGTATGCACTATTGGAACCTGCTTGCTTCTTCTTTTTTTCCTTTTCCCCACTGTTGTCTTTATACATAGTCAAATAAACAAAAAGCCTCTTTTAAATAAAATTGATTTTCCTTCTAAGTTACTTTCTGTAGGTATTTTGGACTTCTTCCTACAGCAGGTGTAGAATCTGAAGAAATCTCATTAAAGATATATATCTCTATTGGGATGGGATGGGAGGGGACAGGAAGGAGAGACATGGAAACAGACTGAGGTAGAGACACACAGAAAGTGCTAACAACACAAAGACAAGGATCTAGTATTTTTCTGCTGTTTTTGTCAAGAAAAACATAACTCCCCTTAAAGGAAAAACAGTGAGATAGCACTTATCAATGATTGATGAATTAAGAGTTGTCCCATTACATTCAGATCGTTTCTACTCACAGTTTGTTATTGTTATACCTCGGGAAACCACCTCCCCCCTCTTAAAAACTTATCTGTTTGACAGCATACAGTGACTATTATAGAATATATTGTCTTTTGGAGTGAAGTGGAAAAAACACTGTAGAACAAAATTTTAAAGTATAAAACCATTACAAAATTATTCTTTATTTCTAACCACCCTAAGAGTGATTAAAAATCATAAAACTTAAATAAAATAAAAAAAAATGCAAGTGGAAAAGGTCAATGAGATTCAAACTTGAAACCATAAACTAACAGCAAAAAATAAATCTTTCTTTTCACAGGACTCCCTCGTATTTCCATCAAAGCATATTAAATATCTGATGATGCATAATGATACCCCATGCACTGGATAAATGCTGGGCCATCTGCTTTTCTTCCTGTTTCATTTTTCCAAGTTGCTATGTTGACATAAGTAATAACTCTGTTACCTACAAGCAATAACTCTTTCCTATGACCAGGGTAACCACAAATTGCCAATATGTTTGGACGTTTGTTGTTAATACAAGAGAGCAGAGCAACGCAGTTACACTGGCAGTGTCTCACTAAACTACAGTTTTTGTTTCTTCTTTATTTTCAAAGAATAAATCTTGCCTTACTGCCACAGCAGATCTTCCTGTAAAGTGAGTTAGTAGAGCAATAGACAAGATTTTGTTGGTCTTCAGCAGATACCTGCAGGTCAGAACTGCACTGGAAGACATTAATAAGTTGTTTTTTGTTTGGTTTTTTTTTTTCCCCATGACTATAACTTTTTTTCCTAGAAAATAACAGATAAAAATGGAAGCTTCCCCTCAAGCATTGTGTACACTCTGCAAAAACACCTTTCCATGCTTTTAGATAAAGAAGAAACTTTATTTCAATTAATTAATTGTAATTCAGAAGCAATTATAGAAGAAGTGGTTTATTTATTAAGTCAACAGAATTTACTTATAGATTCTCAATTAAAGGAAGAGAAAAAGGAAACAATATAGAATAAATGAAACCAAACAAAAAGGACTGTGTAGACCTAGCTAGACAAGAAGTAGAACAATGAACTAATCATGGACTAATCATATGCAGATGTCCCAACAGTATAATTATAGACATTTAACTATAAAGTGTAGGATAGCTATACCAACCTATCTGAATGGCTTTGAAGTCAGATGTATTCCTTAATGTTCTTAAATACCTATGTCCATCAGTGGAATAATATTTCAATTAAATACATACATGCATGCACGTATATCTCCAGATACAGCTATTTAATCTTTCACTTTGTTTAGTTTGAAATTATGCACCTTAGAAAAGGAGATGATTCTTTTCTTTAGCATGTAAATTTGAATAATACCACAAGCAAGTTTAGCAGCTTATATTTCAAAACCAGTTTGCCACAATATTTTTCTAGAATATCTGCAAGCACTTTAGAAGATAAGTACAACACCTTACTTTCTAGTTAAAAAAACTCCCAAATTTCTGAGTCATAAAATGAAATCAATTCACTGATCCCAAATGAGTTCCTTCCATAACACACACACCACCACAGGAACCTTGCAACTCAGATCCCTGCATAAAATAGTCCATGAAAAATCTCAAAGAATCGATATAAGAAAAAAGAATGCTAGGCAAAACCAGAAACTACAGAGGACAACATCCAACGGAAAAGTGAATAGTGGTTTCCACAGGTAGAGAGATGAAACAACTTCCCAAATGTAAACCTGAGAACAGTAGATGTATAGAATTAGATTTTATTTTAGGGGAAAAAAAATGTGGGAAAAAATTCTTTTACTTTGTGTTCTTGGAAAATCTCTAGTATTCTGATTGTGGTCTTTAATTTGGCATAATATGTTGCATTTTACTCTAATTTGGCCAAACTTTAGCAATATAGGCTGTAATTTTCTGTTTCATGACATTTGATGGCATCCAATGAGTGAATAGGAAAGCATAGACTGTAGTTTAAACCCATTCATACTGGTAACAAGGGGTGACAATTGAATTTAACATGTTTTTTATAAGCACTCAGATTGAGTCTTTAATTATCTTGACACCTGGTATTTTTACACAGGTTGTGCCTCTGTAAAGGCACAAAGTGTTTCTCAGGATACCAAAGCTGGACTATGAAATAAACTAGGCTCTTTGTGTCAACTGCTGCAGAAGTTGGATTTTGTGCAGTGAATGATCTAGGAATGGCAGGAGGAAAAAGGATCTTTGCCCAGATAATGCAGATAATCAACAGCCTGGTGCTTTCTGTTCAGGTCTGTCTCTGTGATGGCAGGTGATTCGTGTAAAGGAACATTTTCTCAGAGGCACACTAACTGTATGTTTTCTATGTTCTGAATACCACTGAGAACTGAGAATCAAATTAGCAGGCATGCTGAGCGCTTAATAGCAACAACTTCCATTTAGTAGGGAATACTTTGGGAAGGGAAAGTGCCAAAAGAATAATCTAAAAATCAGAACATAGACATTTAAGCTTACTGAACAGCTTTGGTGCTAATATTTTTGAGTCTTAATAAAGATTTAATTCATTAATCCTATCTCCATATTTATTGCGAAAACTTTAGTAAATGGCTATGAAGCTGTGATGTGAAATTCCGTCGTGTCTTCACGGTAGAGAATTCCATGAGATAAATATTAACTTTAATATCTGAACAGTATAAAATAAAATAGGACAAAGGCCATACATGGAGTGAGAAAAATGCAAAGTGGCTTGAAATAACTCCTTTGAGATATATTCCTGCAGGAATAATGTGGAAGCTTTAATAAAAGTAAAATCTGAAAATAAACTTCCTTGAATACATTTTGGATGCCATTTCATGTTTCAAACTATAAGAATCTTCAGTGAAAACTGGTGTGAGTCTAATTTTACATTCCAATACAAGAGTTTTGATCCTTTTTTGTGGAGTTGTGCTTCATCCCTTCATCATATTGACAACGGCCAAGTTGTACTGTCAAGCATTTTCCATGTTTAGGGTGAATAACTGAGAGGCAGAGAAGAAGAATGCCAAAAAAGTCTTGTGTTCTGCTTCACTGCTGTTTATTCCAAACCTATGGAAACAAGAAAAGACAACACTGCATGTATTCCACTTGCCACTGGGAAATATTATAGACTAAATTTTGTAGGAAATCTGCAGCCTTAGTGAGCATTCCTGGTTTTGTCATTGTCATTCCAACTTTACTAAGTTCACAATAAGCCCTTAAAGTAACAGTTTTACAATGCAAGACTTTGCATAAGCTTCGATTAAATTTCCTGTGTAAAACACAGCCCAGGCTGTTAATCACTTTTATGCCAGACACCAATAAGTCAACATTTTAAATGCTGCATGAGTCTTGTTATAGGCATATGTAAGTACAAGAAGCAGTTCTGTGTGTAGTGTTTGTGTCTGGATATCCTTCAAGATTACATAAAAGATAAAAGGATATTCTGTCTAATGTCCCAGATAAAATGTAGCTGTTGAGAGTGTTGTGGTAGTACAGTATTTAATCATAATTTTGAGTGTATGAGCACTGAGAATTCCCACTACAAAGATTCTACTAATTTCATGATGTAATGCAACCCCTGGGTCTAAGCTGTGATGTTGCTGAAATATCCTGATTAATCTTGGATAATTTTAACAGTATAGCATATATCAAAATAAACTGACACCATCATCACCGGATTCCATCTGCAGTTTTGGTAGACTCCCAAATCTAGACTAAGAATTCTAAGTGTGCTTTAAGGTGAAAGCACAAAGCAACATATATGTGAACTAGCTGCCTCACCTCAGATTCTTGTCAGTGGAGATACATGTTTCATGTCCAGTTGCCTCATCTGTATTTCATACTATTTCCAGTGCTCTGCACTACCTTGCCAGCCCCCAGTTTCTGCCCTGGAGGGCATGGATCCCTTGTAAATAATATGCTGTATCTGACACTCCATGCCTTCTACACCTGCACATATATATATAAAAAAAATGTATAAACCAATATGACTGCAAGCAGGAGACAAATATTTACCCTACTTGTCTAAAAAGTACATGTACAGAGAGATTTATATGCAGTTGCCAGATACGTGGGATCCATCATAAAGATGGTCTTCTCTTTCATCTCTGCTGAGCAATCTCCCCTTGATTTTTTTGTTGTTTCTTCTTTGAAACTGAACCCTTTATTGCAAGCTATTTGTCGTGAAGCGGTTCTGCACTGGTCAGACCCCTGCAAAAGGTAAATCTTCAGTAACTTTTGCCTTACTGGCTACCTTTGTGATTTATATGATCAAGTAAAGTTCATAGCATTTGGCTTTAAGGAATCTTTCAACCCCAAACATTTCCTAGGCTGTGTACATAAAGAAGTCAGAAAATTCATCATGAATAGTGAAGCTGTGAGTTATATAGTTCATACCAAACCCACAGCAATAAAATCTTTATACTGCAGAACTGCATATTCTGTTGAAAAAATCCACATTTTACAAAGTAAAGCTATTATAGAAATGCTTCAGAGAATTTTGCTCTGAATACATTCATCTGTAAAACTTGTCTGCTTCACACAAAATTTATCCACAGCCACAGGCCTCCAAGGAAGAAAAAAACATAAATTAGCTTTTCTGTACACCATGATGTTCAAATCTCTTGAGCTGATATTTATGAATGTTGTAGGCATCAACCAAACTTCTCGGCATCCTGTTCAAGGACAGCCTTGCATCCTGTTCAAGGACAGCCTTGATGTGCCTGAGGTAGTGCTCATCTTCTCCTCCCTGCCGTGTGCCCTCCCCAATAGTCTTGTGTGAGGCCAATTATCTGACAGGGACTTATGTGACAAGGGTAGGAATACAAAAAAGGACTGGAGCTGAAAAGGCAGANTTTTTTTTTTTTGGAAAAATTTTTTTTTTTTTTTTGCTTTTTTTTTTTTTTTTTTTTTTTTTTTTTTTTTTTTTTTTTTTTTTTTTTCCCCCCCAGAAACTTGAAGTTATGGTAATACACCACAGGCCCAAGTCATGCAGTTTGCCATGGCAGGTAGGAAACCAAGAGATGAGATTTACAGAGAGGTCTGACACCTCCTTTATCTCTGTCTCCTTGGAAATGAGGTAAAAAATCAGTTAGAGTGAGTGTGTGTAAGGGGAATTTTGAAATGCACAATCTTTTCTTTACTTCTAGTGTTAATGGCGGAGTTGATTTTATTTCTGCATTGTAAGTAAGCAAGGCATAGCTATTTTATCATATGAATGGTGTTGTTTTTTTTTTTTTTTTCCCAGAAAGCTGTATGAAGTTCTGGGCAAGTACAAAGCAAGTAAATTACAGATTAAAAACCACTTACATAATATTTAATCAAAATATTTGGTAATATTGCTCCTTTTAAAACTCCACAGGAAAATTAAATCCACTCAAATCGCCTCCTTTCAATAGCAGAGGAAAAATACTTGGAGAGATTAAGTTGGAGTCACGATTTACTGAAGAAATTGTAAATAAACACAACAATATTAATAAAAGATTGAACAACAGAGAGGATGGTTTCCCCATAAAAAAGGGTATTCACTACAGCTGTGCCACAGGTTCCCCTGGGAACAAAGACAAGATGGCAGGGGAGTCACTCACTGCGCCAGGCGGCTCCAGAGAACAATGGAAGGGAACAATTAACAAGGAAACAATGTTGCAAATGAGTTTCCATGGTTTAACACCCTCCCCCAGTCAGGAAACCGCGGAACACAGGGACAAAGCAAAACCTGGAAAGCTATTTTGTCTGAAGGGAGTTTTGCTGCCGAGCTGCTCCCTCCACGTCACCCGGCAGGGGTGATCCCCATTGGTGGCGATCTCGGGTGGTGTCTGGGGACCGCGAAACAGCTCCCCAGCAGCGGAGATCTGGGGACTTGCGGGGTGACTCCCACTCCCGAGTGAGCCTGGCAAAAGTAAAAGGACTCCTCCGCGGCTGGTAAAGGGGATAAAACCACTCCCTTCCATGACTGGACAAGGAAAATATGCTGCTTCTGACGCCTCAGCTTTCCCTGCTGAAAACTGCTCCCTGTTCTCCATGGTGAGGTGTGTGGTATAGAATAAACAGCACTAAGACTCCACCACTTATCCCTGCATCCAGGACAGTTATAAAGCAAAATGAGATGCTCAGGTTCTCCAGAAGTTCTGATGTTTGTCTTCAGGAGCAAATGCTATGGGTGCTGAAGCCTTGCTTCCAGGGAAGTAGCCAGACATCACTTGCTGATAGGAAGTAGAGAATTAAATATTTGTTTTTCTTTGTTTCCATGCACAGAACCCTTGCTTTTACTTTATTTCACTGCCTTTATCCCAAACCATGACGTTTTTTCCCTGTTATTTTCTCTCCCACTGTGTCCTGCTGAGAAAGGGAGGTAATAGAATGGCTTGGTGAGCACCTGGCATCGAGCCTGTGTCAACCTACCACACAAGAATCCCTGCATCTCAGAAGCATCTCTGTATCATTCCAGACACATGGTGTCTGGAATTAAGACTTTGAGCATTTTCTGTATTTATATGATTGTTGTTCAAGTTAAATTGCAGTTGCAAGGCAAAAATAAATCCACATTAAGTTTTATAAATCAGATTGAACCTGAAAGTTAGAGAGGTGAAGTATGTTTTTTCCTCTCAACTCTCATGTTTATATAGAAACCTAAAGAAAACATGACAAAAATCACAAGTAAAGGCTTCTTTTGCTGATGACCTTTTAGACCAAGTAATTGGTTTAGACAGGTATATAAAACAAGACAGGACTGGAATTTTGTTACACAGGATTGTGCACCTACAGCATTTTTCAAAGACTTTGGTGTTTAGGACTGACTTCATATAACAGGTGACCTTATATGAACTTTCATTGAAATCCATTGTTAGTCTAGCAGTGCTGAAATGACTTGATTATAAACAACAGTTCAAAATAATTCATGAAAGCCATATTTCTGAAAGAATTTTTTATCTGTCAAAACAAATCCCTCAGGGAACTTTGATGCAGGTGTTAATATTTATAGCACTATACCTACCATATAGCACCTACCCTTCTGGGTTATGTGCTGGCTGAAACATCAAGGTCCTACTACAACATAAAAATGTGGTATGAGAAATACCTGTAATTATGCAAACCCATGTGACATGTAACGGCTCAAAAGAAAGATGAGGCACACCTCAAAATAAGGTCAGACAGAAATAATAGTGGTTAGAATTGATCTATAACATTTCTTCATCATTTATTAAAGAGGCCCGTCCTTCAGCTGTCGGACTGGCCCTGAGAGTCCTCAACATCTCACAGACCTGTTTGGGAGCCAAAGGCTAAAAACAAAACAACAAGCAAGCAAACAAAAAAACAACAAAAATAATAAATAGTGTTATTTCCATCTGTCATCAAATAGTGACTCTATTTAAGTTTTCAAATCAATCTGAAAATGAGAAATAGTGGAGGTACCATTACTACAGAATACTTTATCAAAAGTTGTCCAGTCCTTCATATCTCCAGAGCAAATCATGTAGTCCACATTAGTTACACCAGAAAAAATGATTCTGATTCTTAAACTTTTTAGTGAAATTCTGTAGTCTGTATGGTGAGGGTGCTCATTTTGGCAATCAAGTGCCTTCTTTATCTTCGGATTTTTTAGAATTTATCTATAGTGAATAGTGTATCTGTGGTCAAGAAATATGTGATTACTAAAATGAACAACACTAAGAGATGTGACCTGTGGCTACCTTGGATCAGAGGATTTCAGCCACTCACAACTCAGTCCTTTCTGAGGAGACATCTTCATTCTGGTAAAATTCACACCACTCACAAGGATAAGAATGGAGAAACTTGAGAAGTCTTAATCCTGTAAGCCATTACGACAGCTATCTTTACAAGATACACAGCGGGGTTCTGAATAGCAGTCTTCTAATAAGGTAAACCAACAATTAAATATATTATTTTACCCTATTCATATGGAAGTCTGGCTCTGTTTATGTTAGTCTCTTCCATTTTTACTCAATTTCCTTTTCCCTTTAACTAACAAGTTTTACTTTCAATTTAGGGTAACATGTTTTCTCTCACTTTTTCTCTTTTTCCTTTAAGGAGTGAGTTTAAAGAATTTGTTTAAATCACAATTTAGCTCTCTCCTTGTCATGTAAACTGCTGTAATCTATCACTATGACTGTTTGTTGATCTTGCAATAACAATTATGCCTTTATTCAATACTCCATCTCTTCCAAGAACCATTTAAGACAGATTACAAAACTCTACCTAGGCTGGTCCTTAGGCTCATGGCAGGAAGAGCCAAACCACAGGGGTTTCCTTATATCTTTGAGTAAGAGGGAGTTCTGCCCTGAGACTGGAACTGTTTTCTGGTTTTATGCTGACTATTGAGTTCTATTTCTCCCTTAACAACAGAGAAATTATTAACTTATCTGGAGGAAGCAAGTGAAGGAGTCATGATCAAGTTTCCTGCTGTTTCCTTCCAGAGGAATTTCTTCCTTCAGCATTTTGAGAATGGGTTGGAGAAAAAGCATAAGCTTCCAACACACAAATGTTGGCCAAAACTATCCTGAGCTACTGTTAGTCCTTGGAGTTTTCTGTAGTAAATCATGGGTAAGGTCTACCATAGTCATCAAAGGTCAAAATGACTTTGAATGAGGCATTTCCTGCCTCGGGACAGAGTTTTGTGAGCAATCCTATATTGCAACATGTTAGCAATATCTTAGAAACAGAGGGAGATGTCCACTATCAATATTTTTACCTAAGATAATTGACTTTCTTACTCCTAAAAAAGTACTTGGAAAAACCAGTCATATTGCAACCACAATTGAATAAGAATAAATACTGAACATGAGTTATTTCCACTCTTCATTACCCCAATTTCATTGTTTACTTCTTAGTGGGAGGATTAATAGTCCAAATTCAAAAGGAAGACAAGCAGAATTCAGCAAATAAAATGAGGCACAAGCTAGTATACTGAAAACTGATTAGGGACTTCCTCCTCAGTAAAAAATTCACTTTGACTGTAATTTATTCATGAAAAGACTCAGCAGTCAACTTTGGTCATCTCTGTTTATATTTTTCTTGTGAGATGTTTCTTCCATTTCATTATCTGCTCATTCAACCAACATACCTAAACATGCCTGGGAGATATTCTCTGTTCAAAACCTTGCATCTTGACAAAGTGGGATATTTCATCCTTTTTCTCTGAAAATATAATATAAGAAATCATCTAGAAATGAAAGATTATTAACACTAAGCTCAATCTATCTACATTGCAGAAATTCTGTACAGCTTTGTATTTTTTCTCGCAGGCCTGATTAGTTACGGTTTTTTTTTCTTTTATGCATTCATCTCTTTTAACCAGTCCCTCTTATTGTAACCCAAGATGATATATCCAAGAAAAGGCAGGGTTCTGTGCTGTTATCAGATGGATAACTAAAAGATAAAGGACTTTAACAGAAGGATTCCCTTTGGCCTCTTGCCCTGCTAGCCTGGCATTCATGAAAGCAATCTTAAAGGGGAAAATCAGGAAGAGTGGAATGTAAGGAGTTGAGGATACATCCTTTTTCTCAGAGTTTGGTAGAATGATAACACAGGAGATTCCTAGAATGTGGACAGGCAGGCTAAATATGTGAGTACATCCTCAGGACAAGGTCTCATATACTGAAGTTTAGGGACTATTCTCCAGGAACTGTTTCTTCTCTACTTGTTCTACACCACACAAGAAAAATGCACAACTTCCAGTTAAGAAACTATTTTGACATGCAAAGAAACACTGCAGAGGAACAGATCTGGAGGTTAATTTACAGGCATTACAGAAATGAGTCCTAATCTTCTCTGCTCAGGTTGAGTATTACATTTTTCTCTGCATCTCTGTGCACGGTTCAAAAACAATTATGTTTTTCTGTTTCTACTTCTAAGTTTCAGAGTTACATAACGATTATGATCTCTGGCTTGGAAACTGGTACCATACAGATTCTCCTACCTGCTGCTCTGGTAACCAGTGCCCAGTCCAATGGAAAATAAACCAGGAAGACTTCCCCCTCACTGGGATGTAATGTTCCCTGGAATTTCACTGTTGTTGTGTTTTCCATTTGAACCTTCAGTGCCTGATGGCTCTGAATCAAGTTGCCATAAAAAATTGAAATCCTATTCACATTTCTTTCCCCATTGTTTTTGAAAGGACTCCATCTACACAAACTTTCAGAGGTAAAAAATTCATTACGATGGCTTTAGAGAGCAGAAAACATGGATCTGAAAAGAGTGCTAAAAGATAAGGGGCACAGCTTTTTTCTGTGCTTCATGTTCTGTTGTCCAGATAATTTGTAATTTCTGGTAGATTTGAAGAAAACAAAAAAAAAAAGATAAAAAAATGCCAAAACTTATTGTGCAGAAATAACATAGACAAAAATACATGTGTATGTGAAGAAATAACATTTTTAGACAGCTGAGAATAACATGATGCACCTCGTTGTTTGGCCAGGCAGAAATAATAAAAAATCTTCTTCCCTTCTAGCTGTACAGATATAAGACTAATACCAACTTTTTCAGGTAGGAACTTGATATCTTACTATGTAAATTAATGGAATACCAAGATACCAAAATAGCATGGATGATTAACAGGACACATTTTTGTATGATAATTGTTTTGATGCCACTGAAACGGTTTCTCTGAAAAACTCAGTGCATATATGTATATATACACATTTATACACACACACACATAATTCTTGATCTAATGTTCTACATCCATAAGTAAGAACACAATAAAAGAGAAGACAGAGCTGTTTCAGATCTTGAACAATCATTTATGCAAGTACCAGAAAAAACCCACAATATTAAATTAGCCAAGTATGAGTAATATTTTTAACTATTAAAACTAAAATGTTGCAAATTTTAAAATATTATAATAATAAAATAATAACAATACAATTTTCACCACTGAAGCAGGTTTTCTGCCTAATGAAACTGTAAGCTGATGATTTTAATTAATATCTCTCTGTTGCTGCTTAAGAATTTTCATATATCATGGATTAACATGAGAAACATTAGTAATTCACAAACCAACTGTAAATAACTTCAAATTTTGAAGTAAATCAGACAAAAAAGCTAATTTATTTTAGTTTTTCCTGTGCGGCGTGACATCTTGTCAGAGTTTCTTTAATATCTCGAAGTGTTTGATACAGGAAGAGTGTACACACTGTTCTAGCAGTATTCTAGAGATGTATTACCATAAGTATGTTTCAGACATGCATTCTGCCTGAGACAGAGGACAGCAATTTCTTGGTATGGATTTTATTTCTCTCTTTTTTTTTTTTTTAACCGTTATGTATTCTACATACAGCAGCACCACTTGCTGTCCAGAACATTAAATAGCTTTAGAAAAGGTGGAAACTCTTCCACCTGTTTTTCATCCTGTTCGTTTATATTCAAGTGGTATGAGAAATCTTATCCAAAGGAAAAATGAAACAAACCTATTCAATACCTTTTGAAAAATACATTTTTATGGTGCTCTGCTTATAGTGTGAAGAGATTAAAAAGGAAAAACAGGCTTTGGTTTTCAGTTAGGTATATCTTTTTAAACAGGTTTTAGTAAACATATGTGTAATTTAAAAAAAAATTTTGGTGATTAAAATGTCATGTTGCAGGGTAATAATATGGAGAAAAAGGTTGAAGCTTCTTAGCCTTAAATAATGGTTTATCTCCACAAAAACAACTCCAACAGTAGCACTCATTTTTTTTATAAGAAAATGACCCATTTTTCCAGAAACTTTGACGTCACACATTTGCCAGTTTACCAGTTCTTCCAATACTGAGTCAAAGACTCTATAAATGTATAAAGCACAACTGTAAAGTGTATCTTTGAAAAAGTTGTTCATTTCTACAGGCAGAAAATTTAACATATTCCACTCCGCATTACAGTCCAGCAACCAAATACAATTTTTTTTTCTTTTTTGTTTGGTATGGAAAAAAAAAACCTAGAAATTTAGGGGAATAGACCATTTTTTGGGGAGGTTTTAAAGTGTGTTTTAGTTTTATGGGAGGAAAACCAGGTCTGATAAAACAGAAAGAAATCCTTGATTAATTTCTAACTATGGCTGCATTCGCATTACGGCAGAACATAGGAGTAGATTTGTAGGTAAACAGCTGCTTAAGGGTCATCTGCTGTGCAGGTGTTTGGGGGACTTTTCCACTGAGCACGCTCTAGGCTGGATGTGTGCTCATTAACATCTGGCACACTTACTGCTCTCCCAGCATGAATCTACATCCCTGCATCCATCCACACGCAGCCTGAGATGCCCCTGTGGTGTAATCCAAAGCACAATGATGGGGCAGAATCAAGAGATTTACTTTGAAACTGCCCCCTATAAAGCAAACTAAACATTAATGCGGGCTCAATGGCTCTGAATTTTTCCTGGCCGAGTTGTTCAATACCATTATTTTTGCATTGTCCAAAAAAAGGGCAACAAAGCTGGTGAAGGGTCTAGAGTACAAATCTTATGAGGAGCAGCCGAGGGACCTGGGGTCCAAAAGGGTCATCACGTATTGGAACAGGCTCCAAGGGAAGTGGTTGAGTCATCATTCCTGGAAGTATTCAAAGGATGTGGTACTTAGTGACACAGTTTATTGGAGGATGTGGCAGTGCTGAGTAATGATGAGGAGTGAAGATCTTAGATGTATTTTCCAATTTAAATGATTCTAGGATTCTATGAATTTCAAAGACAGCCAAACTAAATATTATATTTCACAGTCATCAGTGTTAGGTTGTTTGGTTTCTTGTCAAATGTATCACCTTTCCCCCTTTTAAAACTTTTATAGCATTATCTTATGAAATGGTGATACTAATGGCACAAATCTAAACTGATATGTCACAGCTGTATTTACTATTCTACTGCTGCTATTTACACAATTACTAGTACAAACAGTACATATTTGCTACTACTTTGCTCCAAGACATTGTTTTAAGTTCAATCAGCTGTGCTTTTTCCATCATTCCACTGTATGGTTTGTGTGTCCTCCTTCCAGTGCACTTTGTTCTGTAGTGATTTCTATTTATTACCAAGTCATTGATGAAAATGCTGAACAGAACTATGTCCAGTACAGATCTCTGTGGAACATGATGGAAAACAAACCAGAGTAATAACTCCCCTGTCTGTTAGGCAACTGATGATCTACTTGTGTGATTCCTTTCATTAGAACATTATATGGTATTAAGTCAACTACTTCGTATAATTTAAACTCTATTTACCAAATCTATCATCTTATGAAGGCTGACAGTGAAATCAGATTTCCTTTGCAAGATTTATATTCCAGTAAATCATGCTGACTACCAATAATTATATTCTCACTATTCAATTCATTATGGTTTAAATTTTGTATCTATTTGTCTCCAATATTGTCCAGAACATATTCCACAAAACTCCCAGTGCTCTTGTATGAAATTGGTCCTAACTTGCTGGCCTGAATTTGTGAATAAGTTGTGGTTTTACACTCAAAGTCTGCTAAATAAAGAGACTTGCTAAAAGAACAGCAAAAGGTCAATTTTTGCAAAAGAAAGTTAGCAGTGGAATGAGCTCCTGACTGCTCTTTCCAGAGCTTTCTTCTCCTGTTAACCACTAGCTGCTCTGTGGCACAGAATGCAAAAAGGTTTCAGGACTACTGTAATGCAAAGACCAATTAGATATTCTGATCATTTAGGGCATTTCAAGAAACAGACATTTTCAACTGTCTACAAATGGCCGCTGTTGCGAATGCCATTTTCCGCTGGGATCTAGCTGGGGAAGATATGGGTCACAACCAATATTTCTTAGGAAATCTTCCATTTATTAAGCTGCTATTAGTAATAAAATCCAGGTATTATTATAAATCATAATCACTAATATAAGAATCTAATTGAATCAGCTGAAAAAAAAAACTTAATATAATTCCCCTTGATATACAATTTGAATACATGGCCAGAACCAGTAACACAGCCAAGTCTTTGTCACAGATCTGTACAGACTTTCACAGGCACAAGCCACTCTAATGCAGTGCTGTTCCAAGCAATGCCATCAGAAGCAATAAAACTAAGCAAAACAGAGAGTTTTTCATCAAGATCAAAAGGCCTGCTTTTTGAATGGACCACACGACGAACAACTCATCAGCAGGAAGTCATGCACCCTAAACAGCAGAAAGATGAAAGCAAGGTTACAGTACATAATGTTACCCTACCAGGAAAACAAACTGTAGCCAGATATATGTGCAGATTCCAAACTTACACTGAAAAATAAAAAGCAAAAAACAAACCCTCTGTGAACAACAACCTTGCCTAAGGTTTATGGAAGCTGGAATAAGTAACGTACTGAAACAAAGGACTGCCTAATAACACCTGTAGACTTTTGCATAGTATTTAAAATTCTGTCAAAAAAAAAAAAAGTTCATTGCTGTCAGTCAAGAAGAATGCAAGACAACCCTCTTTAATACACATAAGTGTTCCTGGACAGACAATACGAACATGCATATCTTGATGATCTTGAGGATGTAGGTGTGAAAATATGTACGTGAATGAACAAAATCTATGGGAGAATGAGTGTGATTAGCTGCAATTAACTCCCTTAAAAATTTAGTAAACAAATATCGGCTTCCCCTGCTCTAAAATATCAGGCTGAATTTCTTATATTATTCATATTAATTTGAAGCTGATATGAAAAGTTGATTATTTGAATTGATTATTTTATTAATGGATTTGTATTATTTGTATTAATTTGAAGTTGATATGAAAAGCTTTGTGTTCAAAACCAGTACGGGGTAACCTGAAATTAAGATGATTTTATTATCTTTCCTGCCATGCATTGGCCATGTGGATGCTAAGGGGAGTAGACAAGTAAATAAGATGGTTGTTACCCAAAGACACACTTTAAAAGAATGAAAGGATCAAGAACAAGTACCCAATTTCTCCCCTGCTGCTGAAGAGAGCACCTGAATGGCGACTTCCAAGTGAGCAAGTACACTAATCATCTTGTTGTGTATCAGTCTGCTTATTTTGTTATGTCTTGTTGTGTTTCTATATAATATATGCTCATTAATAAATTTTATTTGTGTCCCTGCCTACATGTTTCATTATTATTTTGATTCTGTAAGCATCACTTGTTTTAAAAGTCTGCACGCAGTCTCTTTTCATACAGGTTACCAGCTTTTGCCTTGTTTTTAGAATACCTTTCTCAAGTGCTTAATTATCTTGCCCAGGTACTAGGCACACACTGAAGTGTCTTTATTAATGCCCTTTAGTAAGTACATGTAGCAATCATACCCCTCAGGCACTATGTAGAACATTTTATTGTTCGGATATTCTCATGGTACATTGTGCTTCACGTGGGTGATGTGAGAACACACACATCTCCGTGTGATGCAACTAGGCTGAGCTTTGTTTCAGCTATCGCAACACTCCATAATTCGGTTATATTATTTTAATTAAAATGTTGATTAATTAACGTATTCATTAATATTTTAATGAATATGTTAATTTTATGCAGCTGCTCTGCCCTTTTCCAGAGTGTATCTGACATTAGCTTTCTTACACAATAAGATCTGATTTGAGGAGTTCAGACTTCTTGCTTTCCCTGTGTTAAAAACTAATGGACAACTTTGAGACTCAACTTTTACCCTCACTGTACCATTTGACACATGGAAGGAAAGGAAGGAAAAACAAGTGTACTTCCAATTATAGCACTTAGTTGTTCATTGTTGCAATCAAATGGAGATTAAAGGTGATATGGGTAATATTAAACATCTAGCTGTCATTTCTTATCTCTATGCATTGTGAAATAAATTAGTGAATGCTTTAGGATGTTTCTGTTAGATAGCTACATTATTCAAACTGTACTCAGGAGAAAATTGTGCCAAAAAGGCCAAAAGAATGGACCATGGTCACAAAACAGAGCCACAATAGAATGACAAAAGAGCTGTTTCTGACAGATCTTCTGAGCTCTAGTAGGAAGATAAAACTCCTGCATGTCAAATGACCTCCCAGCTGAACAAAATATTTCACAGAAGCTCATTTTATTTGTATATTTCTATATTATATGTGGGGGTTTGTCTTCAGCTTTTCTGTTTCATCTTGTAAGCCTTTACCTGTGTCAGATCACTGTTCTTCTTAAACATGGGAACAAAGACATTAGCAACTGAAACTTACAAACCTAGGCTTTGTTGGAGATGAGAAAATGAATTATTGCTCAGTGAACAACTTTGAGCTACATTGAAATACATGCAAATCACCAAGTTACTGCCAGATGGACCAAATCCCAAGCCTGTAATGTTATGGTTATAATGCGTGTCTGTGTGTGTGCTTAGAAACCTTCACAAGCTTGCCAGTTACAACGCAGGTATCAGAAGTGCTTATATGGTCTAACACAACCAGGCTCAGTGCTTGTATTCTTCCATATGGGCATGGATGAAAGCTGATACTAGATGTGAAAAATGAGTTTAAAAATGAGCTAGCAAAATATTTTCATTTCTGCTTCAGACTGGAAACATTTCTGAATACATACATAAATTTTCAGGCTCCCAGTTTTTTGCACTTTTGCTTAGGTAGATGAGCACTCTATAAGCAGCATTTTTAAATTTCTGTACTATTTATTTACTAACATGCTGCTTTTCAAATTTTAATTTAAATGCTAAAGGTTGAGATAGCTGAAATATATTAAGACTCTGGAGAAAAAGAAGATATTGTCAAGGCTATACAGCAGCCTCACAAAGCAGCCTTTTATCTATATTAAAAAAGAAAACTCATGCAAGGTTAACACTGAAAACTCAATTTTGTGTCCACATGCAGAAAGTTCACATTTAAGACTGATTAGCTTGGAATTGTAAGCTAATTTTCCTAGGTGCTGCTGAACTTTGTGCCTCTCCAACTTTAGCCTCTTTAATTCACATATTGCCTTCTATTCGTGTGCCTCTCACATGTCCCCTGACACGTTCTCTTTGAAAGGCTATAAAAATTTCTGTCTTTCAACATCACAATGTTTGAAATGTTATCCATCTATCCTATATCCTACTATAACAAATTTTAATCATTAAATAAGAAAAATGAGACTTTTTATTATTCAGGGTCTTAGTATTATCTCTCAGGTATCTGATCACCCTGAAAAATTGTTTATTTTAGTGCACGTTGCCCTGTCATTAGGATTAGCTCTTCACTGACTTGCCTAGCAAAAGTCCAAAGGTAAAATCAGAGGAAATAGGTGGTTTAAATTTTATTTACAAAATTGTTTTATATGGTCATTGAATAACTATATTTATAGATTGTGGCCTTTTGTGTGTGTGTTTAAATGCTTTTTAAATGATGAATGAGGTTTTAATCTATCACACAGAACCACAGAAAGAATACCTCATAGCAGTCAAGGGTTCAGTAGTGCTTTGATTGCATGTATTTATTTTGCTGATGTAAGGGCTGTAGATAAAGAGGCATGGCAGTAGCCACGGCCCCTGAACTCAGCTGCATCCTAATGCCCACAGGCCAATGAGAGCTGTGGCAACTGATCACATTAGCTCAACTGTCTTTATCTTCTACTTGACAATATACAAAGCCATTTATGCGGAATGTTTATCTAGAATTTTTATATAGCCTTATGCATACAAATTTATTTCAACTAGCATGTCTGTACAGTCTTGAATATAACAGATGAGTAGAAATGTAATCAGTTCATCTTGAAATGACCTCTCGTGTGTAATCATAAAATCATTAAAAAGCTCCCAGGTGAAAATCCTGAAATTCAGAAATGATTTCTTTACTTGAAATTGACAGATATTAACATTGACTGAGTTCATTTCAAATGTCCAAGCACAATTTAAAATTTAGCTTTTGCATTAATGAATTATTCTGAATAATGCTTTTGCTTTAAAATAATGCTGTTATATTTTAGGTGCTTGAGATTTTTACTTCCAGTTGCAATAGTCTTTTCAGTGAAAAATTGAACAGTTTACCATGGGGGAGCAAAACGTCCTGCAGTAATCTCTCAGAAAGAGGCACTTAAACCCTTTTAAAAGGGCAACAAAGTCAATAGACTCTTAAAAAAGTCAGTGAACTTTGGATAAGAGCATACAAATAAAATTTTGATGAGCCTAGTCACTACAACTCTTCCAATTGATTCTCCTTGATATTCTACCATCTGAACTGTGACCACATTTAAATTTTCCATTGTGCTTGTAGCATAGAAAATAGGTTGTAATAGAAATGGTGTTGGGCCATAGTGTTTTATGAGAGTCTGAAAGATTCTTCTGTATTCTGAATGGTATTGGTTATCTGCATCCTGGATCAGACTTAGTGTATTGTGCAAAGTCTCAGGTGTAGAAAATGTTCAGGTTTGTACACAATTGTCTGAGTTTTTCTGATAAAATTTCTTTTACACAAATCTGGAGTCCTTTAATCTCTCAAATTATGCTACACAGAAATCATGTTTTGCAGAAAACTACTGTCCTCATATTCCCCATCTCATGAAAAGAGCTTGACTTTTGTCAGAGAAGTTAATTTATGATACTGAAAATCTATGGAAATCTACACAAATCTAGCAAATTTACAAAGCCTTGAAAATCAAAATTTCCTTTGCTTAATGAATGGTTGCTTAAACTCATTCATACATTTGAAAAAGGTCATTCACACTTGTAGGTTTCACTGTTTGTCTAAGCACAACATTTTGTGATCTGGTCTTAAAGATCCGGAATCCAATGGCAGACAAACGAACTAAAGCTAATGTTCCTACCATATTTTGAGAGCAGCCATCATGCTTTCATCAGCATATGAGGAAGAAGAGGGTATTGACTTAAATAACAAGATGACAAGATGCAGGTCAGAAAGCAAATAACCAAATACAGAAGTGGACAGAATACTCGGCATGAAAATATAAAATATGATTCTTAAATGCTGAGAACAGCGGGACAAAGAACATAAAGCTGAATGGAGGCAAGTTGATAAGAAGTTTCTCGAGGAAAGAAGATAGATACTGGGAAGAAATTCAGAAAGACTGAAAACACTGAGAATTAGGGAAGATAAAAGCAAAAGTGAATTGAAAGAGAATAGAGTTAGAGGTGATGATGATGCATAAAAAGAAAAGATGACAGCACAACTGGCAATAACTGAGGAGAGGATTTAAAAAAAGAAAAGGGCTTGAAAAATCTAAGGAAAGATGGAGAGATTAAAGAGGAATCTAAATATTAGACTAAGAATAGAAGGCAGTGAAAAAATAAAAGCGATATTTGTAGGTAAGGTCAGGTGGATACCAGGAGGGAAATAACAGATTTGAACGGGAAGCGAACTTAGAAAATGGGAATGACATCAGAGATTAGTCAGTTATAGAGCACTAGTACAGGAGGGGCAAAGGGCCAACAACGGAGTTAAAAAAAAGTTCAAGAAAAGGAATGCAAAACTAATTGTATGATGATAGTGAGGTAACAAGCTTTAAAAGAAGAGATGCTGAATTTGAATCCACATAGACTGGAAGGAACAGAAGAAATCATCTGTGGGGCTAAAAGGCATATGGAATTTTTCATCAACTGTATCACCTGAAGACATAACATGTCTGGTTGAGTCCAGCACTGATTTTAAGTAATTGATAGAGATTCTCTAGTGTACTACATAGGTTAGGTATAAAATTATGGGTTTTTTCTGAAAGGAAGACATTTTTGCCAGTGTCAAGATGTGGTACACTGAATAGTTTTGAGACTGAAGTGAATAAATTGATAGGGTGATTGACATAATTTGCTTAAATATTGGTGTCTTTGGCATCTGAGGTGCCATTAGGTATACAAGAAATACACAGTGGTCCAACAGACAGGACATAGGACCTATGTGAGGCTTGCTCTGACTCTGAAAGAGCAACTGAAGACCAGTCAAAGTACTCTGGAATGTGTTAAATGGAACCTACCACAAGTCCTTGACATGTACCCTATCTCAGCTTTAATACCTAGTTTTAGTAAGGCAAAAAATGAGTGTTCAAGTAAAGGTAATTAAATCAATTAGTGATTTGAATGCAGAACACATTACATATTTTTTTATTATTTTATAGAATAAAAACTGGTTCTATAAAACAACGAAAGATACTGGTTCTGGGCACTACAAGAAAGAGGCCTTAAGCAAAGGGCCAAGGGCTAATTTTTTTTTTTTTTTTTTTTAATGGCAATCAGTAAGAATTGAGAAAACACATGGAACAGCCAGGAAGAAAATGAAATTTGAAGAGCTGCTGAGTAGCGAGTCCTACCCTTTCCAGGAACCACATGGGGCAGATCCCATGTAAATGTGACCATGCTAATTAGACAGACACGAAATAAAGAGAGATGCGTGCTCACTGCACAGACAAGTTTGTCTGGTATGTCACATTTGTGAGTTTCCTCTTTTTGATTTTGTTAAAGATAATGGAGTTTTATTTCCTACTGGATTATTTTATGTTACATATACACATGGCTCCCTTTGACCACTACAATAAGAGAAGTAGCAGGAATTTTTCTCAGGCCAAGATGGAATGGGGAACAGTATTGTGTGAAATTCACCTTATCTAGCTGGTTGCTTCTGTGACAAAGAAATAGACTGTGCTCCTATGCTATCCAAGAACAAAGATGTCACTCCAATATACTGAACTTGGGTTAGTCCTTTCTTACCGCAACAAAAGAAGAAACCCATTTATTTAGTTTTATTGTGAATTGATAAAACATGTTTCCAGGACTTATGAACTATAGAGAAAAATGAAACAACAAAATAAACAAAACAACAGCAAAAACCACCCACAAGAACATAGAGGCTTCAAGAAGGAGCTCTCTGCCAAAAAGAAGAGAGGAACAAGGAACAATGAGCACCTACTTCATCTAGGCAGACACTGCAAGTCTGTGAGGAAGAAGGAAATGTGCATGGACTGCTAAAATACACAGGCTTTAGACAGGGAACTGCTGTAGTTATATTTCATCAAATGTGCTCAAATAACAATGCTGGATTAACTAAATAAACAAATTAGACTGCAGTCAAAGGCTTCTCTCTGCTCTGAAAAAAATTGTGCATTTATCGCTGAAATTAAACGTTTCAAAACTTAGGCAGTTTGTTCCTTCTTCAAACAGCTTTAATCAGGAGCTGACTGACAACCAATTTTGTAATTGTGGGAAAGTTAAGGGAAGTATGTGAAAAACATGCCTATGGCTCTCGAGTGCTAAAAGTACTAAGTGCACACAGGCTTACAGCACTGTTCTTCAGGCTCAGGAGTTTATAAAGACCAAAAAGACAAGTAAATTTGAAGCAGGGTTCATTCAAATGAAGACTTTCTCATCCTGTTTATCCAAGTTGAGTTGGTTTGAATTTACGTCCAGATGCAAAAGAGCCTAGGAAAAAAAGCGTGTTATCAGTTTCCTACTGCTTGTTGGCATCATGATTAAATGCAACTCATTTCACAGAAAGAAGGTTTCAAATGAGTGTAGCAGGTCAAGCTCCTCTCAAGGCAGGGCACGGCTCACCCGGCAAGTTGGTTACAAGCAAATACTATTTGATCTAATATAGGAAAAAAAGTCCTGTATCTTCAGTCAAAGACTTAAATGTGCTTAGAACTTGGAGACAATCGTCTGGGAAGCAGTGTCTCTGAACAGGGCTTTGGAGTCTGGGATGAATAATTCTGCTCATGTAAACAGAAGAGAGACTACTGAGGAAAAATTAAGGTTACTTATTGCTGACTTTGCACTACTGTCCCATGAATAGGAAGTCCAAGCCCTCATCTCATTTCAAGACTATTAGGAGAATTGTGATCACCCAGGGGCCAGGTTGTAGGCAAAAAACCAGCAGAAATAGTGATAGTGAGAACTGACCACAGAAGAATATCAGAGTGTCTTAGGTAACCACAAAAACTTTAACTTAGTCTAAGGGTTAGCATAAGCCTGGACTGTCCAGAAACATGTGATAACTTCAGTAAATCTATTAATTAAAGGTTTTGCTAACAATTACAGAGTAAGAGATGAGCTCTTTCCTTGGAAAAAATGTTCTGGCACAGAGCCTTGAACCTTGAGGACCTAAGAGGTCAGACACTTATAAATATTTCTTAGCATCTGAAAAATTAAGAGAGTATAGTTCTTCAGACTCTTGTTTCTATCATGTTTACAAGACTAAACTACTTCTGTAATTTTTTCAGTTACATCATGCTGAACAATTCCTAGAATTCTATTAATACTATTTTCAGTAGAGTAATTTTAAAGTCAATTCTCTACTAATACTTTGATTTCATTGAATCAAGGATTTGGCCTCATTTTTTTCTCAGCTCATATCTTGGAGTCAACATCAGTTTCTTACTTTCAATCACTTTCCTAATGGGAATTAAGCTTTTAAAGCTATAAATTTAATTAAAGAGTGCACTATTAAAATAGTATCATCATGACTTAAAAACTTCTGATTTTATTCTTATTATGATCATTTCAGTAATTCTAAATTTTAGTCTCCATTTTTACAAGAACTGCTATGGACACAAAATTCTGCTCTCTAAAAACCACTTAGAAGAAAGAAGTAAAAATTAACCTTTCTTCCAAATCCCATCTTTGCATGAATACACCAGAGATGGGTCTCCACGGTCAGGAAAAATTTCCTTGCTTGCACGATTTCAGCTGACTTGGATGGTAAAATTTATCTATTGCTTTCTTCTCTCCAGTAACTTTAATTTGCAAAAGGGTTGACCTTGCCTGTAGTTTGGTTACAGCCCATTGCATTTGTGACACAGCCTATGTTCAGGATTTGCATAGGCTAATTGCATCCCCAGATCTCCACCCTCCCAGGTATTCTCTCTCTGAAATTTGTAAAAACAAGCTTTTTCTCTAGTCCTGGATTTCTGTAATTTAGTAGCTACTTACAAATGTACCTGATTCCAAAATTAACATAATGTTCACATAATGATTTAACCCTTGTATCTGAGAGCACTTGTACCACTGTGCTGGTTTGAAAACAAACCACTGAGAGACTCCAAGTCAG
The DNA here is from genome assembly GCA_013398855.1 of Mohoua ochrocephala. Lineage (NCBI taxonomy): Eukaryota > Metazoa > Chordata > Aves > Passeriformes > Acanthizidae > Mohoua > Mohoua ochrocephala. The sequence goes on along the minus strand of VZTA01005809.1, from coordinate 11,525 downwards.
ATACACAATTTAATAGGGGAAAAAAAAAAATGAAATAGTACAAAAAGAAATCACTGACAGAGTCAGAATACAACCTGACACCCTGTCAGTCAGGGTGTTGGCAGCAGTCCAGATGAAGTGGTCCTGTTGAAGTGGTGATCCTGAAGAAGGGCCAGTTCTTCACCTGAAGATCCAGTGGTAGCTCTCATCCTCTAGGAATCCAGCAGGTAAGGGCTGCCTGTGATGTTCAAAAGCTCAGCTTCTATCCAGGATGGAGTGCTTGGTTCCTCCCTCTGGGCGGAGCATCTCCCAATGGGATAATGCTGTGAGACTGGATGGCCCATGAACAGAAGATATCCCCCTGGAGGGAGGATGGGTCATGGGAGAGATAAAGAACCCTGCCCCACCTGGTTTCAACAGCTGGCCCATGAACAGGAGATAGTCCGGAGGGAGGAGGCAAGGAACACCACCCCACCTGGTTTCAACAGCTCATGAAGATGGTAATAGAATACACTGCAACCCAGGACAACCACATCAGATGTTCTGTCTTGTCTATACTTCAGCCTCAAACTCCTCAAAGGGAGTTTCTATTAGTAGCAAGGGAGGTCCGAGGAGCTGTTGGAACTAAGGGAATTATCAAATCCCAATTTTCCTTTTTCATCTGGTTATTTTCTCAATGTTGTTTTAGTGTTGGTTTAATCATCTGTTTCATTTGCCAGGTGGCTCAGTTCATAAGAAATGTATATTTTTTCTTGCTGTTGAACTCTTCACATCTTTGAATATTCTCAGAACAGCTGTCAGATTCAATCTTCACTGGGACTATCTAGAGAGAAAAAAGCCTTTTCCACCATGTCTGCAGTTGTGGCTTGCTCAACAGTCCACTGCTAAAGGAATGTTATCTCCCTACATACGGAGGGAGGGAACCTACAGTTACAAGCAGAAATTATTCCTTTAGGGATTTCTATCAGTGGATCCACAAAATAATTTTGACAGCATTTTGTCATTCTTCCTATCTCTGAGAGCCTGAGAGGAATTTTTCTTTAAATTTGATAGTTTGCTTGGAGAACAATTCAGGCATACTTTTGCACATTTACTTTTGAAGCCAGAAGCCTGAGACAAAAAGCTTTTGGAAAGTCATTTCCTAGATTCCTTCCACTGAAGATCTATCTCACCAGTATAATATCACATGTCCTTTCTAAACCCAGTTGATGTTGTCTATATAGGAACCTTACCTCCTTCAAATAGCAGTAACCCAAATATTATTTTTACTTTACCTAAGGAGCATTTTTACCAGGTCTTTTTACATTCCTCAGCTATTACCTTCGAAGATATGAGATGTTTAAATTATTTTGTTTTTTCCCAGTCTTTTAATTAAGTGCTTCATTTTCGTGTGATTCTTTCATGAGAGTTTCTAACACTATATCTGCTTCTATGGATTTTTAATTTCTGTTTAAATTTTACAAAAATTCCTAGTTTTACTAGCTGTTCTGGTATTTATTTTGAGTACAGTCCCAGAAGCTTTTAACTTTTTCACCATGAAATGTTTCTTCCATTTAGCAATGCCACAAATACACTGCAAAAAAAAAAAGAATAAATTTATAGAATTGACTCACAAGAAGTGTGCTCATGAGCATCCTGTGTTGATAAGAATTGTGTAAGTGAACTGCATTTCCAAGTACAACCTGAAAACAAAGTAAGCATTCAATTGCAATGAAAATGTTCAAGTGCAGGTGATGGAAAGCAATTCTATGGTGAGCTGAGCATGGGACAGCTGAATAGCACATGCTTCAAGTGCTTCCAGATGTTTGGGTGAAATTGTGTAGTTGTCAAATCCAGTATGCCTTTTCTTGAATGCAATAACTGGAGTCACCATAAAACATTAGTTTTCAGGCCCATCTGTGTGTGAAAGTAAAGACTGAAAGTACCAGTTCACTCTTCTTCATCTTTTATTTCATAGCAAAAGCTGCACGTCTCTGTGGGTGTTACAGATACATAGCGTGGTTTGGACCAGTCGGAAATGCAAAATGTTTGATGATCATTAGAAAGTGTTCTTCCCTGTGGTGGAGCATTCCCTTCTTTCCTCCTTGGGATGCTCTGTGATCTCAGAAATGCTCATTAGGCCTCAGCCTTGATCAACAACACCCAGACTAAGCTCCTCTTGAGCTTATCAGAAACACTGTCTGCTCCTAGGAACTTATGCTGTCTAACGAGCTCCTAGTTTTTAATGAACAGCCTTGGAAACTTACTTTTCTTGCCTGAATAACAACCCAAGTGGAATAATTTGTTATTGAACTTTAAAAGGAAATTACTAACCCGAATTGCATCCAGGATGAAAAATTATTATGACTAAAGCCAACTTTAATGACCTATTTAATGACTCCATAAATGTGATCCCAAGTGAGATCCTTTGAGCTCCCCTGGAAAGCAGCAGGATGCAAGCAGCAATCTCCCTCTGAGTGGGATGTTTCTCAGAGCCAACAAACTCTCAAGTTTGCTGTACTTGGAGGATCACTGCTGAACGTTAATAGACAGCCTGGGCTGGTACCCCCACTCCTAGAGGTTCAACCCTTCGCCCATTGAGAATATGCAAAGGCATTCAACGGGAGTACTTCACTGAATTTGGGGGAAATTTTTCACAGGTATAATTTTTCCATACTCATTTAGGTCCGTGTGCATGTGAGTGTGGATGTGCAATAGCAAATGTACTACAAATTATGTTCTCTTAGATTCCTATGTACGTTAGATTTGTAAGTAAGTTAAACCTATCAGTGAGTTACTGTTATCATATAGTAAATGCTTTAAGAATTTTTTGTTGCATTTTTAAAATTAAGTTATTGATTAAGTACTGTTAAAACTTTAGGTCTAACAGTGAACCTTATGCCTCAATGGGAAGGTCTCCCTTATTTCTTTATATCCTTACCCTTTCCTATCCTTACCCTTTTCCTGCTCACCACTCACCCCAGCCTCCATGCAGATTGTTTTTGTTGTTGTCGATTTTAGTTTTAGATGGATTGATTTATGATTTTAGGGTTTTTTTTCTCTCTGTGCTTTAACCATCTAGTAAGTAGTAGAATGAACATTGCCAACAAATTTTGTCATACTATTGTTTTTGTATTAAACCTGCTTTTGCCAACACCTTTGTCAGGGATTCTTTAAGTGGCCTAAACCAGTAATTTAGAGTATTTGTGTGGCTCTCCTTCCCATGCCATTTAAACTGCTGTTCCTGTAACCAGTGCAGAGGTTCCACTGAGACAATGACATTGGGATTTAATTCTCGATAGTACCATTTAACATCCAAAAATAAAGTACTGGTGGTTGAATGAGAGTTGTTTCACCATGTTTTCATAGTGACACAACTCTCATTCTACCACAATTACATTATTTTTTATATTCAACCACCTGTTTTACAGGATTGATGTTCTGGCCACATTTAGAGCCATAGAATCATTGAGGTTGGGAAAGATGTTCAAGATCATCGAGTCCTACCTTCGACCAAACACCATCACGTGAACTAAACCATAGCACTAAGTGGCATGTCCAATCATTTCTTGAATACCTTCAGGAACGGTGACTTCATCCACTTCCTTGGGCAGGTCATTCCAATGCCTGACCACCCTTTCAGTGACAAAATTCTTCCTGATGTCCAACCTGAAACTACTCTGGCACAGGTTGAGGCTGTGTTCTCTTGTCCTGTAACTCGTTGTCTGGGAGAAGAGGCCAGCCTCCACCCAGCCACAGCCTCCTTTCAGATAACTGTAGAGAGTGATAAGTTCTCTCCCGAGCCTCCTTTTCTCCAGGCTAAACAACTACTGCCCCCTCAGCTGCTCCTCATAGGAATTACTCTCTAGACTCTTCACCAGCTTTATTGCCCAACATTTACAAAGTGGCATACCGGAAAAAACCCTTCACTATTAGCTGCATTTTTGCTGAATTATACTTGCATCCTATTTATTTTGGTGACCCCTTGCAGATTTTTCGTTTTCTCTAGCTTGTCCTCCTTTACTTCAAAGGAGCTAAGGCTTGTGCATTTTGGCAATTTCATTTGTGTTTGATTCATTTGACAATAGACATTGAAGAAATATTCAGAAATTCCCTGGGTAAACAACTAAAATATGTATTCAGTACCCAGGAAAGCAGAGGTATACCTGCACTAGCACCTTCAGGCAGATGAATAAAGAAAGAAATCACTCCTTGCATGAAGGAGTGAAAATCACTCAGCTATAAAATCTAAACCCATATTTAGATCAAGCATCTTAACCATGGCTATAACACACATAGATGGAACTTGGTTGAGTTTTCAGTAATCACTGTGAACTGCCTGTTTTTCCTTTCAGTTAAACTGTGAAGTTAGTGACTAAAAAAAGATTCTCAAACAATGTTTGTTATAAGTAGCCAGATCAAGTAGCAGGACAGAAGTGAGGCTGCACAGCTCCCTGCTCGTGGGTCCCGCCTCAGTGGGGTTGCACGTGTATTGCCAGCACCCAGGGTCTCACTTCTGGCAAACCACACGGAGAAATGTGCGCAGGGACGCTCACGCAGACATGAACACGGCACAGCTGTCACCCTGTTCCCCTTGCTGACTGACCAGGATGGAGGTCTGTTAGCAGAAAATAAATGCACATCTAAACACATGTACAAAATAGGACTCTCGAGGAACGGTGCTCATGACTGTCTACACAGTGGCTGTCCCTGGTGTCCCATTGGCCCCTGTATCTACAAACTCCTCTAGCTGCAGTCCCACTCCATCCGCTGGAGCAGCCCACCTTTACGTGCACACACAAAAGTACACCCCCACGCATGCACTCACACCCTGCGCACCCTGGGTCTCTCTGGTGCTGCCCCTGCCCCACAGCCCTTGCCCCATGACTGGGCAAGCACTCAGCCCTCCCACTCTTCAGGAAACCTTTGTGTAGGAAAAACATTCAAAATGGAGCTTAATGATGAGGCAGGAGATGCTGTGTTGTCTGCTGCAGACACTGCTGGCACATGGGCTGACAGGTCCCCGCTCACACCGCAGTTGTCCCTTTCATCCTCTTTTTTCCTGCTGCTCTGTTTCACTTCCTACTCTCCAAATCATCTTGATATCTCCCTTTCTTGCCTTCCGTTCATTACCCTGAACACCCACAATGACACAGAGTGCCCCCCTGTCTTACAAACACCACTGGTCTTCTGTACACAGCAGCACCATGACACCACTCACTTCTTTCCGTCATCTCACTATTTGCACCAGCACATTTCACACTCATATCTCTGCCTTTCATGCTCCTCTCCTTGGTGGCTCTCTGTAAGCATCCTGCATGGACCCTGGACACATGCTAAGTACCTGAAGCTAGCGACATTTCTTCTGTCAGAATTTTATATGGTGTGGTTTTGGAGCTGTTGTAGAATCTCAGTAACAGGGATATAAATTCAAAGTGACTGTGAGAGAGAAAATTCAACACTGCCCTTGCAGAGATGTAGGTGTGATAGATTGGTATAGTTCTCTAGGAGACCACTAGCGCTTAGGGAATGTAAGCTTCTGTGGAAAATTGCAAAGCTTATTTCGCTGATGGCATCACTGTGCACAATTATTCACCAGAGCTCCCTTATTCTCTGCAGTAATACTTGTGTCTGGTTCAGATTACTTGAGAAACTGTTAGGATTAAAGAGCTAAGAGAGTAGTAAACTTCCTTTCTCATGTTGATAGTACTTCTGCAGCAAGGGCTCTTAATTTCTGATTCTTAAGGGGAAGAGAACCATAAATTTTATTATGCCAATGACTCTTCAGTGTGGAAAAGGAAGTTAAGTACTTAATCAAGACACTCAGGAGTAGTTCTTCCTTTTCCTTTTTGTGAGTAGAGTTGTTAACAAACAAACTAATATACCCAGAATTTCCGGGGGGCCCAGACAAATCCTTACTTGAAATTCCACATATATGGTCAATGGCTGATATTTGGGTGTCAGTTTTTTTTCAATATCTTTACAGTGGGCTTTTAAAGGCCTCAGTGTAAAACAGCAGGGTAAGAGCTCAGCAAATGCTGATGAACTGTCAAATAAAGCAAGTCAATCAAAGCATCAGTATCAACAACAACATGCAAACTGGGACAAGGTTTTTAACAAGTACCACTTGTACGGCTATCAGATCATTTTCCTTCATAGGCTCTGCACTTTAGTTTGAACATCTTAAATCTGGATATCAGTTATAAATGCAACTGGAGGCTTAACAATTCTGTTAAAGAGGAATGAAGCTGATGAATAGGACTCATCCTCTAAGTACTGCAATCAGACAAATTATTCTGTGATGAGGAAATGTCTTTTAAGATTAAAGGAATGAGGAAAAGGAAGGATGTTAAGCCTACAGATGTGATGGGTCTTTGTCTATCATCTAGGAAATGCTGGTGTCATCTGACAAGAGTGCCTAGATTGTAAATAGCACCTTAACAAGCTATACGAGTGCTACAAGCATCATGCAAAGATCACATTATAGCAGTGATTGGTTGTGAATGCTAAAGCAGCTTGAAATGTGCTGAGTATCTCTAAAATATCAGCATCTGCAGCAGAATGCAGTGCCTCTCACTGTTGAGTTTGCTCTATTGCAAAAACTGGGTGAGTAACTGTGGGGAAGAAGCATCCCACATAACTTATCTCAGTTTTAACATGGTGTATTGGAGATGGCAAATCAGATGACTCCCCTGTAGGTGAACTTTTGGCAGCGGTAAATTTTTCGGAGTGAGAGGAGGGCTTGTTTCAGTGAGGTAGCCTCAGGCACTCTGCTGTGCTCTGCAGAGGGGCATATAATTTTGTAGCTTTCACATATGTTAAATGTTAAAAAAAATGTATCAACTTCTTCATTTGACGAAAATTCAATATCTTTGGGGGTAAGCTTAAAATACGTAGTCCTTCTCCCATAGTTCAGCCAACTGTTTCTGGTTACTCTGAGTTTGCAAGAATAGGTGATGCAGTTTGTGATTCAAAAAAATGCAGTCAATTAACATGCATTCCTTTGCAAGGTCTGCACTTTTCCAAAGGCTTTGTGCTCTACTGCTGTGCTTCCAGTACATGGCAATTATATTTCCCCGTATTTCAATGGCTTAAAGCCTGAGTTGTTGCAGTTGTTGGCAGTGATACGATAATCAACAAAGGGACAAATGCTTTCATTGCAAGGTCTTCAAAAATAAAGAACCGCTAACAAATGAATTGTATATTCTGGGAAGACACAATAGAGGAAGTTAGAGGAGAGCATAGGGGAAATTATGTTCAATAATAGAAAAAAAAATCCCGCCAAAACCACAACTGTGTTGTACTGCAGGTGTAGAAGACTATCTCAGGAATTATGTGAGGGTAAAAACTTGTTTCATTACTTAGCACAAGAAAAGAAAACAAACTCAAATCTCAGAAAGCAGCAAAACAAGAAAAGCAGATCATTAATAGCTGAAGCACGGTACAGGAGGAAACTGCCAAAACGTGTAATCCAAAACCAAATGCTTTTGGTCATGTAATGCAACTACCAAATAAGTAAAAAACCCTCTCAGTAAATATAACAAATGTGTATTAAAACATCCCTACTCACAACTCCCAATTTCCAAATTCACTTAAAGGAACCAGTAAGTCAGGGGGAAAAAAAATTCTGGAAAAGACAATGTTTTAAGGATTTTGGCTTAGATCAAAACACACTTATATCTAACTCATTATTTTCTATGTTTAGTGGAATTTGCGTTGCCTTTAATTTTGATTTTTTTTGATCAAAGAAAAAAAGAACTCTATTATACAGGCTTCTTTTGAATAGAACTGAACAAATGATGAATTACAGCTCTCTATTAAAAGCACCGCAGATTAGTTCTCACAAGGACAGGTTCCAAGTTCAAAACAGCTACATCAGAAACCAGACAAAAGCTAGCAAGATGCAATGTCACCTTGGGAAGCAATCAAAAAAAGTTATTCTTTAGCACCCTTTTATCTCACAGTAAGCAATTTATAGACTCATAAATTATAACTACACATGATCCATATACATGATGGACCAGCTGGGACAGAGATTTGCTGAGAAGTGTATGGGGTTCCTAGCATGTGTCAGGCTGAACACGAGCCATCAGTGAGACTTGTCAGGGAAGGCGACCAACAATATCTCGGGATGCATTAAATGGAATGCAGCATTCCTCACTCTGCAAGTCTAGGTACTGCCTACAGCTCTGGGCACCCCAACAGAGCAAGGACACACAGGCAAATGAGCTCAGTGGGAGCCCCGTGGTGACTGGGGCTGGAATTACTGCTGAGCCACACTTGCACAGCTGCAAGGAATTTCCTCCCTCTCTCCTCGCCCCACCAGTAAGAGGGTTGGGGTAGCACAAGGAGCTGGGAGGGGACACGGCCAGGAAAGCTGACTCCCAACCAGAGGGATGTCCCTACACTACACAGCAACGTGATCAGCATATAGAGCTGGGGGAAGAGGGAGGAAGTGGAGGATGTTCAGAGCGATGCCGTTTGTCCTCCCAACATTCTGTTACATGTTATGGAGCCCGGATTTACTGGAGATTGCTGAACACGTGCCTGACAATGAGAGGTGGTGAATTAATTTCTTGGTTTTGCTTTGCTTGTGTTCATGGCTTTTGCTTCACTTATCAAACTGTCTTTATGTTAATCCAAGAGTTTTCTAATTTTTGCCCTTTATATTCTCTCCCCCTCTGGGAGAGGAAGTGAGCAAGCAACTGTGTGGGGCTGAATTGCCCAATGAATGCAGGGTATGAGCTGCTGTATAATGAATTCAGGATATTCTATTGCTTACCCTAATTTCCCTAATAAGTCTTCAGGAGCTCTTTCCCATTAAGTAGCTTTTCTTCAATAATTCTGGTTGAAATTATCTATTTTTATTTCATATAAATAAGTTCTTTGTAAAACAGTGCATGTGAGAAGTAACAAGTTATTTTACCTACTCAGAATGGTGTCTGGTCTCAATCACATTCAAGAGCTGAAACTTGCTGAGGTTTCTTATCCAATCTTACAGTGAAAGGACTTTTTCCCCATAAATTTGAGTCCTCTTTTCTTGGGGCTTTACAATTTCTCTACAATTTAAACTTTTACTTTCCTTTTAATATCAGGCAGAAACACCAATATATACAGGTAACATTAGCCAGGAGAAAGACAAGGGGTAACCTGATCCTTATCTAGAAGTACTTGTGCAGAAGATAAAATCTGGACAATGGAAGATATTTATTTTAATAGTTTATAGTTAAACATATGTACTAGGCTTAATAGTTAAATTAATTAGTCCTAGTGTACTAGGATTTACTGTCAGACAAAGTTTGACTATATTTAAAATTTACAGGTAATTTTTTATGATCGTAGTAAGTAACCACTGGAATTAGATACAAAATATTATGGCAGTTTTACTGGATGTTTTTTTTTTTTTTCTTCAAATGGAGAATGATTTTATTTTATTTTTTAAAATATAAAAGGAAAGTCCTAGTTTAAGTAGAATTTAATTATGGAAGTCCAAAATTTTGTCATATGGTGAAAGCCTTAAAATGAGGGAAGCAATGTGTTTTTAACTAAATTTTATTCTTCAATTGCAGTAACTCCTTATAGCAAATGTATATATAGAGCTGGATGTCCCAGAGGCCTGTGAACCATTGTCTCTTAAACAGAAAATTAACTGCACTTTTACAAACATTTGTCATAATTGGTGAAAAAGTGCCTTACCATGTACCCTTCTTCAAACTCCTTCAGAGGTTTGGCAAGACAGCTGTAGTCTTTGCAGTCAAGGGACAAATCCCTGTCAAGTTAATGAAGTAATACAGTTGCTTTTTCCCCTCGTGTTATCGAAAAATTTCACATTTCAATTATGTTCTGATAAGGGGCATCAAGCAGTCCTTGTCTCCTTATGCTGAATGAAGAGCTTCACTAAAGTAGCTGTTTCTCTCCCTGTCAATTGCCGTAAAAGATAAGTTGCATAAAGAAAGGTTACCTGAGCAGAGTGTTTTGAACAGTTGACAGTTCAGTCAAACTGGTTGGAGAAATCCATTTCCTGAACCACAAATTACTACATGCCTTAAGAGAAATCTTGTCCCAACAGCCTTCTCAGTTCTTCTCTGGGAGGAGCTGCCTGTCCACAGCCTTTTCATTTTCTGAGGTCAACACTGCAAATGTCTGCTGATCTTGTCAAAAACACGAGACCTCTGGTTTAAACACTTTATGGCTTATATTTTAAGACAAATTATCTGATCCAGTAACTTTTGTTATTTTTGTACCCAGGTCTGATAGAATCAGTCTGTGGTGTTTTTCTGCTTGATCGGTTGCTTTGTTTTGTTTTTTTCTTTTCAAGTAGAAAGTACTGGAGAAATAGACCAAGTAGGTTGATAAGTGGGTGATTTGTTTTTAATAACATGTCTTCATTGTTTTTTATATCTTAGTCAGTTAATCCTCTCACTCCTTCTTCCAACTGCCCTGCTTCTTTTTTTCCTCTGCCACTCCCTTGAAAGAAACAGCCAATAACACTAAAGTAGAAAAGAGCTTTCAGCTGGATTTGCATTTGCTCTTCATTTTAATTATATTCAACAATTCTGTTTAGAGGGAAAAACATATAATGTAATTAAAAGAAAAACAAACAAATTTTATTGTTACTATAATGCTGATCTTACAACCTGCTCCAAAATTGGGAAAGTCTTCAGATAAATACCAGGCAACAGTCAATAGCCAATTGACTAAATAGCCAATGCTGCAAACACAGTAGGTGGCCATTACCACAGCGATAAGTTCAGAGGTTCCAAAGCATACAATCCAAATGATAAAAAGAAGTAAAACACAAAACACCATAATGCTGATCAGTGAAAAATGCTAAAGAAAAAAATATTTGGAGACATGAAAATGACTGAATAGAAAATTAAGGATGGAAAAATGAAAAAAAAAAACCCTTTCCATTGAAGAAAAGGTAAGCAGGCAAGCACTGAATATAAAATAGAGGTAATACTACTGTTATTGTTGAAGATCTAATGTTAGGTAAAGAGATGCATTTGGTGCAGAAATGGTAAGGTGAGGATGTTTGGATTCCATTCCTACTCTGAGTGCCACTTGCAAATCCAATAAAACATCATGATCAGTTCTGATAAAAATTAAAGAAGCAACAGAAGAAGGAAGATACATCAAAAAACTTAAATTAACAGATTTGCAGGTGTGTGGTGCTTGCTCGCTTTGATGAGTGATTCCATAAACCAACTTTAGACCCATTTATGATCAATGTCAAAAATTGCTAGTGGTATTTCAATTAACTCCGTATGCTAAACAAAAAACATTTTCCTGTATAGAATAGGCACTTTCTTTTTAATGAAAAGTGGTGTCTTTGTCTTGAAGAAAGTACTGCTATTATCTCCCACTGTTTGCACCACTATCACAGTGTAATTAAATACAGAGATATGAAAAATGAACATGCTGCTTATGCATGGAAATATCATTCAGCAAGGTGTTCTTAATGCTTTGAAATGGTTTCATGAGAACCTGAAAGGTTTTCTCTCTTTGTTTGTTTGTCTGTTTGGGGTTTTTTGCGTGGTTAGTTGTGGCTGTGGCTCAGCCCTCTG
>VZTA01005808.1:391790-414291 GCA_013398855.1 Mohoua ochrocephala | reverse complement strand
TCATCCCTGTAGGGATCAAAAAGGAGCAGTGTCTTCCTCAGTGAGCCAAACCAGCTCAGGGCCAGTGTATACCTTAGTCCAAAATAGTGTAAGAAACTGAATGACTAACTAAAACATACCTGAATAAAACAATGGGCCTGACCTGGCTTTAGCTCCCCTATTTTGTCTTGGTATTTGGGGACACTCAATGTCTTGTTGTCAAGCATACTGCAGAACGATGCCCAGTTTTTGGCCCCTCATAACAAGAAGGATATTGAGGTGTTGGAGCATGTCCAGAGAAGGGCAATGGAGCTGGGGAAGGGTCTGGAGCACAAGTCCTATGAGGAGCTGCTGAGAGAGCTGAGGGTGTTTATCCTGAAGAAAAGGAGGCTCAGGGGTGACCTTATTGCTCTCTATAACTCCCTGAAAGGAGGTTGAAGCCAGGTGGGGGGTCAGCCTTTTTTCCCACGTAACAACCAACAGGACAAGAGGTAATGGTCTGAAGTTGTGCCAGGGAAGATTTTGTTTGGATATTAGTAAAAGCTTCCTCACTGAAAGGTGGCCACGCATTGGAACAGGCTGCCCAGAGAAGTGGTGGAGTCACCATTCCTGGTAGTGTTCAAAAGACGTGTAGATGTGGCGCTTGGAGACATGGTATAGTGGTGGGCTTGGCAGTGGTTGGTTAACTCTTTAACTACATGACCTGAGCTGTCTTTTCCAAAATTAGTGGTTCTATGATTCCATGCTTGTATGACCAGCAATTAAAATCATGGTTGTATTGTGATCCATCCATGGGCATGCACGGCATTGCAATGGCCACTCTCTGCTACCTACAATTTGTACTGGTGTTTTGTTTAAATGCTCTATTGCTCTGCTAAACCAAAATCCTATGTAGCATTGTTTTAGGTTACAATGTAAGATGTAACCAAAAGTATGTATTCTGTCACCATCTGTTAAAACCAGGCGGGGCAAGGTTCTTTATCTCTTCCATGACATCCCTGATAACTCCCTCCAAGGGATAGCTTCTGTTAATGGGCCATCCAGCCTCACTGCATGACTGATAAACTTACATCATCCCATTGTGAGATGCTCCGCCCAGGGGGAGGAACCAAGCATTCCATCCTGGATATAATCTGAGGTTTGGAACACCACAGTCAGCCCTTCCCTACTGGATTCCCAGAGGACAAGAGCTACCACTGGACCTTCAGGTGAAGACCAGACCCTTCTACAGGATCACTGCTTCAACAGAACCACTTCATCTGGACTGCTACCGCCACCCTGACTAACACTCTCTCAGTGTTCTTGTACTATTGCATTTATTTTAATTTTCCTATTCAATTATAATTCTGACTTGCGATCTCCCACTGGTTTGTTTTCAAACTAGTACAAGCATCAATTAACTTGGATAAGTAAATTTTCATTAATAAAATTAAACTTTCCATGTGTATCAGAAGGTATCAGATGCTAACATCCCAGCCTAAAGCTCCCCAACAATTTAGCTGAGTGCTGTGAAAGGTTATACATTTGGGAACAAAGCGATACAAACTTCTGGGACACAGACCCTAATGGCAGCAAAAGGAAAAGCAGTGATTTATCGTAGTAAGATGCCTCTTCTAGAATCCATCATGGTTATTGACAATTTGTGCAAACATGCCGTGAATTAGCTTTAACAGAAAATGCCAATGAAACAGTCATCACAAGCTGCACAAACAGCATGTCCAGGAATCACTTCTAATGAATTATCCTGCAATCAACCCTAAAAAGTTGTGAGAGTTAATTAACTGCACTGTGCAGTTAATCCTGGAGATGCCAGGACTGTGAGAAGCCGTTTTTCCCACAGGACACAAAGCATATCCAAGCACTTAGAGAGCCTAAGTGCAGATTCAGCTGCCTGTATAGACACTTGTGCTTCCATCTCCACTTTTTCCCATCTGCCAAAGAGTTCTTTTTGTGGGGAACGAAGGTAGAGAATTGTTCCAAAAAGGCCATGCAAGATTGGAATGTGCAATCTGGGCACACTGACAAGGCCTCAGGGTAAACAGTGGAAGATATGGGGGATGCATGCAGACATATACAAAGTCAGGGCAGGAAAACCTGAGACCTTACACAAAGCCCAGACAACCATGAAGTTCTGAAAACTGCCATGCTTTAAGTAGGGCAATAGACCAGAGACTTCCAGAAGCCCCTTCCTACCTGTTTCCGTCATTCTAAGAAAGAGGATGGTTGTAACAGAACCACCTGGCACAGTGCTGGGGTAGCCCTAGCTCCCACATACCAGCAGGCCATAACATCTGGTTTGGCTGGCCTGCAAGAGAGAGGTTTGTGTCATGTTGCAGCCGTGCCCTTAAATCCTCAATGTTTAAGTCGTCAGGAAAGATTTTGTTCCTAAACATACCTTCCAAATGTTCAACATTTGGGTTTTCTGCGCCCAGGTGTTGGTGCTAGTAAAAGCCCCCTCTGGTCGGAAGATATTCCCTTCTGGGCTCAGATTTCTCTGCTTTTCTCCCAGCATGCCCCCCAAACCTCTCCCTTGTAACCTCCTGCACATACTCACCGAGGAGGACAACAACAAGGGCAATGCACACCAAGAGGAGCAGCAGTGAGATCAGCCATGGCAGCCAGAGTGGGTATTTCTGGGGATGGTGCTCAGGCTTCTTTGTCTCAGGAGGTACTAAAAGTGAAGGAACACACCAGTCAGCTACGGGTCTGTCAGTCCACAGTCCACATACCAAGGATGTACTACTCAAGGGAGAGCTCCTCAAAAGAAAACAAAAGGAATTTCATTTCTGATGTGGAAGTTACATGGTTTGGGAGAAGGGCAGACTGGGACAGAGCAGGGGATGTCCGTGGTTTCTGGAGAAAGTCGGATTCAGTGCGTGTGTTCCCAGCCCAGCCAGTGAGGCAAAAATGCTAATTGTTGGTGTTTGGGGGTGAGCCTTTCACAGGGCCTCAAAATCTGCAGTGAAACTACATTTCTAGATGGAGCCCAAAGCTGCCAAATGCAACATTGCTCAAACCATGATACTTGAGACATACATGGGAAGATTTCATGTTGACTTCTTCCCAGAAAACTTTTTCTGCCTGCTTCAGGTCCTTCTTAGTTTTTTGGACTTCCTGTGCAGAGGGTTGGTGCAATCTGAGTGAGGATGGGAGACAAAAAATGTGCAAGGCTATGTAGGCACATCACCATTGGGAGATTAAAAAATATATTTCCCTTCCATCTCTGCTTTCCAAGTCAGGGTTCAGGGATTTGCTGTAATAAAACTAGGTTGTGTGAGGCTGGATATTTGGGGAGTACAGAGGGCTGTGTCCAGCAGTCTGAGTAAAGTACTCAGATTAAGACTTGCCAGGACCTGACTTTTGTCTAGAGGGATATTGCCAGTACTGAGGAGGTTTGGGAGCAGGCAGGAGAGTGGGTCACAGGGAAGGAGAAGCAAACACTTGTTAGGGGATTGTTCTAGCTTGTGGCAGGTCCAGGAGGATAAAGAGACACCAGCACTCACTGCAGGACAGGAGTAAAGAAGTTTTGGGAGAGACTGATATTAATTGTAAGATTTAGAGAGCCTTAATTCGTTGTTCAGCATGAAACTCCCAGGTCTGTCAGCAGCAGTTTGTGCCTGCCAGACACGCATAGAAAGCAAGACTGTCAGAAACCTGCTCTTTGTGGAAGCCTTCTGACTACTTCCCAAAGGCTCGAGAGAGACTGCTACAGCAGGGCAAAAGGCATCATCTTTCATTATCTGGAGAGAAAACATGAGTAGGCAGACAAGATCCAGGTTTCCCAGGTCAAATCACACTTTTCTAGCCAGAGCTTTTGCCTTGGTGAAAACAAGGAACTGCCTCATGATCTGGAGTCCAGCGACCTACTGCAGACAATAGCTCTAACCAGTCCAAACAATTTTTTTGATATGCAGCACATCCAGAGACTGACTGTTCAACCCGTGCCCAGTCAGACCTGAGCATCCCACACTCACACCCAGGTGGCACAGGGAGCACTGCATGCTGTGCACCTCAGCAACACAACTGAAGTGCAGTAATCTTGGGCACACTCGGTGGGCTGAGCTCCCTGCAAAATGCTTTCCACAGTTGGTTTGTGGTCTGCAACGTGTCCGGCATGATCCCAGCACAACAGACTTGATGTCCTTGGAATAATCACTTGGAACACAATGGAGAACTTCCACCACCCCCACCTCACCACAGTGGAAATGCTAACTACATCCAGAACCAAGTCATCTTGGTGCACTGAAAACAGTGAGCTTTCAAGTCAGACAGGACTATGTACACTCTTTATTTCCATGACTCATGCCTCAGAGCAGGCAAGGAATAACCTGGAGCTGATGCCTGCTCTGTTTGGGACTGTAAAACTGAGGTAAAGCTATAAATAGGCAAGCTAATATCCTCAGCCAGAGGTAATTATTTATTTCATTTTTAACAAATTATTATTCATTGATTTATGCAAACGTACTTTTACTGCCCTGGAATCTGCTGTTGTGTAGATGTCAGGGCAGAAGCAGTGAGCCTTACATAGAACATCTCTATGGGTTCCTACTTGTGGCATAATGACTACAGAGTACATACTAATCAGAATATGCCTTAAATTTGCACAAAGTCTAGGAAAAGAACCATTTTACCACTGTAATTTTTAATAGGAAAAAAAAATTGTTTGTTTGGTGTGTTAACTGCTTTTCAGGAGTGGAAGACATCAATTACAGAGTTGGATCTCCCCCCAGATCTTAAATAATTCTTCTTCTATGTATTCAACAGTGTTCAAGTTTTGGATCTCTCTTCTCCAAGGACCATTTCTCAATCAGCCATGGACAATGGGGTTAGGCTTCTGCAGCCAGTACCACTTCTCATGAAGCTGCAGAGTACAACTGACTGCTCTACTGTAAGCAGGCATGTTGATTCTCTGCTCCTACCCTCTCCACAAGCAGCAATCTGTAGTCTCACTCAGAGGCAGGAGAAGCCAGGGCTTGGGCTTATTTGCTGCCATTTGCTGCTTTGGGAGTCCTTCCACCTTTGTGACAGATCAGATTGTTTGTAATAAACCACAGTCTCTACTGTTGGTACTCAGCATGGTCCAAAAACATCTCTTTCAAGACTACATAACATGTAGGGGACTGAGGGAGCCCAAATACATTCCTTAATGAATGCTCACTTGAAACCTACTGTTTGTGCTCCCGGTAGTCATCATCGTTCATGTTGCAACTCTAATGCACCTTTCCTCTTGGAGACATTCCCTGAGACTCTTATTTCAAAACTCCTTCAGTCTCCTGATCATTTGGCTCCTTTTTCTCACTAATCCATCAAGATCACTTAGGAACCAGAGTCACAGAAGGAAAAATCCCCATTCCCTCTTCTTCAGCCCCGCTCCCTCCAGCTCCCTTTCTCCCAAATAACCCATTCATTCCTTACCTTTGACCACTGGAGCCGGTGATTCATTTTTGAACTTCACCTCAGCATAGGTGATTTCTGATGCCATTTAATCACAGTGTGACCCTCTACTTAGTTTTGCCACGTAAAAGGTGGTCCTTTTAGGTTACTGAGCCTTTCCCATCTGTTCATTCACCCTCTGCCCACCAAAGAAGGCTGTGCTGAACACTGGAAGCACTGACGATAATCTGAGAATTCCTGGGAGCTCAGAAATGCTCCAAAGAGATTTTCAGTTTCTTAGCCCAGGAAATCAGCCCTGGCACTATGGAAGCTCTTGAGACACAAAAGAAAAATGAGAACCTAACAACTGAAAAGGAAGTTGCACTCCTTCCCCATATTCTCAGCTGATAAGCTTCCTTTTTAAGACATTTGTAGGGTTGGGGTTTTTTCCCTCTTTTTAATTTTTAACTTAACTATCTCCCCTTCCCATATTTTTGTGCCTTTCTTTGTCTGTTAGTAATTCTACCATTGCTCTTACATTTGCAGCTATCACGGGTCCTAGCCCAGTTTAACCTACAGTCCAGTACAAAATGCATTCTGCCCTACTTGTCCCTTGTGGTTAACCTGCATTTGCTACATCAAATGTCGCAGCGATGTCTCATTCTTCGAAGTCAGTCCCAGTTGGAAGCTAACAGTAGAACAAATCTCAGACTAGGAAATGTTCCTGCAGAAGTGAGACTGGGGAGTTGCAGCCTTAGACAGAGCAATAAAAATAATCAGAAGGTTGATATATCCGAGAAGAAACAGAAGGATGAGGCTGGGGTCAGGGAGGAGAACAAACAAAGTGGAATTTTAAAAAAAAATATGTTGATGGTCCGAGAGATTATTGGGAAGAGTACACACAGAAACTTTTCTATTAAAACCTGATTCACAGCCTGTGGAAGTTCAGAGCAGTGTTTGCTTCAGGCTCCACTTCAGAGGCTGAAAACGGATGGTTTACATTTTTCTGCTGCTATTCCAACACTGTCATTTATCTCCCTTATCTGCTTTCTGGTAAAGACCTCTGATATTACCTTGGGCAAAGTGTCAGTGTTTAGTCTGATTTCAATCTGGAGCAGATCTTGAAAGGAGACAAGGGAAATGGCTGCTGAGATACATTCTAAATCAGACTTCTGAGAACAGATGCCTGTAAGTCAGGCAGGGTAAGAAGGGTTCAGTCAGCAGATAGGACTCAGGTTTGGGTCGGAAGGGACCTTCAAAGACTATCTTCTCCAGCCCACCTGCCATGGGCAAGGACATCTTTCACTATATCAGGCTGCTCAAAGTCCCTTCCCACCTGGCCCTAAACATTTTCAGTTAAGGGGAATCTGCAACTTCTCTGGGCAACCTGTTCCAGTGTCTCAGCACCCTCATTGTAAATAATTTCTTCCTTATATCTAATCTAGATCTTTCTTTTTTCAGTTTAAACCCATTACCCCTTATCCTACCACTACAGGTGCTGTTAAAAGGCCTCTCTCCATCTTTCTTCTAAGCCCCCTCTAAGTACTGAAAAGCCACAATGAGGTCTCCAAAACAACCAGAAGGAAGAAGCTGGTTAGTTTGACTAGCTGGAATTCCCTTAAGGCAGAGCAGAATGAGATGCTCACAGGGCATCCAGAGAGCATAGAGGGTACACAGGGCAGAGCTGGAGTTGAGATAGGGCAGTAGAAGGAAGAACATGCACCAGACAACAGAGGAGAACAATGTGGCAGAAGGTAAAGGGAATTTGAACACAGATTATGGAGAATTGCCCCTAAACAGAGTGGGACATGTGTAACTGGATGTCTTTACCAAGAATCCTCCTCGTGTCTTGTGTGTCCTGAGCTAACTTTACTTCTCCTTTATGTATTGTGTGCAAAGAGGGTGACTTACACAAGAATAAGAAGAGCTGCAAGACAGAAGCCTGGTCCCTCAAGAGGATGCATGCTGCCTGCTTCTCTTTCCAACATCCTTCCAGCACTATCCTCTGTCTTCAGGCTTGGCCCTCTCACTGGAATTAAGCCTCCCTAAGTGTCTGCTGAAATCTAGTTAAGCCCTCAAATTTCTTGTTGAGAATTCAGAGCAATCCTCTGCATGCTTCCCCCTGTCCCCACCCAACAAAGCCTCAGCAGACCCAACCTCATGGGGAAAAAGCTTCCTGGCAGGGTTTTTCAATGTTTCCACTGTGAAGAAACAGGAAACACAACCAGCAGACAGAGAAGGAAGTTACAGAGCAGGTTCATGAGCTTTTTCCTTTGAAACACATCTCCAAACATAGCTGAGGCATTTCAAATGCAAATTCAGGCTCTAGCTGCTCTTTTTATTAGATTACATTAGACTGCACTCAAACATCAGTAGACAGCTCAATTCTTCCTTCTCAGCCATCAGAGTTGTTGCTTGCTGTCAAAATTCAACTCTGAATCATACTTCCATAGGATGCAGTGCTGAGCCAATGTGTAACAACAGTTAGGCGATATTCCTGAGGACAAAAATTTGTCCTTTGAATTTCATATGCACTGATGGCATGTAAATGAGTGGCAGATATGTACAACTGGACCCTGCAGTTAGTTGTGGTGCTGAAAAATAATTTTTAAAAAAAATCTTTCCTAAAACCCCCCAAAACTCGCACTTTGTTGCCTTGCAGTCCCACTGCTGTTCCTCAGTTACTCCCTTCCCCCTCCTCCTGTGTTCTGCTCAGTCCCTTATCCTTCCACAGTACCTGTGTTTCCCTACAGATGTCTTTCAGCTCAGCCCTACCCCACGCTGCCAGGTGCCTCCCATGCTCTCAGCTCCCACGTGCCTCACAAGCCCCAGCTCCTTTCTGGGACTCCCATAGTCCTGCTTTCCCTTTTCACTCGTGCTCCAGCTGCTCGTTGCTCTGCAAGCTCCATGGGCACCATTTGTCCTAAAGAGAAGGCAGCAGAGGCACTAACGCTCTTTCTCCCCCACGTGTCAGTGAGGTTTGAATGAGGTAGTATCTGCAAGCCTTTCACCCCACAGCCAGCATCACCCTATTTAGCAAGCAGGTCCATGTGAGCAGAGGAAACAGTGCCATTGCACATGCATTACTTCTTTTGAAAATCCAGCTGAACCTATTGAGTTAAATTCGAATTTATCAGCAAAGAGTAGGACTCGAATCCTAAAGCTGTGACCCCACACATCCAAAAGAAATCCCGTTTTTAAACTGAGCACAGCTGTGGTGGAAGCTGCAGGGAAGTGAGACACTTTTTACAAGCCGGTTTGAATAGAGAGGGGCAGCTGAGGGAATTGAGCTGAAGGCTTGTGAGTCATCACAAGTGACATGGAGGTTACACAGAGACATCACATCGGCCCCCCAAATACCTAGACCCTGTTTAGAAGATTTGACAAAAGGCAAAATGAAGCTGACATGACTAAAATGTCTACCCAAAGGGATTATCGGCATGCATTTTTCAACAAGCCGACCTTGCATCCAAATGAAGAAAATTGAAATGAGCGTGACCTCCAGTAAGTGCAAAACCATAACAAAGCAAACGTGTCAGAACTTCCTTGAACCCTTTCTATTTGATATACTGCCTTGAGGGCAACTGAAGAGCAGGGTATAAAATAAGCAGTCAGAGAGAACAAGGACATCAAAACAAATCTAAATTAATTATTTGTCACAATGGGATAAATTGGTGAAATTCACACACAAGAATCCTATTTTGTGGGGGACTAAACCAAAGGATCTGTCCAAAATAAAAGTGATTGTGCAGAAGGTATGGAATTAGCAGGTCTGGGCAAGATGGTCCCAGGGATTCTCAGGAAATTCAAAGGTGAAATAGTTGCTAATAGCAGTGGGTGGTGGCCTTTTGCCTTAAACTGTCTTTTAATCAACAAATCCCGGGCAGGCAGGGAACATATCAAAGAAGGGGAAGGGGAGGAGTCTCAGGGAGATTTAGGAAGTTAAAGGTTTGACATCTCTAGTGGCCAGGTTAATAGAAGAAAAGAATTAATTAATGGACATGTGTATAAGTATGATGTACTTTGGGGAGAGTCCATATAACTCTTGTAAGGAAACCCTGCCTCTTGTAGGTCTCTGTCTACAGTCCAGGCATCACCTGCTCTTATGGCACTTCTAGCTAGCACAGTCTTCCAAGTCACTTAGATAAAAGCCTGCACCAAATTCAGGCTTTATGTCCCTGCACCTGGGTGAGAAGAGCATCAGAAGTGAATATATGCCACCTTCTTGGTCTTCCCTCTCCACACCACCTTGGTCCTCTTCAGGGATTAAGGCTATGGAGGTAAAAAATGGAGAGCAGAGCAGCCAAGGGAAGAGCATAAAAATGCACTGGAACACAGAGAATGGGGACCCAAGGCATTGAGCAGTTAATAAGGGATGTCAGATACCAAATCGAAGGGGTTGGACAGCAAGAACTCCTTGAGAGCTCCTGAGGGACTTGGCTGGTTAGAGAGCATCTAGCAATAAGTGATCCCATTGTGTACCCTGCTGCATGGAACTGCTTAGGGCAGGGAAGGGCAGGATGCTGCAGTTCCTACTGCTCTAGGGGACAGTGTGGGAGCACAGCAGCCTCCTGGGATCTGAGAGAAAGGAACCCTATGCCCTTCTCAGCCAAGGCTGACACTGGCCAGAGCTGCAGGGAGAAGACACCTCTTCTGGAAGGCAGTCAACCCCTCTAATGACAGAAGGTGAACCGGGGTTCCATACAGGTTTTTCCATAAGGAAAAATGGCTTATATGGAGCTGTGAAAGCACAGGGAAAAGACATTTGAGCATCCAAGGGTGAAGAGGAAACAGGGAAGTACTGAACGGACAGTGGGAAAGGGGAGTGAGAGCAGTGAGCGGGATGGATTAAACAGAAGGTAGCACTGTGAAGCCACTCAAGTTTCTGGCAGGTGGCAGCACTTCACCACAGGCAGGCTCGAGTCAGCAGAAACACAGGGAATCCTGAGCAGAACCACCCGGAGTGACACGAATACATTGCCAGACATCAGCAGCTCCCCAAAATGCTATGGTTATAAGTACCATGCAGAACACGGGGGAACAAAAGAACAGTAGGAGAGATGAAAGGAAATGTTCCTCCCCAAAACGGTTTGCGCATTTCTCCCCTGGCCACATCCCTGCCAAGTTTTAGTGAGGGCCGAGGGTTTCAAGCAGAAGAGATCATGTCCCGAAGTTACCTGAGCTGAGGGAGCTCAAACTCAGTGAGAATCGGGAACGGAAAGTCGTGTGCTCACTCTAGTGTGATGACAGGTTACCAAAATCCCTCAGGGACAAGGGAAGGAATAAGAGAAGGAAGAACATGATCCAGAGAATCTTTAAAGAGACAAGAAACTCCAACCTGCCTCTTTACATATGTAGCATTAACAGAGGATTTTCTTCAGAAGAGCAAAGACATGTTTTATTTATTTCCCCTAATTAACAGATTACCAAATCAAAGCCGACAGAGGGCACATTCAGATGCAGTTACCTCAGAGCTTTGGTTTATGCCATTACTGGGAACATTGCACCTTTGCCTCCTTCCTCTTTTGGATCTGAGTCACGAGTCTCAAGGCTATAAATTGTTGGAGATCAGATCCAGATACTGCAGTTGCTTGCCACAGCACCACATCTGACTTCAAACCTGGGCCAGATCCAAGTCCTGGTCAGACCCTAGTGGGCTGTTTTCAGAGGTGGGGCTGTGAAGTTTATCTTCTTAGAGCGGGCATATGGAATTCACATGAACAAGTTGTGGCCACACAACACCTCCGCACAGAAACAATTCTTCATGTTTCATTTCCAGTTCTGTCTAAGGATCACACAGCTCTCCACAGCCTTGTATTCAGTTTGGCTACTCTCTGCCCAGTGAGGTCAATGCACCTGAACTCCCTCTCTTGAAGGGGGAATGGGGGGAGTGGAAAGAAAAGCACAAAAATAGAAAACAACCACAGTCACCAAGCAAGTATGGGGGCTGTCACATAAGGTCACCCAGACCCACGCTGTAAACTTAGGGCCACTCTTATTGGAACTTAAACTGTTTCCCTCCACATCCTCTCATCCTCTCCATGCATGTGAGGGGAATGCAGAAAAAACCCTCACAGGGAGGTCTTGGAGAGAGCCATACTGGTTAGGGTGTCCCGGCAGGTGGTACGGGAATAGCAGCACAAACCTCCCCGGCCCTGCAGAGCTCCCTCATCCCCTCCAATCCTCAAGGATGGATTTATCAGGAAGACTGCAGGCGGCCTGTGCTGCCCCTTACCCTGTAGCCAAGGTGGCCCTGCAGGCCATTTGCAGCCTCCCAGCCCAACTTGTGATGGCCAGCAGCGAGGTGAGGGGACATCACCTGCCTCCAGAGCAGCCATCCCATGTGTCCAGTCAGGATAGGACAAAGCAAAAGCCATCTGGAAACAGCCATAGAAAGCTGAATTAAACCCAGGGAGTACAGTCAGCTCAACCAAACACTCCTTGGCACGTCGTTAATGAAACATGATTGAGAAGTTTTAACGCCAGGTAGGGAGGCCTCAAGCTTTGGGGTTCAACCGTATGCAGGAGCCTCCTCATGACACAGATGTCAACACAGTCAGATGGGGAAGGGCAATTTTTCTTTTCAAGAGCACACTCTCCAGGTGCCTGTGTCACCCATTTTTACCAACTCAGGACACTGGAGTCAGCACAGTGAAGTAAAGGGTGGGCAAATGGCATTCCAGGTGCCAGCCTCCAGCGCAGAGCTGGCACTGACCCAGAGGGCAAAGGGCCCCTGCTGCTGACTCCCTGCCGGCTGGGACTGACAAAGAGGCCAAAGTGCTCCTCGATGACTCACGCTGGCCTGCAGCACCATGGCCCACCCATGGCCCATGTCTCTTAGACTCTGCCTCCAGATCACAGTTATTTGCATATTTAGCATTTTAAGACCGGACAGGACAGTCTCAGCACACCATCCTGGTCCTCGCAGAGCCTCCGCCCTTTCTGAGGTGAAGGATGACTGTCAGATCTCAGCATTCCCCTTCACTGACCAATCCCCCATGTCAGACATCTCAGCACACTGCTGGCCCAGCAGGGGACCCACCTCACCACAGCTGAGCACAAAAGTTGTGCTAAGAAATACTTCAGACTGGAGGTATTTTGTTCAAACCTTGCTCAAATCAGGACTACTTCTGGAGCTAGACCCGGCTACCCGGGGCAGGTTATCTGCTTACAGTGACCCTGTTTCTGTATGGGATGTATTGCTTAAGGGCTTTTCCTGGTTTTCTACCCAAAAAGGGTCATTTCCAAGCACACTTTGTACATGTACCCACAGTATTGACTCCAGCTTTTGGTACTGGTGACAGCAGCCCCTAACTCTGTGCCAGACATACAGCTGTATCTATAGCCACTTAGCATATCTTCTCCAAAGAAAATGCTCTCCTACCCCTTACCTCTCGCTGGAATCCAGCTCCTTGCCCCTGCCAGCTAACCAAACGGATGGTTCGTGTAGCACTGCTGACATAGCATCTCACACATCTTTGAACAGTTTGCTTAACACCATAAACATGGACTCGTGGACAAGGGCTTAGCCATCACTTTAAAAAAGACTAAGACGAGTTCCATTCCTTTGGGTCAAACTTTAAAGACAACGCACATCCACACCTGTATGCACACCGACCACAAGAGGGGATGTGTGCCTGCCCTGGGTCAGCTCAGTTCCAAGCCCTGCATTATGGTGTCTGTGCATGAGGGCACTGAAGCAGAGAGGATAGCAGGACACGGCTACATTTGGAAGCACCAGTTCCATCACTGCCAAACTATCAAACTAAAAATCACCAGTTGCGATTTCTTTCGAGAGGGCACCCCACCAGTGCTAGCCAGGTCTCAGGCGATGTCTGCTTTCATCCCACCCGCTCCCCTCTCGACCGCTGGGCACCCAGCCGGTCCCTGGAGACGATGGCTGAGCCCAGGGATTGCGGGAAAGCCCGCAACAAAGGGATTCGGCAGCAGATGGCAGCACACGGTCACGGGTGAGACTGAACTCAACGCCTGGTCGCGGGTGTCACCAGCCCAGCCAGGCTCACAGACCGGGTTTGGGAGAGCAGGGAGCGCCACACCTCTGTACGTGCCTAACACACAAGGCTCAACACAAAGGCTGCAAGTTACAGGCGGCTCCCTCCTTCAGGGAATGTCTCCTCAGACTGCTTCAAGGCTTGAAAAGCCAGTATACTAAGCAAGGCAGCTGCCTCTGCCTCAACACACAGGAGCTGCCATCCTACAATGCCTGGGAAAGAAAAGGGAGAGCAGGCCATTGCAAGCTACCTGCCTGGCCTGCCCCAAACACAAGTGATGCAAGAAGTCCACCACAGGATCCCAGCAGTGACTGGAAAACATAGCTCTGGTCAGGAGCTACACGGTCCAGCTGTTGCTGTCTGATCTTCCTAAGCTCAGCTTCAAGGAATGTCCATCAGAGCCCCAGCTCTGGGTGAGGACACACAGCTATAGGTAATGGCAGCTGGCAAAATTAAGCTATCATCCTGCAGTGTGCTTTCCCTGACTGTTAGCATGGACAGAGCTATTATCTTGGAAGAAAGAGACCAGTAATAGTCTCCAGAGTGAGAATCTATTGGTCACACAATGTAATGAGCACTCAAGAGACTACCTAGACCCTGAGGCATTACAATGTGTGTTAACCACTTGGGCCACAGTGCTCTGCTTATGTACATTAACAGCCCAGTTATTCTTCCTCCTAGAACCTTGTAGGTTTATGCTGATTTAACAGTTCAGATTCAGATCCTTTTACCTCATTACCAAAATTCAGGAAGACTTTGGGGGTTTTGGTTTCCTGTTTGGTTTTTATTTGATTTCCTCCAATGTACAACCCTTCCTCTCCATTTCTTCGGGAGTCCACACACAGCATGAAGGCTTTGTGAAATCTGGCAGGTTTGTGTCTGCAATCCATATTGTGTGGCTGTGGTAAGAACAGTTGCTGCATGGCTGTGAGACACGAAGTCACAGAACGTAGAATATAATTAATGGGAGAAGGGGCGGGGAAACACTCACATCCCACCTCAACTACAGATCCCACAGAAGATTTGACAACCAAAAACCGGACAAAACTGGGATCTTCCTTTTGACACTTGTTTCCTGATTCTATGTGCTACAGTCCGTCTCCCAATTGGAAGAAAGGGAAGAAGACTTGCACAAGACTCACCAAGCTGTGCATTCTAGCAGGCCTTGCTGTGAGGAAAGGGAAGATCTCTGCTGTGGGGACTGGGAAGATCTCCACACAGGACTAAGCTCTCCCTCATGAACTATTTCCCAGTCTTCTGTGCTTCTTTATGCACAAACAGAAGTATATCCCAGCACTTCCCTTAGGTGACCCTCATCTGAAAATCCTCCTGCTCTGGAGAAAGACCCTTTTAGGCTTTTCAACTCTTTTTGCTGCAAGTACCTACTGAAAGGTCCAAGAAGCTCCACCATAGCTTATGGGTAAAATGCTTCATCTTCTCCTCGCCAGAACCTATGCAACATACCCCCATCCTATTCACCAAAATAGGGCTTTGCTCCTAAAGCTGAAAAAATGTCTTTTTTTTCCAGCCACTACGGATACTAGAATGTTTGACAATTCAAACAACTGACTTAAAAGGTTAAGACTTCTCATCTTTACCCAGGCCACAAGACTTCTGTTGTACTTTCAACACAGCCACATGCACAGCTTGGCTGTCTGGCAGAGGAACATGGAGCAAGCATGCTGTGCAAGATGGCTGCAAGCAGCTTGATGGAACAATGTCAGGGCCCTGAGCATATTCTCCACTTCCTGGGGGATTGGCTGCCAGGACTGAGGTCCAGCTTAAGTAAGAGAGGTGTTTGGCTTTGAGAAACCTCAGCAACATTGGCCTTATCATAGCTAAGGGTCTCATCCTTGGTCCCTGCCTGAGCTAGCGCAGCCATGCCTGGCCATGTCCCTGTCTGGCCGCGTACCCTGCTGATCTAAATCCTCATCCTGACCCGCTCTGATCTTTGTGCTTAGGTGCGTCAGGACTGCTCCTTTGCTGGTGAGGCCACTGCCCCTGCCTGCCCTGCTGTGACTCGGCTTCCTGCTTCCTCTCTCTTTCGAAGCAGCCTGTCCTTGCTGCCCCTCACAAAGGGCCCGCTCAGCTCACCTTGCCCATCTCTGCAGTAGGCAGAGACTGTTTCCCATCTAACAGCATGGAAAGAATTCTTTCTGAAAATATCCGCAGGCTGTAGAAGCCTTTAATGTCTGAAATGCTAAATATCAGGGCAACCAAGTTTTCTCACGTGCTCGTTTTATCCACACTCTTACCAAGCCCCACAGTCAGGCCTGTTTCCATGTTGTTGATTCGTGTTCGGTATTGCGTGAGTTTTTCATCCCATTTGGAACAGCCATGTCATTTTTGTGTCCTTCTTCCACACTCCTACCTCTTTGCCCAGACAGAGCCTGAACCCATCACTCCTGAAGTTGCTCTTGTCCAGTCTGCAGGCCACAACACATATGCAGAAGGATAAGTAGGCTGTGAGGATCTTGCTGGAGACATGAAGACCTTCAACCTAGAGGCTTCCAAAGCAAAAACAATTTGACAACTTAGAAGACTCATGACATTCTTTTCCCCAGTATTACTTGTTTAATTACCATTTGCACCAGTACATCTTATGCTTTATATACATATATCTTTAATTTTTGCTTCTTCAGCTTTTCAAATACATAATATATTATCTCCAGAATACTAAGACAATACAGAAGAGGCTCCTAGTTAGTTGTTAATTGGTGCCATGAACTTCCTTGGTTGGGGAATTGATACATAGTTGAAATGACAGGACCTCACAAGGATGTGAGCTAACAAAAAGAAGACAAAGAAAACAAAATGCCAACCCAGCATAGTCTGTGATGTCGCTTGCAGACTACAGCCATCCACACGTTCGGGAGGCAGGGAGCTGAAGTACAGTGAGACTGCAGGAGTGACTATGAAGGCAGGGGAGGGCTGGCAGGGGGAAACGCCAAGAGAGCCAGGGAATCAGGGTTAAATGACTACTTAAAATACATCCAAGAGCAGTTTGGTCCCCACTTCCACAAGTGGAACTGCAGCAGCTTTAGAGCTATTTCAAGAATGTTGCTCCCCAGAGGGATGGTCTAAGCGAAACTGTCTCCAAAATGCCCTCAGTGTAGCCAGACAAAAATGACAAGAGATCTTTGTCAGTACAAGGTGCATATGTCTAACTACTCTTTTAAAAGCCTCACCAGAAAATCTTTGCCCAAAGGGAAAAATTTCCTTGCGAAGGTGTGCTAGAGACACAAAAGCATTGCTGTGTTGAGTGTTCAAAACAGGAAGAAGCCTTCCAGCAAAGCACCAAAGCCCTAGTGTTCCAGTAACTGGGTAGAGCTGTCCAAGAGTCACTGAGACCACCTTCCCAGCTAGTGTTTTGGCTTCTGAGCCAGCATGAAGGGTAGCAATTCAGCACTGTGAGATCTCTGGCCCGCCCTGTGAGTTTACCCAGAGTAATCAACACTTACACCCCAGATCACATCCACAGCTGCTGCAGATGAAGTACTGTCCACACTGAAGGGCCTCAGGAAACCGTCCCAAAGAAAAAAGTAGAAAGTCATGGCCTTTTACCTCTTTCTAACTCCCTTAACTACATAGGAAATAGAGAGGGCTTAGACACATTAAAAATTAAAAAAAAAAATCTAAGTTCCAATAACCAGCTCACATCCCTGAAAGTTGGACTCAGAAGAAAAGTCATAATAAGGAACACAGGTGGGAGCATTTTTCTCCCACAGATCTCAGGATTGAGCCTACTATACATTTCTTGAGTTGGAAAGGGGAAGGAGACTGTCCCTTCATCAGAGAATAATCTACTTTCCCACCATAATTCTTACCGTGGATATGCAATACTTTTAACACAGTGCCAAGTCACAACACGAGGCCAGGGCTCAGGATAGTGATGCAGGAACATGAAATGCTGAGTGGTGGGAATCACCTGGTTGTCATCTAGTGCAACTACCAAATTGTAAAAACAGGCTTTTTTTTTTCTTAAAGCTATTTCCAGTTAAAACAGCTCAGTGACAGTGAGGCCTTTGCTTGGGGAGAAAGGAGTTAAAACGAGAGAAGTTCCTCCAGTGAACCTGCACGCCAAATCAGGAGCCTCAAGATGGGGTGCCCACCTGGAACTACAGCGCAACAGCAGCAGGTCTACTCAAGGACTTGCATGACTCCTCCCACGGGAGCATGAGGACATCCAGCACTACCAAGAATTGCACCAAAGACAGGAGAGTAGTGTGTGCATGGGGAGGGTCACTCCTCACCGCAGATGTCATTAATCCAAGAGGGTTTTGTGTTGAGACAAGACCTATCTCCTTAGAGGTTCCATGTAGCAGGTGTAGCCAAATGCAGCTGTCCTCAGCACCGGAAGCTGCAGGGACTGCAGTCACTACTGAAAGCAGCCACAAAAAGCAACAGCCTAGCCAGAGAAAATCTGAAGGACAAGGAACCCAGAGGCACCTACCCAGCCTCCTCCTGTACCCACTTTCTTCAAGATTCTTGCTTTCCCTGTATGGAAAGACAGGGAAAAAGAGCTAGGATGTACCATGTAATGGCCAAGTGGATGGAGGAGATAAGGCTACCTCTTTCCTCCGTGCCCATCTTGGGAGGAGTCACTATGTTCTCTTTAGGTTCAGTGGGATCAAAAATAGTAAGTTTAAGTGAAGGTCTGATCTAAAAATGAAGGATTGTCCCAATTTGATTGAAGACTAGAGAGGTTTGTGCCCCCTCTGATCCCATTTGGTGCCTCTAGGTCATCAGTTTGTCCCATTCCACTTTGATCATTCAGAACTGGACCCAGTTGGACTGCTGAGGAGCCTGATTGGGAACAGCACTGAAATAAAAAAAGGAGAATCAAATGAGCAGATCCAGTAAGACTTCTTAACTTATGGTTCTTCCCACGCCCATCAGGACACTACCCTTCTTGCGTTCCAGTCATCACAGTTTACCTGGATGCAGTGCTGAAGTCTCCCCAGAGGTCTGTGGTAGCTGATACTGGTGCCTTGGATGCAGCTGCAGGAGCATCTAAGTCTAAAAGAATATCTAAGGCAGAAGAGAGAGAGGAAAAAAATGCATCAGGCTTATCAAGAAAACCCCACAGGCATTTAAACTGTCACCTTAAACAAACTCCTGGATGCAGGGGCAGAAAATCTTTGAAGGGACTCCAGCTTTCCCTCCAGGAGTTAAGACTTTTTGAGGGGTTTGCTATAACAGCTTGTCCTTTTGCTCAATGCGCACGGAGCCTCCAGCTGACACCGCAAGGGTACATTGTCTTCAGCAACTATTCAGTCTCCACTCAGCACACCACCTGACAGATCTGTCACTTTATTTATATGTCTCTCCCAGCAGACATAAGGCTCAGACTCAACCCAAGCTCAGCACTCGTAACAGCTGCCAAACAGGCACCACCCTAACAGTACAAACCATGCACTGGGACCACATGAGCCTACTCAGAAGCTCGTGGTTTCTTCTCACTCAAACCTGTGCTGGGGACAGCACTGCTGAAGTCTCTGCCTTCACAAAGGCATCATCAGCTCCCCAGACACCTCTGCAGGGTCACACTTCTAGCACAGCATCCAGAAGACTGGAGCAACCTCTTTGTTACGGAATCATAGGATGACTTAAGTTGGAAGGGACCTTCAAAGATCATCTCATCTAGCCCCACTGCCATGCCATGAGCAGGGACATCTTGCACTAAATCAGGCTGCTCAAAGCCCCATCCAATCTGGTCTTGAACACTTCCAATGAAGGGGTATCCACAGCTTCTGTGGACAACCTGTTCCAGGGTTTCACCACCCTCACAGTAAATAATTTCTTCTTTATATCCAGTCTAAGTCTACCCTTTTTCAGCTTAAGCCTTTACCCCTTGCCCTGTCACTACAGGCCCTGGTAAAAAGTCTTTCTCCTTATTTCTTAAAAGCCCTCTTTATATATTGGAAGGTCTCCCCAGAGCCTTGTCCTCTACAGGCTAAACAACCCCAACCCTCTCAGCCTTTCTTCACGAGAGAGGCGTTCCAGCCTTCTGACCATTCCCATGGCCCTCCTCTGGACTCAGTATAACAAGTCCACATCTTTCTTGCACTGGGGCACCGGAGCTGCCAAAGAGAGCACACCATGACTCAGAGGGCACTGCTGGCACGAGGTTGAACACGGGCTCAACTGAAGTAGCGCCTGCCAGTGCCTGGCAGACTGTTGGCTCAGTGCTAAGGTTTACCTGCACTGCTCGCATTACTGGATTTCTGCACAGGTGGTGGTGTGACATGGTTGGCAATGGCTGTGGAAGAAGGGGGAGGTATAGGAGGGACTGCAATTTTGCCTCCTGGCGGGGGGGGCAGCAGGCTGAGGCCCCCTGATCCAGACACACGGGGCTTGGCTGCTCCTCCTTTCTTTGACGTCATGTTCTGTATAAAAAAAAAAAGAAAGTGTAAAGAAGAGTTTCCATCGGCATATCCAGAGAAAGAAGCAGGGTAAACTGGTCTGCTTACCCCAATGTTTAGTTTGATGGTCTGCCCTTCCTTAAACCCTAAGTCTAATTTGGGACGTGTGTCAGCTTCCTGGGACTCCTTGGAGATTTCAGTCTCCTGCTTCACCCACCTAAAAAGAAGAGAGGAAGACATGAGACCCTGTGGCAAAAAGGAACAGTGTTTTAGAAAAATGTGTGGTTTCTCTCCCCATCCCACCAAACTACCTTGCCTTGTCAAACCAGCTACCTCCCTACTCCTGGTGTAGCACAGCACACATCTGGGACCCCCACAAACCCATGAGGCTGTTTAACACTGCACCTGGAGCATCACAGGACCTAAGCTTAAGACTTACAGATCTGACCCTGCAGGGGCTCTCAGCTTGCATGACAGCCGGCAGCACACTCAAGTGTCCCTTGCCAGAGCAGGGCTTCAGGGCCACCCCAAGGAAACCTGTGCTAAATGAACACGCACCACCACCCACCATATTCTACAGACGAGAGGAAAAACAGCATTCCAGAAAAGCAAAACTCACTTGAAGTGATCCTGCAAAGAGACGTTGAAGTCAAAGGCGTCACCCCGATCCGTGAACCCAATGCCTATAAAAGCACTTCGTCCTAGCAAGGAGACAGGAGGAGTCACTGCAGGTGCCCTGCAACTGGGCCACAAATCCTTCTGCTTGTCCTAAACCACTCTGTGCTACCTCTCTCTGTCTGACACACCTGCAGCTGGATGCCAGCAGCTCACAGCAGTGCATTGTCCCTAGCTTTCAGGATGCACCCTTCTTCCCATGGGGCGTGCTTGGAAACCAAACGTTCCTTTCCAGCCCAGCCCCCAGACTCTGTGCAATGCAGAGAACCTCCTCTGTTTACCTTGCCCTCAGACTCCTCCAGGCACACCACCTGGCCTTTTCAGCGCTCCCAACACCATTTCCATCCTCCTGGCACACTCCCAGCTCCACCTGGGTATCCTCCACCCCTAGCACTTGGCACATACATTGGCCCCCAACTCACCAGTCCCATCCTGAATTCGAATGACAAAGTAGCGGCTGGAATCTGCCACAGTCTCCACTGCAATGCCAGGGTATTGATCTATAGGAGCCTGGGCAAAAAGTTCTCCTGCAGGCGAAGAATCAGGTGTTAAAGGAGAGCGACCCCTTGCTAAAGCGTGGCCAGGGCTGCCATGCACAGCTCTGGGCAGGCTCAGAAACACAGGCTCACGGGCAGCAATCACAGTCACAGCCTTGCCAAGGCACAGCCTTTCCCTTACCTGAAACCTTATCCTCCAGTTTTATGTAAGCAGTTTTGCCTTTGGAGGTGACACGAAGCCGCCCTGTCCAGTCTGGATGGTCCAGTTTCCAGTCAGACGCCCTGAAAAGAAGAGCAGCTGATCACTGTCCGTAATCAGCCTCTCCAATTCTGCCCAGCCCTCTATCTCAGCAGAAGGCTCTGCTCCCAAACCCTCAACACCTGCAGCTGCCTCGTTCCACTTCCCTCCCCAAACAAGACGTGGGGTCTCAGCCCCTCTCTTGTTGCTGCCAATTGACACCCGACTCTGACTGGCATCTCTGGGTAGAGAGAGGATGATGTTCTCTCTGGCCAGAGAACATCGACTCCTCACCTTTGTAAGCTTGCAAAAGAGGGGAGACAGAAGCCCAGAAACTCGCCTGAACAGGAAAACCACAAGCAACTCATAAGTGACTTGTGAGCATTGGGAAGACCCCAAAAATTAATTAGTAACATGCTGAAAAGCCACTCTATTATTCTACCCTATTGTTGTAAAATAACACTGCGTACTTCTGAACCTAGAGGCAGCTGACTTACACCAGGCAGAACACACACAGAGACATTTTGACTGGCCCATCACACTCTTTGTCACAGACTCTTGTGAAGGGAAAAAAAAGAAAAAAAAAAGGAAAGAGAGAAAAAACCCAACCTACAGAATCACAGAATATTCTGAGTTGGAAGGGACCCACAAGGATTACTAAGTCCAACTCCTGGCCCTGCACAGGACACCCTAAAAATGACACCCTGTGCCTGAGGGCATCGTCCAAATGGTTCTTGAACTCTGGCAGGCTTGGTGCTGTAAAATCTACAGGATTTTACAACTGGAAATAAACATCCCTGGCCAGGCACGACATCCGCCTACAGTCTGTCAGGTTCAGGGAGTACACAAACCCCCTTCTCCAGCAGGCCTGTGGGCACAGCTTACAAAGTCACCCTCTGCTGCTTTTGGCTGACCAGAGAAGGCATTTGTAGCTGCTGATCCTGCAGCCTCTTCTTAAAAATCACCCCGAATTCCTCCTGCCTTCCTCCTCGCCACTGCGAGAGCCACCAAGCCAAATCCAACGTGCCGTTATACCACATCAGCCTCACATCCCAGGGAACCCAGCAAACCGGGAGCAGACGTCAGCTCTGCCTGGAAGAGCAGGATGCGCTCTCGCCTCCTGCCCCTGATGAACAGAGCAGCCCCTGCTCCTCCGCAGCACGGAGCGGAGGCTCCTCTACTTTCAGGCGCCGACCACCTGCCCACAAGAGGCAATTCCAGCCGGCGGCTCCCCCAAAGCTCGGCTGGAGGGGGCTCAGGGGATGGCCAGACGCGCTCGCGGCCCCAGGACACGGCTTTGCCAAGGGGCGAGGCCGGGGCACGGCACGGCACAGCCCAGCCCCCGGCTGCCCTGCCCGCCCT